>VWZZ01000502.1:1149861-1189325 GCA_013399095.1 Psophia crepitans
CTCGGGACGTGCGGAGCCACAGTGCTCAGGCCGTTTCGATGCGCAGCAATGCGGCTTCTTTGGGCTGTCTCCAGCAGGAGGGTTTTAATCTTTCTGTTAAAGACCTGAGCTACATAATTATTTCCTGCAGAAACCGCCGGGGCGGTAATTGCCTGGACCCTTCTTTTCCTGTTGGGCAGAGACCCGTTGGTGGGATTCTTCCCTCGGGATGGAAGGTCTCCTTAGCAGCATGTAATGCCAAGGATGAAGCGTGTCAGGTAGAAGCTGAACGTGTCAGTGAAGGGGGCTGTTGTAGCGAACCCCAAACTTAACTCTGGAGCATTTGGTGTTTTGCAAAATATTCGTGAAGTGGTGTATCCAGAAACATCTCCAAACGGCAGGCACCTAAACATGATCGTTAATGAGGAAGTATTAAAACTTGAAAACAATTTAAGTGTGCGTTTAGAAAGCAGGAATCCAGGCTGGATAACTAGGGGAGGGGACAGAAAGAAAAGTGTTGTCAAGTGTGGGGGGGGAGGGAAGCACGTAAGATTTTCCAGCCATTGACAAATGGTGAGAGACTATGCAAATGCATTTATTTGTGAATTAGCCCCAGACGGGTTCTGTACACTCTGGTCCTGTCTCGTTCAGCCTTATTTAGCGCTAAGATGCAAGCCCAGGCCTGCGAGGGGCCAGAGCCATACTGACAGGGCTACCCAGGGCTGCCGGGGTCCCGCCGGCTGCGCAGGTGCCGCAGGGCGAGCTGTGGGAACGGGAAACCTCATCCCAGCATCCAGTGGAAGGATGTGGGGAGGTGGCTGGAGCGGGGCTGGGGCTGCTGAGCTCCCGCCCGGACAGCCGCGTGCTCCCACCTCCAGCCGTGACACACTCACTTCCTCACGCTGACTTTGCCAGAGATTGTCCCCTGAGAACTTGCATTCTGGTTGTTTGCTTTGCCCAGAATTTTGGGGAGATGTGGACAAACGGAATCCTGTATTTCTAACAAGAAGCTTCCTGGTTTTGGTGGAGAGGGAGTTAATTTCCCTCCTAGCAGCGGGTACGGTGCTGTGGTTTGGGCTGAGGGTGAGAATAACGTTGACAACACACGAACACTGCAGTTGTTGCCAAGCAGTCGAGGGCTTTTCAGCCTCTCGCAGTGCCCTGCCAGCGAGAAGGCCGGGGGTGCCCAAGGGGCCGGGTGGGGGCACGGCCGGGGCAGCCGACCCCGCTGGCCGGGGATGTTCCGTACCACACGGCGCCGAGCTCCGTATGGAGCTGGGGGGCGGCCGGGGGGGCAGCACGGCCCAGGATCTGTGCTGGGCATCACTTGCTTTGTATATTCTATTATTATTAACAATTACTGTTCCCTTCCTTTTCTGTCTATTAAACTGTCTTCATCTCACCCCACAAGTTGTACCTTTTTTCCCAGTTCTCTCCCCCATCCCACTGGGGGATGCAGTGAGCAAACGGCTGTGGGGATGTTTCAGCTGCCGGCCGGGTGAAACCAGTACAGAAACTCGGGGGGAAAAAGAGTCTTGCCTATTTTCAATACTTCTGACCTGTCGCTGAACAGCTTTGTTTCTCCAAAGCGTGGGAAAGGAACTAAATTTTGTTTTGCATGAATTTGCATCAGGGATGTGCTTTTTGTTGTTCACTCTGAAAATCTTCCCAAGTCCGGCCGATTAATAAATCCCTGAAGTACAATCTCTGAAGGTGCTTTGATTTTTGAAGTGACTTAAATGTCTGAGGGTTCTGCCCTCAACATGCTGGAATCTCCAAGAGCTTCCAGTGGTGGCTGGGCTGACTCCGTGCCAGTTCCACATGAAGATGCTGCCTCTGACCTGGGGTCTCGGATGATGAACCAGATTGTCGCCGTCACGGCTGGTTCCCGTTGGCCTCGGCCAGTTTGGAGCTGGGAGCTGGTGCTGGCTGTGCTGACCGGACAGGAGACCGGCTGGCATAAACCAGCCAGGAAAATAATTTGTGGGGTGCGGCTGACGCAGAAGCGGAAGAGAAGTTCTGTGAGGGTTCTTCTAATTTCATATGTGCAGAATTTTCATACAGAGTGAACAAAAAGCAAAGGGGAGAGGGGGGGGAAAAGAACTGATGATAGTTCCTCTCTCTCTGTTTATAATGTTTTTCCTAATCTTAGTTATTCAAATGAAGCTTTAATTTCTTTAGAAGTTATTTGCAAAGGAAAAACTGAGTTAGAAATATCATTGATGCTAAATTTGAATACAGCTTGTAAACTCTGTTCTTTGAAAAATTCCCTCTGATTTCTGTTACCTGGGTTTTCATCTCTTTGGCCTTTCGATATCAGCCCAGGGGTTCTGCAGGTGTCGCAGAATGTTCTGGAGCTCCCGATTTCCACGGCTTGCGCTGGGGGTGTTGGCCCAGGGCAGGGCAGGCTGCGGCGCCCAGGGCTGCCCCAGCAGCAGCGCGCTCCCCGCCTGCCGCCCTGCTGCCTTTCAGCACAGCTCTTCGCTTTTTTCCAGTGTACTGTTTGCACGCTCAAATGAGAGAAGGCAAACGTAAGCTTGCTTTAATCAAGGGATGTAATTGTCACAAGGGTATGCAAAAGATTAATTGCATTGGCTATTTCCTGCCCATTTGTTTCAATGTGATTCAAAACAGTAAAATCAGTGTAAAGATGCCACTTACTTCAGCCGGGCTTGAAAGAAAACTTTTGGAAGGGTAGCAGCAGACCTTAACATTATGTCCAGTTACGCACATCTGTGGGTGACTAAATGTACTTAAACGCTCCATGAGTAATCGGACAAGCGCATTTTCTGGTGACCTAGAAGGTCCTTCGCTGTCGGGACGGTGATGACTTTATGGCTCGAAGTGGTTTTGGTTTTTGGCGTTGAAGAACGCTGGGTGCTAAGGTGTGCGCGTGGCGGGAAGTGAGATCGGTTACGCCGACACTGAGGATGATGCTCCTGCTGATGCAGGGGGTTTCCTGTTCCTCCGGCTGTACAGCGCACAGCGAGCCAGGGCGGGAACCAGACGTTCAGATGCCCAAATACCGTCCTGTGCGTTGGCACGAGTGACACGGGATTTACACGTCTTGCTCTGTGCGCATGTGTGGGTGGAGACTGTGTCTCAGAATGGGATGTGTATTTTTTTATATGCAAATTAACAGAGTGCCGGTACTTGCTCTCTCAGCTACGCCTCGTTCCATGAATACAAGCCTGCCTGGCTGTCAGAGCAGCGGCGAGTTCAGGGCGGTGCTGGGTACGGGGTAAAACCTGCGCCGCTTCTGCGTTGCACCCGCACGGCTCGTGGGGGACCTACTGTGAGCCTTTTGCTGTCCCCGCAGACGCAGGATAACGAGGGATGGGAGGTGGGCTGAGACCAATACTGTCAAACTACTGTATAGGAATATGTAAAGTGTTTGAGCTTGGAAAATCTTCATACGACGAGTGAAGTGCAGAAAATGTGCAAAGCGAGTGAATGTAAATCATTGGATGAACAGAGCGCACGCAACTGTACATTGACAGACTATTTCAGACCATGGACTTGACAACAGACGAGGTCAGATCCAAGTTAAGCCAACAAGATGCTTTTTTCTCTCCTTCCTCTGTTCTTTCCAGCTTACCTGCTTTTGACAGGCATTTTATTTGCCTTTTCTCCTGTTTCCTGTGATGCGACCAGCTTCCACCAGCCCTCAGATAAACGGGGCGGTGCTTTCCATGAGTTGTACAACAAAGGGTTTAGATGGTAAACATACTCTTTGAGCTGAGTTTTGTGACAATCTTGGAGCCTGTAAGATGTAAAGGTTTGACCCAAGGGTTTGTTGTACTTGCGTGACGTGTCACCGTAACGCTCATCTCGGGTTTTACCGTTCTGGCTTTGAAATGGCCACATCGTGTTGCCAATTTATTGCTAAAGTTGATTTTTCTGGTATCTAAAATATCACACGCGGTTTTTACGGGATCATTTGTTGCAGACTCAAGACTGACTTGACGTCATACCGTATACTGCAGAGTTCCAGCACCAGCAATGTCAAGGTGCTTGTGTGTTACTGACGCTGTCAGCATTGCCGGAGGAATGGCCGGTGGCTCAGGTCTCCAAACTGCCCCGTTCTGCTCTTCACCCAGTCGAAGGAAGGGCCCATAGAACCTCTTCTAGCACACTGATGGACTGTGAGCCTGCACGTGTGCTCTTGGGTCTCTTGAGCATGAGGACCTGAGACCATCACCTGAACCGACCTCTGAAAACGCACCCATGAAGCCTTCCTGCGGCACGAGGGTCCGACGCGGGACATCTGGTCTGGTCGGCAGAAATAGAAGACGACTTCTCTTTCCACTTTGGCCCTTAACTTACTGCGTGAATGGGGCTAAATCGCTGTGTAGCCCCAATCCGTCCATGGAGTAGCTGCTGGCAGCCTACGTCTGAGAAGCGCTGAGTTCCGAGCACCTTTTTATATGTGTTGTTTATATATTGCAAGTAATTTTGCCTAAATTGTCTAAAACAGACTGGTAAAACAAGAAGGATTTGATCATATTAAATAAAAAAGAAACCCTGTCTGGGTTAGTGAGGTGTGTTAGTGAATTGTGAGTCATTAGATGAGGATCAAAGAATTTCACATTGTGTATCTGGGAAAATTGCTTCTTTTAATATATAAAATCGGATTGAAAAAGCAGAGAGCAATTGTGGCATCCCGTGTATCACCTACAGGGATTTCCAGAACAGAGGCCGCCTGTGCTTCCTGTTCTCTGTTAACAACTTCTTACAACTTCAGCACATGAAAAACATCTTGAAACTTGTTCCTGAGGTTTTTTCCCCTCCCAAAAGCTGTTCTGAAAATTTCCATTGTGCGTAGCTTGCGGAATAAGGTCCCTATTAACAGAAAGGGTTCATAGAAAAGAAAATGTGTGCTTCCTAAGATAGTAATCTTAAATGTGAAATGGCTTTGTACATTATTCTGTCATCCCAGTGCCTTCTGAAGCTCAGGGAGTCTCCAGAATTTAAATTATTAACTGGCATTTCCAGACTACCAGCCAAAGGAGCGCTTGCCAAATCTGAAGTTGTGATTAATGAGCCAGGTTTGCTTGGAGACCTCTGAAACTCTGCGCAGTGTTTGGTTATTAGAACAATATTGCTTCTACTTGTGAAAACGCGTGCTCAGGTTGCACTGAGACAGGCTGAGTTTTTCCAAAGCTCCATTCAAGAGCTGTTAGTTCAGATCCTGCTGGTTTTATACATGTACAAGGTCCACTGCAGTAAACAAAAGTGTGTGAGGAAGAAGTATCTGCAGCGGGTCATTGTTCTGAGCTGTACGCAGTGCCCAGACCTTCACGTTCTTTGTTGACCCGGTGCAATTTTTGCCAGAAGAACCCCGCACGCTGCCGGACCGCGCTGCGGGCAGAGCCTGTGCCTTCCTTCGCCGGCCCTGGGTCTGTCCGGGAGCTCTGCCCCGCTCCGTACCTGGAACTTAATCGCGCAGCGCTCCTGTGCTCCGTGCCGCCCAGTGCCCGCGTGATTTATCTAACCTCCCCGCAACAAAGGCACCATTGTGCGCGAGCAGGGAGCCGGCCGCTGCCCCATGGCGGCGGCGCCGTCCCGCCAGAAGCCCCGGTTCGTTGTTTCTTTCGGAAGCGCAGCAGAGCAGCGCGTACCCCATGGCAAAGGCAGGCAGCGGCCGGCGCTTCGGCTGCGCCCGTGGCCCGCGGGAACCGCCCGTCCCTCTCCGCTTTCTTCTCTCACGTTTTACGAGGCTTGGAGGGTGAACAAGTGGATCGCCCCCGCCCGGGAGCTGGTTATCCTGCGCTGCTCTTTAACGCCTCGCTACAAGCGTGATTCCTGGACCGCTGTGTTTTCAGTCTGGTGACGAGTCGCATTCAAGCTCTAGTTTTATAATTGTCTGTGGAAAAAGAAAGCGTACGCCTTCTGACGAGCGGCGGGCTGCTGACACAGAGCGCCCCGTTTCTTTCTCCAATGCCCTCGCATTTAACCGGGGTAAAGAGGGAGTTTTGCCGTGGGTTTGCGCAGCCAGTGCCAGACTCCAGGCGGGTTTCCCTGCGTCTCTGCTTGCTGGCCAAGCGCTGGACGCGCGTCCGTGCCCCGCGTGCCGCTCACCCGCTGCCATTTGCTCAGGCCATCACAGGGCGGGGGGATGGGCCCCTCGCACCCAGACTCGGTTTTATCTCGAGGGCAGCTCGGTGCAGCACCCGCGCTGGAGGGAGGCGGGGTGAACGTCTGCGTGCAGCCCCTGCTGCCGGCATGGCTCGGCACTGCTGCATCGCAGCCACCGTGCCCGGCAGCCCTCTGCTCTCCTCATTCACCCAGTTCCTCTGTGAACTACTTCAGCTCAGTAAACCAGCAGAAAACTCACTCAAACCCTGTCAGGTTAGTGAAACTGAACCAGCTCGGCGGGGTCCAGCAGAGCCCGGAGCTGCAGCAAGGCCGGGCCGGGGCACGGGCAGCATCTCCCCTTTCAGCACCGACGTTGGCTCAGCTGCATTCCCACTTAAACGGCTGGAGCCGATTCCTCGCTGGGGCCCAGGGACCACCGGCAATCTGTGAGCCACACAAAGTGAAGTTCAGCTGGTTTGAGAAACAATATCAAACAGCAAAATGCAAACCACTTATCCCGGCTGGCGCAGCCCCTTGATTCAGCCACGGAAATGCCCCGCTGCGGGGTGGCACAGCACAGTGTTCCCTCACGGTATTCCTGTGGGTCCGAGGAGCTCAGACAGTGGTGCTGTGGGATTTTAACGTGCTTGCAACATGGTTTCAGCTGGAAACCTTGTTTGACTAAATATTGTTTTATTTTTCTAATGAGGCTTTCAAATATGATTTGACTGTTCTCAGTTGAAGATTTACAATTATATGTTTTATCAGGGACAAACCCTGTAACCTTACTCGGTCAAAACTGCCGGGGAGGATTTCTGTGAGCATCAGCGTGGCTGTGCTCTCTGGCAGCAATGCCAATTTAAGGTAATTCTTGGCAACTGTGCTTCCCCAGAGCACAGCTGCTTGCGCTGCCGTGAGCTGGGAAACGGGCTTCAAAAGGAGCATGAGCAGAGGGAGCTGTGGTAAGTGGCTTTGGCTGAGAAACATTTTGTGTCAAGTTGGGGGCTGGAGGAAGATGGGACCTGTCTCTGATCTGCAGTACTTCGGTATGGCTTAGAGCAGCGGTAGTGGCTTGGTGTTACCTTTCTTCTATAAGCTGTTGCTAAATAATCAACTGAATAATAAGAAATGCTAAAAAATATTGAGTATATCTGCTGTAATGTCATGTGGAAGGATTAACTCCCATAGGAATTACTGAATTCCAGTGAGAAAATGATGATTCTGTGTCTGCGGTAGCAGTGGCTCAGTCCTCTGCCCTGCTGGCCAGCTTGGTGAGGGGGGAGGGCGGCCGCCTCGGCGAGGGCTGGGACTGAGGGTGTCTCTCGGGATTGTTGTTTTATCTGTTAGGCTGCTGTTACTTGGATGGCTTTGGTGCATAAACCCCAGGATTTTCATTTTCACTTTCTCTCTGTGCCACCGCTGACCTAGTTTGTGAAGCCAATAACTCCGAGCAGCCATCTGCATCCCGGCTGGCACCGAGGGATGAAATAACGGTGGAAGGGAATAACCCACCGGGCAATGGGGGTTTTATGGCTAGCGTTTGCTGTTTGTGTTGCTTCCCCTTTGGGTTTCACTTCCCGACACCCGGTAAAAAGGCCGGGAAGGCAGATGTGCAGGGAGCGGCACTGCGGGGCGAGGGGGCTCCGCTCAGCCCTGCCCGTGGCTCTTCCCCTTATCCCTCTTCTACCTTTTTTTGTGCAGTGACTGTGGCAGTGCTCAGAAGTGAGCGGCGTACTGATGGCAACCGCTGCTGCCCTTACTGTGGGCGTTACTGGATTTTTGGGAAGCTCTGAAAGCATTAGCTGTAAAAATTCAAAGATTCCCTGAAAGTCTTAGCTCTAAATTCAGAACTCCACCATGTATATCAGCATTTCTGGTGGCGGAGTCGGAAAACATAATGTAAATGCACTCTAAATATTTAGGAGCCCAAGGACAAAAAATGAACCTCAGCTCTGTTGTTTTACAAAGTCCCTTGATTGTTTTTACTCTTGGCCCTGTTTATTTGTGTTGCCGTGTAAGTTTGTAGATAACAAACCCAAGCATGCTTTCTCATGGCTTGTAGGTCTCCCCAGAACACTCCAGTTCCTCCCTAGTGGTGGTGGACGAGTGGCTGGTGTGCTCGTGGCTGGGGCGGGAGGAAGGCTCCTGCCTCGGCTCTGTCGCACTCCCTGGCTTTTAGTGTGCTGCAGCCGCTTTAAACGCCACGAGCAGCTGGCGCCTCTCTCCATCGCATCTCGTTCCGCCGCTGTTGGTCACCAAAGCTGTTAGCCGTCTCGGCCGGGGCTAACCCGAGGCGAGCCCCTCGGCAGCTGCGCTGCTCCGGGCTTTAGCCCGAGCGTGCCCCAAAGGGCAGTTTTTCAGCCCAAATCTGCAGCGCTTCGCCCAAGGGCAGCGGGGAGGTGTAACTGTTAATGCTGGTAAAACATGTGTCTGCCGTGGCGGTTGGGGCCTGAGGAGCTCCAGCCCTGCTCCCTGGTAGCTCTGCCCGGCGTTCCGCACGCTCGCGGTTTCAGGAGCCAAGCGTGGGAGCGCAGCCCTCCCGGGTCGCGGCGCGGCTGAATCCGGCCTCGGAACAATTTGGCATCGTGAGATACGAATCGTTACCGCTGCCGACCATACATATGATGTTTAATAACCTCCTTACAAGGCTAACTGGTTTGTAATACGGGAGGAGCGTTTGGAGGCCTGTGACTTGTATCTGAAGTGACTTTATAACCAGTGAATGCCGTTGTATGCGGAGTACCGTGTGCGATCACAAATCACTATCACGCCCCTGCTGGGCCGGAGCTCTGGGTGATGTGTTGCTGTGCCGACAGACCGCTCTCCTGAGGCTTTGCCCTGTTTCGCCAGGTTTCAGGGGATTTGCTCCGAGCTGCTGCTGACACCCTCGGCGCCCTCGGGCTGGGAGGGAAGCGGCGGTTGTTTCCAAGAGTCTCACAGGTTTTAATGGATTTATCCTGAGAACAGCGTGGCAAGACGAGTGTTGTTTATCTCCCACTTACATACAAGAGAGGCTTCACTTAAGGGCTCTTAACTTCAGCGTCTGTAAAGTTCTTGTCCAGCGCGGTAGGAGGTGGAAGCCGCGCCTGGCAAAGTCAGGGCACTAAACCCTGATGTGTTTAAATGTCTTCCAAAAAAATAATAATCTCATCGTAATACAGAGGTCAAACCTGGCAAAGATCTGTGGCTAATCTCAGTGCTAAACCGGCCTCTCCGAAGGCACCAGCCTCGCTGCTGCGCTCAGCTGTGCCGGGGAGGCCGGGGGCAGAGCGTCCCCGGAGTGGAACGATGGCTGCTTTGGCTGTCGGCGCTTTCCCGTGTGGTTTGTCTGAGCCTTTATCGTTCAGGCAGGACTGAGGTCATCTTTCTGTCCGCAGCGCTCCAACAAACCTGTTGTCTTGACACAGCCTGCACAAAACTCACTGTTACAGAAGGCACAAACCGTGCGGGGGGAGAAGGCAGGACCCGCTCCGGCCCCGGACAGGAGCTTTGCCGTGACCTGGCAGGAGGAGCTGCTCGGCTTCGTCTTTCTCCTTCCCAGCTGGCATCGTGCAGTGTGGGACTTTATTTCTCGGGCCACTGGAAACGGTCCCCTCGCCTCCTGCTGCAGAGCACTCGACTCGATCAGATACCGAGTCCCTGCTTTGTGAAAACAGCGTTTAGTGCGGTGACTAACCACCGAGCTGGTTACTGAGTAACCTCCCGGGAGCCTTCTCTACGCGCTGGGACTCAGTTACCGATCACGTTATGTGCCGGTGGAAAAAAATATTGGGGTCAGGAATGGCCTATTTGTGTGGAGGACTTTGAAGAGGCGCCCGGGAGGTCGCGCGCAGGAAAAGCTCAAACACGGGTTAAACGCATCGTCAGCAGACTCAGACTGTGTTCCAGGGGCTCCTGTGTCTCCTCATGCACGGGAGGTGTGGAGCTGAGACTTTTCCCAACAGAACGATCCCTGCCCTCATAACCAGGGGCAGGTTCTGAACTCTCTGCGGTGGCTTTGGCACTGCCCGGCGGGGGAGCGTGGTGGAGCCAGGCAAAAACCGAAGGCGGAATCTGTGTCCCGCTGAACAGTCACCTGCTCCGGGCCACCACGGAAAAACTGAACGTAGCCACCAGGCAGCGGATTATTTTTATAGGAAAACATGGAAGGAACCCCCATGAGAGACGATACATCAGAACAAATCAAAGCTGTTGCCTCTATGGCATTATCCAGTTGGCAGCTTAGTTTGGGGGGGGGAAACAGTGGCATAAAATCGGCTTATTTTTTAAGCCCAGCTGGAAACTAGTGGGAATTCATCTCAGCAGATAAGGACGCTATAAAATGTTGCATCAAGTTCCATCAAAAGAATTTATTGTGGAAGCTTAAGTTGATTCAGAGCTGCACAAAATAGATGAAAGCCTTGAACTGTGTGTCTCCTGTGCTGGTTTGTGAACAAAACACTTAAACAAAACCACCCACCCCAAACCCCACCAAAAAACCTGCAACATATAAAAGAGCTTCAGCGCTTCCTTGACCTGTAGCACTTTCATTGCACAAACCTTTTTCTCTTCCTCTCTAAAACTCGTACATAACTCTCTCAGAAAATCAAAGCTAACCTCACTGTTGGATTAAATCCAACTACTTTCAGTCGGATTTAGTTAGCTTTTGTCTAGGAGTGCTTCTCAGCTGCCCCAGAGCAAGGGCTCCTGCCCCGGGCGATGCGACCCTGGGCTGGGGACGGCAGAGGATGAGGTGCGGCGGGGCGAAGGATGCTCTGCTGGTGATGCAGCCGGAAGGTTGCGTGGGACGGGAGTGTTTTGGGTGCCGGGGGGTGGGGGCCTCGCCTGCTCGCTGCCCTGTGGCCTTGGCACCATCTTCATGGAATTTTTCAGTTGTGCCCACGCAGGAGTCGTGGCCGCTGCCCAGCGACTGGGCAGAAAAAGCACCGTCGTTAATAATTGACTGGTGAGATAATGAAGCAGCCGAGCCCGCTGTTTGCTTTTCTTCCTTTCTGCTACCGCTGTAACGCCGTGCGCGGCGGAATGCAATAAGCCAAAGGGCAGTTTTCACCGGCGAGGCAGAGGGTTTGGGTATGGAAGTCGCTTGCGCAGGTTTGACACCGGTGCCGTGCGTGGAGCCGCCCGCTGCCTCCGAGACGTCCCCGTCGCGTGGCGGGGCCAGGTGAGACTGGGGAAATCGCTTCTGACACTGAACAAGTTGCGCTGAAAACACTTCAGGGGCTGATGTTTAGAAGTTCTTTTCCACTGAAGTTCAGATCTTTTCTGCTGGAATAGCGTTAGATCTGCTTTCTAAAGAGAAAAGCGGAGGTAGAAAATCCGCACTGGCTGTGCTTACTGCGGGCGTGCCCCCGGGTCTCTAGGGGCAGCTGAGCCAAGCATCCTTTTGGGGGTTGCGTACGTTGGGTGGCTGTATCTGGTACATAACGTCTCTCCGTAATTCAGGAGTTGCTGCGCTGCCTGTCTGTGTATTTGCTTTGTGCAAGACAAGAATGAAAATAACATTCTGGTTACTCTGTGGTGCTGGTGTCCTGTTTGCTGCAAATCTGGTAGGAACAGCGATTCTGCTGATCCGAGTAACTGCTCCGTAACGGCTGGACAAGTGCGTGCGTTTGGGGAGCGAGAGCGATTCGGTGAAACCCTGGGCGCAGCCCTGTGAGGCCACGGTGTCCGCGTCTGTGCTGCGCTTTGCGTGGTCCCCCCAGTCTCCCCTTGCCAGCAGCCTGTCGCTCCTCCAGACAGCAGCCTTGAAGCACGTCCCCGCAGCTGGAGGGTGCCGTGCAGGTCCTCGGACCTCCCAGGGCTTACCGTGTGCTCAGCACCACCGCTGCGGAGCGGGACGGCGGAGTCGCGGGTTGCGCAGGAAAGGGGCGGTCAGGGCCGTGTCGCAGTGCAGGAGCGCAGACCAACCCGGGGATGTGTCGGGTTGCCTGGGGCTGGCAGGAGAAGAGGGTGTGATGTTGGGAGGTGAAGCTGTGTTTTCTGCCTGTCCCTTCTCCCCACCAAGGACTAACTCTGCTCCCTGGTTTCCTCCAGAGCATCTCTGCCAAAGTCCATCTGCTCCCATCCAGGGGTGGTTTCTGTAACAGCAGGAAAACAGAGGAAGGAGCAGGATAATCTTGGAAAATATTAAAACCACGTTCAGAAATGGTTAACCGAGGGTTGAAAGCAGCCTTAGGCACGAGGCGGCCTGGGCTTCAGGGCTCACCCTCCATCTCTGCCTGGGAAAGACGCCATTTTTATAGGGAAATCGTGAATGTAACCACGTAGTTGAACAAGGGCAGAACTGAATTTATATCAGCACATTTATCTTTAAAATGCCTGTTATAATGTGTAAGGGAGCAGCCCCACCCCTGCTGTGGACATGGGCGGTCTGTGTGTCGCCCCTGCATGACCATCAGCCTGACGCAGACGCAGGAGCCCGGCTCTGTCCTTGGGCCTGCGGATTGCGTGGGGTTTTTTCAGAATAAATAAAATCTCGGTCCATGTTAAATAGCAGAGGTAAGTAGTGCTGGGTTGTTCCCATCGTGGGACTTCAGAACGGCTTGGTGGTAAGGCAGATGGTACTGCTGCTAGTGACAGTGTGCCATCAAGGGTTGTAAGATAAACTGAGGTACAAGGAGATTGTTCTGGTAGGTGAAGCCCCCTTGCCACATCTCTGCTTTCACAGAAACAGATTGGTGGGGGTTGGAAGGGACGTCTAGAGATCACCGAGTCCAACCCCCTGCCAAAGCGGGTGCCCTACACTGGGCTGCACAGGATGGCATCCAGACGGGTCTGGAATAGCTCCAAAGGAGGAGACTCCCCACCCTCTCTGGCAGCCTGTCCCAGCGCTCTGTCACCCTCACCATGAAGAAGTTTTTTCTCCTGTTTGAGTTGAACTTCCCTTGTTCCAGTTTTTGGCCATTGCCCCTTGTTCTCTCACTGCCCACCACTGAAAAGAGTTTGGCCTCGTCCAGTTGCCCCGTACAGTTTAGATATTTATAGACACCAATCAGATCCCCTCTCAGCCTTCTCTTCTCCAGGCTGAAGAGACCCAAGTCTCTCAGCCTCTCCTCACAGGGAAGATGCTCCAGGCCTCTTACCATCTTTGTTGCCCTTTGTTGGACTCTTCCCAGGAGATCCCTGTCCTCCTTGAGCTGGGGAGCCCAGAACAGGACACAGTACTGCAGATGGGGTCTCGCCAGGGCAGAGTAGAGAGAGGATCACCTCCTTTTCCTTCTCTCCTTGTTGTTTTTCTCACGTGCTCAGTCTCCTCCTCGCCCCTGTTCGGTGTTAGGAAGTTTTCCAATTAGCGCAAGCTGATCACCGTGCTCCCCTGCTCTCGGACAGAAGCTGGGTGAGCCGGCTTGGCCGTGCCGTCCCTCTGCTCTAGGAAGATCTGGCAGGATCCTCTGCCCGATGTTTTGGGTGTGAGTGATCCCTGGATGGGAAGGACTTTGCGCACACAGCGAAGGGAGCGTGAGTGTTTCTGTGTCGCTCGTGAAGTTCGTGGCGCACGCTCTAAAGCTCCCCAAGTTCAGCAGAAATCTTCTCATGACATTTAAGGAGCAGAGAATGAATTGCTTAATCCATCTTTATTACGTCTAAAGGCCATAAGCCACACACGCATTTATTTATATACATAAATATTATATATATTGTCATTTGATTAAGTGTGAACTGGACACTGTCCCTTGCCCAGTCCGATGCCTCTGGATCCATCTGGTCTAAAGCTGGAGCTGCAGCAGCAATGTTTGTCCTCATGGCAGTTTTGTCTGTGGAAAACATAATCGCAGCACAGAGAAATTGGAGTCTGCAGGGTTTTTTTTCTGTCTGGGCTGCTCGGACTGTAGGGACAGAGCCATCCATTAAGCTTCTGAGAATACTTCTATATTACAACAAGAAAGCACGTGTAGCTGCCAGAAAACCACTATTCCTCAAAAGATGAGATGACTTTATGGCATTTCCCAGCCAGCCAACTCTCCGAAGGCTGAGAGCGAGTTAGCTCTCCCAGAGCTCTAACAAAGCCTGGGAAGGGCAGATTCGATCTGCAGATCACTGTGAATACATTTGACTGGGGACGTGTGGCAATTCCTGGAGCCACCGGTTATAAGCACCTGGCTTTTTCTAATGACCGGCTGTTAATGGACATATCTTTAGAACTCCGCCTTGCACGGAATACCACCAACTCTTGCTGTTAGCTATTCTGGAGTCAAACCACATGTCCGTGGAAGGCGAAGTTGAACTAGCAGCCCAGATTTCACCTATTTCAAGGCCAGTTTCTTCTCTTGTGGGCTTGACTTGATGCCTAAGCTGTGGGAAGCTCAGTGCAGTCAGCAGTAGGTCAAGGGACTACAAGAACTTTATTTTTCTCTGAAGTTTCTTGGACAGCCTTGCTGGCAAGGAGTCAGCAAGGTAGGAAAAAGAAAACGTCTTCTGAGGCTGTTCTTACCACTGGTCTGTGAGTACGAGCTCGTGTTGCAGCTTCCCCTGTTCCTGGAATTCAAATCTCTTTTTTTCCGTGCCGTCTGTTAAAATACGATGGTTTATCCATCTAGTGGAGGGAGATGGTCCAGTGGGGGGTGTCCCTGCCCATGGCAGGGGGTTGGAACTAGATGATCATTGAGGTCCCTTCCAACCCAAACCATTCTGTGATTCTACGATCCATCGGGGATAAAGCAGGCCTCTCTGGCTCTGTCCTGACCTATTTGGGATTTTTTGCCTCTCTCTGTCCTGAGTCGAGTGGTGGGGTGGAAAGTAGTTTCCTGCCCTTAAAGAGCAGCTTCCCTAAACTTGCTGGGGCAGTAAGGAGACCAATGAAGGCTTTTTACTTTGAATTTTCTTCTGTGTTCTTTAGGATACTGGATAATATACACTAATTCTAAAGGCATATGTCTAAAAACGAGCGGTGTCATTACCTTTTTTCTTTTTCTGAAATTTTGAGTTCGTTCGAGTCTGTGATTCTTTAATGCTCTTTGATATTTTTGAATCTGTTCTTACAGCCTGTAAAAGCAATATGGACCGTAAATTTATGGCATCAAATGAACTTGATTAGATCTTTAAAAGGAAAGGAGGGAAATTGTGAAGAAGTAAGAAGGGAGTGGAAATGGTTGGAAAGAAGTGCCTGTGTTTGGATTGAAGCTGTGATTCCGGCAAGAGCATTTTCTGAGAAGTTCTTTCAGAGGTAGAAACAAAACGAAGTGTTTGGTGTTTAGTAGATTAGGGAGTAATGATGATGGAAGCCAAGAGAAATTTTTGAGGCTGAATAAGGGAAGTCAGGGAATTCAGGGACAATGGAGAAGTATGTGGCGGGTGACTGCTCTAATTAAAAGGTCAGACTCTGTTGGGTGCTCAGAAAAGGTCTCGCACAGGGCTGTGAAGACTTGCCAAACCTGATCTTCTTCATTAAATCCTTGGCTAGAGATCGGACCGTGGTTCTCGGGTCCAAAAGCATTTTATTTGGGCCACAGCTTTTTGCAAGCCGAGTGTGCGCGTTACTGAAATGCCAAACGTTCACGTACAGCAGTGAATAGAATAGAATCATTAAGGTTGGAAGAGACCTCAAGGATCATCCAGTCCAATGACTGGGAAAGGTGTAGGATGGACCAGTTCTGCTGTGGTGGCTACAGCAAAGCTCCCACTCTGGTCAGGAGGAATCTCTTCTCTCAAGAGCTAGGCACGGCTGGGTAAGGAAGGTTTAGGAAGATTTGTTCCCATCTACCCACCCACCCCAGACAAAGGGACATTGAAATACATTGTTATTTTTATCCTTCCCTAGATTATTCAGGATGCTTTCATAGCTCCAGAAAGCCTTAAGCCTCTAGCTATGGGTTTTATTGGAAATGTTTACATTCCTCAAACTACGGTGATATTTATTTCTGTGCACACGACGCATAAACCTGATGGGAATCCCGTGGAGGCTGTTTTGAGCCTGTCTGACACCCTGACTTTCCCTGGCTCTCAGTAGCAGGGTAAGTTTCCCACTGGGCCTGTGTAAGCCAAACTTAAAGTTTGGGTTTTGATGTGTGATGTGGCAACCGTTACCTACATGGTAGTTCTGGAATTGCACTAAGTGAGGAATCGGGGTTTTTTAGAGTCTTCAGAAATCTTTGCAAGAAAAACAGAGATTAGCAGAATGTGTGTTTTCCAGTCATCTAAAGGAGATGTTGTCTGATATGTTTGCCTTCCTGTTTGAAACCTAAAGGTCAAAGTCCTAGGGAAGAAAACTTTGATCATAGGCTAGAAAATAATAAAGTTTATGTTTCTATTTAAAAAAAAAAAAAAAGAAAAAAAAATGGGGGGGGGGGGGGAAAGAAGCAGCTAAGAGAGCAGCAGTGACTTTCAGAGATGTTGGGCACAAAGATGGCCAGCCGGCCACGCTTTCCTGGATGTGTTATCCTTCCATTTCTCTCACCCTTTCAACGGTCATGTGAAAGTGATGGAATTTGAAGACTTCAGACATTTGTCTGGAATTTCTGAATATTTCAGTCTGGTCGAAGGAACAGCTTTTATTTCCAGACATCTCATGTCTCTGAGATACAGTCGCTGAGAACGCGTCCATGTTGTGCACGTGCATTGATTTCTGTCCAGGAAGGCGTCGGTGGAGATCTGGGAGCCTGCAGTAGGTCACCCAGCGATCACCAAGCCTCTGTGATACCAGAGGCTCGGCACTTGCCTTCCCCGGGATTTCAGACCCTCCAGGTTTCCCTGGGATGGCCAGTAAACCTGCCTGCTAAAGCAAGAGTCTCACCGATGCTATTTTGGTAGCAATTAAATCTCATGATCTGTGAAGCAGATGGGTCAGTGCTGCAGATTGTGCAACTGATTGGAATCTGAAGAATTTCAGCTAATATTTACACCAGGTGTTTACCCTTTGATAAGAAACAGGTCATTCACGAACATGTACATGACATAATGTTGGTAGGTTGGTCACGGCGTTTGCTTTGCGTTTCCCACACTTACTCTCGCTGCTTGGAGGACAGATGCATGTTGTAGGTTGATACGGGTCAGTAGCTGCGTTTTCCCCCTTATTTCTGTGGAACCACCTGTTCAAAAGGGGCAGTTTTACAGAAACATGCCAACACGTTAGCAGGGCGTTCCCTTCATCCCCGGAGTGTTTTGGAGGAGAAATCCTGTTGGTTTTTCCAAAGCTTCAATTCCTCTCCCATAAACACCAACAGCTCAGTCTCAGAAGAAGGTTTGAACTCTGCTTGTGTTTATTAAGGAAAAAGCTCATTCTTGCTTCTCTGGTGGAAAGGTTGGGTTGGTAAACTTCAAGGGAACCGCAGGAGTACGCGCGCGTGCGGCGTGGCTGTGTTCGGTGCCGGGGCGGGTTGTCCTGGGCTGTTGAGGATAAACCTGGTAAAGAAAATACCTGTGTTTCAGGTGGGTGGCACTTGGGTAAGCATTGTACATAACTGCAGGTGAGTTGTGGATTAATTAGCAGCACCTAATACAATCTAATGAGGCCAAACAAGAGCAAGCTGGGAGTAGAAGAAAGCTTGCCCGTAGAAGATGGGTAGCTTGTTAACTGACTGCAGTCTGGAGTCGCTGATCTTCCTCTGTACAGAGTTAATTTGCTGGAGACATGAGGCTTTGACCTGCTAAGTTGGTTGCGAGGAATTCAAGATTGTGCAATACCACCTTTCCCCAGAATTCAGAGGTTGAGGCGGTGACTGGTGTGTTAACAGCGACCTGTGAGGGACTGGAGACTTCAGCAGGACTCAAACCATTTGGTGAATGTTTGAGTGGAGAAGGTTTAATGTGAGCACTGGTACCCGAGCTGAGGAAACGCACGGCATGGGCTGTAATGTGAATTTCCTGGCACTGTCTTGCCACTACTATTTTTTTTATTTATTATTATTATGGTGGAGACTTGGAACAAATTTTATTTTGAGACATAAGACATCATTGTCTTAGCCCAGAGACAGCCCAGCCTCGTGTACGCAGCGTCCTGTGTCACCTGGGAACTGTTTTTCCTTGGCCATCGGCCCGCTGTGAAGTGTCAGACAAGTCCCATCCCTGGTTTTGTTCATCTCATCTGTCCAGTCTGTCAGCTCTCTAGAGCAAAGCATGTGCGTGGTTTTGGATTTTATTTTTTTGTGAAATCCTCTGCATAGAGGGCTCTGCCCTGTGTAGGCTTTCCAAGGTACTACTGGAGTAAATAAAATAAGGGGATGGAAGTCAAGTTAGCCTTTAAAAAAATGAGAACAAAAAGCCACACAACCGAACCCCCTAAACTTTGCATCTATATAGGTTGTTAGTGGCTTTATTTCTTCCTTGGGTGTGGAGTGACACAGTTTATGTTTCCCTTCATCTTCTGGCATTCTTAGTTCTCATATACCTTTAATCTAACATTTTTCTTTTTGCTTATGGAGATTTACAACGAAATTATTGCGAGCCTGTCTGGAATGTGCGTGTTGTGTTACAGCCTGGCCAGGGTATTGCTGAGACTTAAAGATGTGCTTCATTATTGTATTATTTAAATTTTAGCAGAGACTTCTGGAGAAGAGTGTGTTACAGTTCTTAAGTGTATTACTTCAGTTCTTACAATTTTTCTGTCACTTCAAGGATGTTAGATTACAAACTTGGTCTTAAGCAAAACAGATATGGGAAATGTGAGCCACGGCAAGGGCGGGACCAGAGGGCACCCGTGGGGGGAGATGGTCTGCTTGCTCATCTGGTGCTTCTCCACGGAGCAGAAGGAAGGGCTGGAGGTGGCTTCAGACGGGCGATGGAGAGATGGTCCAGGAGGAGCAGATGCAGAAGGGAATGTCCTACGAGCTGTGGGGTTGTCCTGCACCCAGCGCAAACAGGGACTCGGGGCTTGCTGCCGCTGTTTCCAAGTCAGATGTTCTGTGTTTCCTGTTATTTCTGGCATCACCATCAAAAACGGAGACAAATAATTCTTCATTATGTTGCTGACCTCACTGTAAATCACAAACAGGTATCTGGAAATAATGGGGAAAACAAGACCTTGGGCAACACTGCTATAAGAAACCAAGCGAGTACTTTCATTGATACACATAAAGCAGAGCACAACTGTATTTAGATTCCACACCTAAGTGTGAAAAGTTAGAGCCAAATTCTCATTGTAAATCAAGGTGGCTCCATTAACTTCAGTGGAGTGGTGCCAGCACATCCCAGACAGACTTGGCTCGCTCTATTAATAGCAACAGTCGAGTAGTGGAGCCGCTTGGAGAAGTTTCACTGGAACAGAATTTTATTTAAAAACAAAATATTGAGATAAGAATGATAGAGGCATCTGCCTTCTGGTTCTCTTGTGGAATGTGGCTCCCACAGGGTGTGATCCTGTGCAGCCCCAGCACCTCCTGAGACCACCGAGCCTTGTGCAGCTCAGCGACACCCAGCAGTCGCTGCGGGAGTCCAGGTTTTCAGTCCGGTCATTTAATGAACACCGGTGTGATAGCAACTGTGGCACCGTCTGGTTCTGCACTTGGTGTCGGGGCATGCCTTCTCTCAGCTGCTGTTCTTTCTCTGTAGCTTCACAAAGTCCAAGGTTTTCCTTTCACCAGATAGCAAAGGTTTTTATTTCTTTAAATTCTTCAGTACACCATGGTGAAAAGGGCGCGGAATGCCGTCATCAACCATCGATGCTGTGGGCTTCCTATGTGACCCTGTTATTCAGGGACAGACAATTAAATTTCACAGCTGCATTTTAGATCATCTCTAAAGAGAGAACTTCTCCAGGTGTCCTTGAGTCAGCTTCTTACTGAAATTTCAAAAAAAGCCCAGCAGAAATTCCCACTGCACGGTGTTATGCCATTTTAATTTCCCAGAAACTAGTTAGTTCATTTTCTGTGCCCCACTAGTCCAAGTTTCCTTTAAAGATGAACTTGTGTGTGTTGGCTCCTATCCATCCCTTCCTTTGGCTCAGAATGAATGATACCAGGACTGTCTTTGGAACGAGGCAGGAATGTGAAGTTTTTTGATTAAGCAGCAAGGTGACCCCTGAAACCTCGCCTTCTACCTGCTTTATGAGGCCCCGCTGCAGCCACCCAGCATTGGGGGTGGCAGATGGAGGTCTGGTGAACCCAATCTTCTTGGAGAAATCAGCCATGTAATATTCTGGTAGGATTTGGAAGCAGCTTGCCCCTCCTCAGCAGCGCGTCACTGGAGCAGCTTGTCACCGAAGGCTTTCAAGGCTGTTCCTTTGCTTTCTTTTAATAACTAATAAATCTTTAGAACTGCTTTAAATGAGAGTCACTAAACAAGGTGACTTATCATGGGCTCGTGCTGCTGGTGAGCGTGTCAGGGCTTTGAAGCCGCCGGAGACAGTCGAGGGGGCCGCACTGTTAGTGCAACCATCTGCTCCGTGTCTTCCCTTGGCCCGTTAGCGGGCTGCCTGCAGAGATCGCACTTGTTAAACCAAACCTGCGTCGTGTGCAGGGGTCTGGGAGTGAATGTCAAGTGCTGCCAACAAATGCAGGCTGTTTTCTAGACTCTGCAAAGATTGTACACAAACTCTAAGCTGGTGCTTTTTTCTACTACTTTTGGTATGTCTGCAGGGCTGTTCTTAGCATCAGCCATAAAAATGTTTGGCTGTCTCTTCTTAAAAACTTGTGATTTGTTACTGACAGCAGAATGTCTCATTGAGAGACTCTATCAATCTCTCATCAAGCTGCTTTCTGTAAGCCTCTGGGAAAGGTTTTCCAAGATGTGCATTTCTGAGCACAGATGGGAATGGCATGGAAGCTCACTTAAACGACAAACCATTTGTATCATGCTCATGAAATAAGGTGTGATTTGGTTCTTGCTTCTTTGAGAAGCAGTGGAAGCCTTTAAGGAGTGGGGAGAAGGCTGGTAAGATGGGTTATAATCATGATCTCTTCCTAGATAACTCCTCTGGGTTAGTCTGTGCGCTGCTTGTCGGGTACCGTTCTCCATGGTACACTGATGTGTCCAGCTGACTGTCCGTGTGTTTGTATCTCTGAGAGCTTCTGAAAGGAAACGTGGAGGCACTGGTGGGGTTTGGGGCACACTCTGTGTAACACCTTTGCACTCATGTAGTTGCAGACCCCCGTGCTGCTCAGAACCATCCACATGAGGGTGAGGGACGATCCGCAGTCGTGAGCGGTTTTGGAAGCGCAACTGAGTCACTTTGAAACCTGAACCAGCCAGGTCGTGTGGTGTTTAAGCACCTCCGGGATTAGGCAGCGTCTAAGCTGGGACATTTCAACCTCTCAGGTCTAGTTCTAGGCGGATTCAGAAACTAGTTTTGACTCTGGCCCTTGATATTTTGCAGTCATAATGAGAGGGCATCTTCTAACTGCATGTATAGTCTTTTAGATGTAATGAAGATCTAGAGAACTCTTGTTATTTAAGAGTCGCGCAGTTTGCGATAGAGGAAACGATCGTTCCAAGACCCTGAAAATTACTGAAGCCAGAAATTTACTTCTGGCTGCTCTAAATACTATTTTTGGGTTCTCGTCTTGAGTATGTGTGCGATGCTCGCTGCCTGATCTCCCCAGGTGCGATCAGAATCCTCCCACTGAGTCTTTCACATGTGTCTCTTTCTTTTCAGGATCCTCTAGATAATATTGGAATGTGACAACAGAGGAAAATGTGCTTTTCCTAACAACTCGGTTGTGGACATTTAATCAGACTTTGATTTCTGGAAATGCTACAACATGGCTTCATCTGGGAATGAGATAGAAAGATGGACCCTTAGGCAAGGTGGCAGAGTTGGAGAGCTGGTAGAGCCCGTGACCCCGTCTAAAAACAGTAATCATCTTTCACCGGCGAAGTCGTTCTGCAGTGCAGACCATCTCTCACACCTCCCTGCAAAAGTAGACTCTGCTTACAGCTCTTTTTCAGGGGGATCAAATGCTCCAGAGTACCCCACCCCATCGTGCCATGGTGAAGCCTGTTTGCCCCCAGAGCAGGTACCGTACATGGACTCAGAATACGTAAGAGGTATTTATAATCTCAGTGCAGCAAACTCGGACCTCAGATGCCTGCATCTGTCCCAGGCAGCAGACCTGAGCATCCATAATAATTCTCGCAGCGCCGGTCTCGCTGAACGCTGTGGAAGCACTCCTGCCCGAGGGACTTCACATCAGCCTCTGGCTGCACCTCCACCTTCTCCTCCCACGCGACTCGATAGCTATAAAGTCACTCGACACCTTGAAAACTCAAGAGGGAGACGCAGCTCTGGAGGTCACAGCGAGCGTAGTGCGCAGCCAGCTCCTTGTGTGCAGGACAATCACCCATCAGATAGGGACGTACCGTGGGGTCAACACACGGGTGAAATTACTGAGCAAGAAACAGTGGCTGCTAGGAGGAAGGCTCTGGAAAACAAGGGTGGGTCTTCTGATTCTACAAATGAGGTACCTATATCAAAAATTCAGGGGTTAAAGATGGAGGAAAATGGAGAGTGGAGCCCATCCCAACAGCCTCTAAGGAGAAGCAATCCACACATTTGCAGCAGACCTTCTTCATTCATTTTTCAGGAGTACTTAAAGACTGACTCTGTGGCTAACGTCCCTAAAATGCTTTCTGCTTATAATTCAGCTCATGCTTATAGAATTCCTGAAGAGATGAACTCCAGGTCCTTTCACCCAGTGCTTACCAACCCTGGCACTGTTAATGATACACGAGAAGACAAACAGTATCCCTGCGGTGTACGTAAGCCGACTTTCAGAGAAGCAGATCTGCAACGCGCGGTGCCAGAACCCAGCCAACAGTGCCCGCTCCGTGCCGAGTTGCATTCAGGCTTGGATGAAGATGTGTTTGAGGACAATTGTGGCTTCAAATATATGGAGAATGCTCTTCTCATTAAAAATGCTTCCAGGAAGCTGCACAGTTGTACAGATGAAAATCAGTGCGATGGCTCTGAAGGAAAAATTGGGAGTGATGTTTGGGAACCGCTCCTGAATCAGCAAACCAAAACGCAGAGGTCATCGCTGTCCTGCAGCTACGATACTGTAGAAGTGGAGCGCTCTGGCTGTGAGGAGTCAGCTCAGGGGAACGAGCAATGCTATGATAATACAGCCAGTACTGGGCAAACGTCCTTTTTCAGGCCAAAGGAAGATTCCACATCTCAGATTTTACATGAAGTCCAGAAAGACAAACAGGCCAATAATGGCAGTCCTGACCTTAGCACGTATCTAGAACAAGAGGAACCTCCTGTTCAGAAATGTCAACCTGAATTTCAAAAGCAGCTCTTAAGACCGTTTCGGGATGATCTTGCTGCTGAACAAATAACCAAGCAGACAACTCCGATGCTTTACTATCTTTCTGGGGGGGAAACAACCAACATCCTGCACCCCAGCAAGCTCGCCCAGTGTCAAGAGGACTCGAGGCGCTCACCAAAGGAATTTCCAGCAAGCAGCTACTCTGCCTCAGCACGGTGTCTAGAGATACAAAGGGAAGGCAATCAGCTTGAAAGGACCAGCCACCGCCATCAGTGCATTGCTGATGATCTGCTCGAGGCTGAAGATCTCATTCTCGGGAGTCCTGCCTCATCCACGGATGAGAGTTTCAAGAATGACTACAGAGAGAAACTTAAAGTGGCTCAGAAAAAGGTTCTGAGAGAAACCTCCTTTAAAAGAAAAGACTTACAGATGAGTTTGCCCATTAGACTGAGACAGAAACCCTCTAAAAGGCCTTCGATTGAACACCTTAGGTCTCTTTCGTTGTCCAGTGCGAGCGAGGATGCCAAATCTGTTCCTTGTTCCCCTTGTCACCTAGAATCCTTGGAAAGTTTCAGTAGAGATGAAGAAATGAAGAGGCCACAAACAGGTCAAACAGGGCGAAGGAAAAGGGTAGCAAAGGAGCAAAAGAAACTCTGTTATTCTGAACCTGAGAAACTCGATCAGCTGGCAGACAAGGAAATGTCATGGAGTCAAGTCAGGGACGAAATCGCTGCGCAGGATGCGGTGGCAGCTAGGAGAAAGACCCTGGAAAACAGAGGGAGGGCACTTTCCAGTTCGAGTATCTCCAGGACAGAGCTGAAACAAATCCAGCATATTGCACTTATCGAATACATGGAACGAAAGATTAATCAAAGACCAGGTAGCTCACAACAGCTCCCGCTGCGTAAGCCGCCCCTGCAGAAAAGGCTGTCGCATCCCAAGTGGCCTCCTGGCAAGGTTCCCAATCCAAACGGGAGCAGGAGGGTGCAAAACAGCGAGGTTTCCTGCCAAGTTCTCTCTAAAGAAAAATCACCAGATGTTTTTCCTCCTTTGGCTTCTGTTCCCCCGCTGAGCGTGGCCGGCAGGTGCGATCCCAGCTCCGCTGCCGCTGGTCCGGCGACCTCGGAGCATGGCCCGTCTCCCAGCGAGGCGGACGGGGGCTGCACCGGCAAGTGTGCATCAGCTGAAAGTCCCCCGCAGGAGAGGGATCCTGCGCCTGGGAGAGCTCCCGAGCCATCAAAATCAACTCTTGCTTCCACACAGGTAAGAAAGATGTTAAAATGATAATTAGTAAGTGCAGTTACTAATGGCTGTGTTAGAGGTCCATGGGACTATTCACAGGAAAAACTGCTGGACACGGCAAATGAGGATTTAGGACTCTGGGTTTTGAGCACGTAGTAGGGAGATGATGTAAGGGGGGGAAAAGCCACGTTTGCTTGATCTGCAGGCAGTGCTGTGTAGCTGTTCCAAAGCAAAATGTATGCTCTGCTTTGCAGTGTGCAGGAGAAATAATCTGGGGGGGGATTCTGAAAGGAAGTGCTACCCATTTTAACATGTTATGTATTTCTGGTTAATGATGACAATTAATAATTTCAAAAAATATTTAATAAGAAAGTTTTGCAGATACTGGCTTCCGTTCCTGGGGATCCAGACACAGGAGTAAAACCAAACACTGCCTAGCCTGAAAATGCTGCTCGTCCCAGTGTGCTGTTTTCATTTCCAGGACACTTATGGATGTGCCGGTGGGGCGGTGGCACCGTCCGGGCGTTGCGAGAGCTGTCTCGGCACCCCCAGGTAAGGCTGCGAGGGCTGTGCCTGGGTTGAGTCTACGTCCGAGCTGTGCGACCTCAGCGGCAGCCGTGGCTGCCTGCGTCTGCCCTCGCGTCTTGGGATCCCTCGTTATCCACGTGGGAATATTCATCCGCTATGCTATTTGTTTCATTTTGGGACAGTCTTTAAAGTCGTATCTACTGTGTGCATTTCCCCTATGTTGGTAAGAGCGGACCTGCGCCGCTCTCCCTGCGGCAGCCGCTCGCCGCCCGATGTCTGAGACCGCAGCTCCCTCAGCTGAGCTCCGGCGCAAACGGCATCTGCAACAGCTCCGACGTGAAAAACGTGTGTGCTCACAGGGGTGTAACGCGTTTGGGGTGCGGTTTTAAAGGGAAGAAAATCCTGTGCCGTTCAAGCTGTCTAGTTAGCGACGTGTGTACGTTAACTCTGTGCTTGTTTGAGGAGCATTGGGGAGAAAAAGATCTGAACTTTGCCTGACAAGGCAGTGGCGCTGACACTTGTGTAGTAGTAGAATTTCTACTGTTTCAGTCATTCAGAAAGATCCCAGTGGTTTCTGGAGGCTTGATTATATTAGGAAAAAAATACTGTATTTTTAGTAAGGTTGTGAAGTTTTTCTGGAATTTCCTAGTTTCGTTAAGAGGCTTAGCAGGTCACTGGAAGTTCTGGACAGAACAGTAACATCAGAACCGTATGTGATCACAGCTCTACAATGTGTACTGAGCAATGAAAAGATGAGAATCCAGAACTGGTTTCATCAGTAATTGATTTAGATGATGATCTTTGGGTATCAGCTGTAAGTACAGGTTTCGTTCTGTCACAGTTGCGTCTCGCTTTTTCCTCTTTGATTTCCCCCCCAGCAAAGCGCTGCTGAGCCGTGGCAGGGAGCGCAGGCGGAGCTGGGCACGTTTGCTGCGTTAGTTACTCCGATGAAAGTTCCAGCGGGCAGAGCGAGCTGTGATCACTGCCCACACCAACAGTGTCCGTGGGCTCATGGAAAAAAGCTTGAGGACGTTCTTACACGTATTTTGCATCCATCCAAGCACACAATACCATTTCGAAGTAGTTTCCACTGATGATTCCCACCTTCCGTGATAACTGCTGCAGGTGGATCACTTTGCTGAGAATGAGTAAGATTAAGGCCTGGGAATGTTTGCAGGGATTTTCTTAGGTGTATGTGTATCTCTTTCCATCTATCCTTCCACAAACATCTGCCAATCCACGATCACAATATTGCATCATCATCACACTGATGTAGGTATCACGGCGCAGCAGCACGCTGCGATGCCGTGCTGTGTTGCTGGGGTATTTTTAGCACCTTTGCACTGGAAAAGCTTTTCCAGCATTAAGGGCATCACTAAGTCACCGCAACCAGGTGGTTCAAGTCAAGGTCAAAGGAGGTTTTTATTTTTAATTGCAGTGAAGAGTTGCACGTGATAGCTACCTCTGAGTGATGCTGTTAGTCATAGTTCGTACTAGATTGTGACTACACTTCCCTTTGCCAAGCTGACTTCACTTTCCTGATGAACAGCTGGGTTAAAGCTGACACGCAGCGTGTCTGCAGACCTGGAAGAAGGGAAGTTCTGGGAGAAGATGGGATTTCAGCAGCAGTAAGACTTTCATGGCTGAGCCACAGCTTGGTGTGGCCATGTGAAGAGCTTTGTATCTCGCCAGTGCCAGCAGAGCTCAGCTGCAAACCATCCACACCCTCCCCAGAGCCCCACGTCTGCGTCAGGAAACCAGCCCAGACAAGCAGCGGCTGGAGACAGCGCGGGGCTCGTGGGATTAAATACAAAAGTCCAAGCGCATGGAAGCTTTCCTACCACAATAAAACCTGCTGGTATTTTCTCAAATCTAGAAACTACTGTGTGTATCTTCACGGGGGTACTGCAGCCTCTCCCGCTTGGCATTAAGTCTCCATCACTCTTCACTGCCCTGGTCTCCTCCAGAAAAGAAAATGCCAACCTTTGTATCTCCACATGTGGCTGGGAAAGACTCACATGGTCTATAGACAGGATTCATGGGAACCTTTAGGGGAGGGAAGGACCAGTTCTCTCCCATCTGCACTGGTTTTATATGGGACCTTAGAGAAGGGGGTGGGCAAAACCTGCAGTGGACTCTCTGTACCTGTTTTCAGAGAGAGAACACTTGCTTTGTGCCTACAACTTTGAAGCTCATGTGTCAGGTTAATGTAGTTAAATTGGAGCTTATAAATCTTCTTTCCATCTAATCCCTCTAGCTTTCCTCTCTGCTCTCCCCTCATAATGCTGTTAGGTTATGAAATATTTTGCTAGAGGAAAAATAGGTTTGTCTGTTCAGTTACAACTAATACAATAATATTTATATACACAGATGCACCGAGTATTTTCACAAGCAGTTACATGGATGGATACGTGAACATCAGTGATTGTAGATGATGTTCTGTGCATAGTTGTGTTCCACAGTGCCCCATATTCTTGCAATTTCTGTCTCCACGTGTATTTTTAAATGACATATATCTGCTTATTCTCTAAGCAGCTTTTTACATCCAACTTTGTCCTGAAGTCATGCCTCAGAACACTCATGGTGCTGGGTCAGCCATGCATTGGCCAGCTCATAGGTGAGAGTTTGATCTCAAAATGATTAACTGAAAGGATTTAATAAAACTTTTACTGAAGTCTAATGGCCATTTCGGAGCAGAAGCCTCAGATGAACAGCATTTCCCCTATGTTGGTACTGGGTTTGTGTGCAGAGAAGGAAGCACCGGATGGCTTCTCTAAGAAGGAGTGAGAAGTGGGGTGCAGGGGACAGTGACAGCATCAAACTGGTTCTCGCTGTAGAAATAAGAAGGTGCCTGGAACCCGACAGTAAAGATTTGCCCTCCTGCAATACAGAGGCCGTGGCACAAGAGGGCTGGTGGAGGAAGACACAAAGTGCCAATCGTCCTCCTCTGTTACTGCGGGGTGGTGCCCAGCTGTGGCCTGAGAGAGGTCTCGGCAAGCCCCGGCTCTCGCCAGCGTCCCCCCCTGTTGGCGCGAAGGCCGGTGGGATGGCCGCGTGCTTTTCATCCCTTCCTGGAGTAGCGTCAGAGTGGCACTTCAGGGCACGCTTTACCACAGGCTTATTTCAGAAAGTGTGTGGTGGTCATAATGAGAAAATGAGAAATTGAATGGGGATTCAAATAACGTAGGGTGGGGCAGCTACATAATTTGTGTACTTGCTTTTTACCCAAGCAAATTGTGGAATCTGAATTTTAAAAACTTTAATAATAAAGAGGAAGCTGGAAAGATAATGACCGTTACCTGTAGCTGCTTAAACAGTCTGCAAAAATGTCTGTTTCAGAGGCAGGGTCTGAAATAAAAAGAAGCGTCTGTTTCCTTACAGTTTCCATGATCCTGAGAAAGATGGATGCAAGAATCATGAATATACAGATGAGGACATCATTGGACGTGCATGTTGTCAGGATGGTAAGGAGCTGGCTCCTGGAACCTCTGTTCCTGTCCCAAGAGGTGGAAGCAAGGAAGATGCTCGAGTGGAGGAGGAGTGCGGAACGAAACCTCCGAACGGCGATGCTTTAGCAAAGCATCCAGAGCAGCAGCCTGTGGCTCCTCTGGAGCAAGTAACATACTGCCACACAGCGTTAGCTCAGCCTCACCAAGGAGGCAAAGACACAGCCGAAGGTTTAGTTGCAGAGGACACATCCATGCGCAGTGGCCGAGATGATGTTCTCCCCGAGAGGGACGCAAACGCGCCCCAAAGGAGACTGCAGTCTCCTGAAGAGCAGCGATACGAAGCGCTCGCTATGGAGATCATTGCCAAAGACAGTTCTCTGGTTGATATTCTCATGCCTCATCCTGCTAGAAAAACTGCTCTAGACCTGATGGAGGGTCTGTTTCCTGTTAACGTTTCCATGCTGGATAAATCGCACAGAAAGAAAGGAGATGCACAGCATGCGCAGGAGAATGAGTAAGTAGACAAAATCAGTTACCTAGTATTTTAAACTATTTTAGAGTGTGAATATCACTTATATACAAGTACTAAGGTGACCTGAGCGTGTTTTTTTAATCTCTGTTTAACTAGCAAAAGATTATAGCTTTCTGATTCATATATCAAGAAATATCTGAGGCTGTGGGTATACGACAGGAGAAACGTGGTTCGGTGGTACCTTACCAAAAAGGGCTGTGACAAACCTGGGCTGCAAATGTTTTGCTCTGTGTTTGTCAAAAAATTGGAAAAAATGCTGTAAGAAGAGAGGGGAGTGATTCTGAAGTCAGGATGGATAAAACCACGAACACAATGTCTGAGAACAAAGCTCTTAAGGGTTTTCTATGGGTATTTATTTTCTGTTCTAATAGCAGGAAAAGTAGTAAAGATGCAACAGAAGAATGTCCCGAATCTGAACACGATGCCAAGCAAAGGAGCGAAGACCCTACCTTGAAGGGAAACCAAGTCCTGAACAGGAGCAGGGACAGCACGGACGACCTGGATGACGTCACGTCTAAGAAAGTACGTAGATGACCGTCAGAGGAACCGCTGTTTCTTCCCCACGACAGAGAAGATATTATGTCACACGTATTACTGCGGATATTTTTATTCATTAATTTTATCCTAGTAATAGTGTTTCGCAGATAATTTTGAATCCAGTTTCTCCAGTAGGTGAAGTCCCAGTAAATTGGCATATTGATCACAAATGGTACTTAAGTCCTGGCTGGTTTGATTCAGCTCCCTCCTCCCACACAGTTATCTGCAGCAGGGCACGGGGATGGGTTGCATCTGGAGTAGGCACACGGGGTTGGCTATACATTCCCTTGCAAGGCCAGCTCCTGTGCAGCAGCTGACTCACAATTTAACACTCAAATCTGGTCTGAAAATCTGTGAAATTCATTACAACTGGCAGCCTCAGTGAGAAGTATTTTTTACTCTGAGAGAACTGGCAGCAGAACTGCACGCTACAGTTCCCTATGAACTTCCGTGCGTGCGGGGAATAGAGGTGGCTTGGGCACAGCCGGACCACGATAGAAATACGGCAGCTTGGAAGGGCAGTATGTAGCTTTGAAAGATTAGATGAATTATTTTTCCTGTAGAAACCTGGCCGTGCTCCATCCCAGGTAATGACAATCCGCCTTCCTGAAGCTCCTCCCGCTGTGCGTGCCGTGATATTCCTCTTTACCCACCGCCCAGCTGCTGCTCCGGGTCACGGTGCCGTGAGCTGGTTCCCGAAGAGGCTGGTAGGGTTCTTCTCCCGCTCTGGTCTCGGGGCCTTGTCCCATACCGGCGTTTGGGTACCAAACAGCCTCCTCCGCCTGCTTCGCTGCCCCGTGGGACTGACTTTTTCTGTGCATGTTATAAATGAAATTCCAGTCGGTTCTTGTAAAGCTTGGTAATGGATCTGTGACTCCACGTTCGTGTCTTAAAGCGCAGCCACGTGTAATCATGTCGTAATCTTTATTGCAGTTCACCCTGGCTGAGTGGAAGCTCTCTGAGCTAGGGATTATATCACCAGTTAAGGCGATTACCAGTAATTTGCTTTTCAGGGTTTGAGAATTAAGTGCAGCTTAGGAAATCTTTCTTTTTTCCCTTCTTCTTTCCCAGAGCTTAAAATTACTTTAAAAGTCCAAAATTTAGCAAAGATGATGCGAGGAAGATCCATTCTCTGGAAACGATACGGATTCTCTTTGGCAATAGCAGCTTTCTATGGTTATTTTTTTCCTCCCCTTCGCAGCTGGAACTCATCTCCAGCCTCCGGTCAAAGCTGCAGACCCTGTGGGAGGAAAGGGAGCTCGTGCTCTCCGAAGCCAGGGAGTGCGCCGAGCGAGGCGAGGAGCTGGAGGCCACGGTGCAGGGCGTCTGCAAGCCCAATGAGTTCGAGCGCTACATGATGTTCATCGGGGACCTGGAGAAGGTCGTGAGCCTCTTGCTCTGCCTGTCCAGCCGCCTTGCCCGAGTCCAAAACGCCATGAGGAGGATCGATGGCAATACGGATGCTGAGGAGAAGGTGAGTGACAGGCGAGCGGGGTATTTAATTTGTTTTGTTCACTTCTTTCCCGGTGGGGCTGTGCCCACCTCACCTGTCTGACGGCTCGAAACAAAAGCTGTAAATTACTGGTGAATCCCAACCAGCCGTTGCGGTGTTCAGTGCCATGCGACGGGCTGCGGGAGGACCCTGGGTTCCGCGACGGAGACCCGAAGTGCGGGGTGAGCTCTGCGGCTGGGTGCTGGGGGTAGCAGCAAAACCCTGCGAGGGTCCGACACCCTGAGGCTGCTCCCCGTGGAGCAGCTCCAAGCCTCTGCTTCAGAGGGCTTTTTCTTGGGGTTGTTTTTCCCCCACTGGTAATTTCAGTGCAGTAGTTACCGCCCTATTTCACTTCTCTTAACTACAGTGAGCAGCAAGAAGATGTGGTCGCAACTTGAGATAAAATTCCCTGTAGTTTAACTCAACTAGCCAGTTTTGCTGGAAAATTAGGAATTGTCTCATGTCACCAGGAAAACTTTTCAAGTCTGAAACACGCTTTTTTTGCTAGAGAAGACAAGCCAAATTTATGCCAGAAATGATGCTTTCCTGCTGTCCTTATTGCTTTTAGACATGCTTTTATCGATACAATACCTGCTGATACCTCTCATTTGGAAAGTAGAAAAGCACAGAGTTAGAAAAATTGGGATTCCCTGGAGCTGTGTGGCTGCCGACCCGTGGTTCCAGAGGGTTATGGCAGTTCACCTGCAGAAGGGCACTAGAAGAGTCCTGCCATGGTGTGTGATACGGAGAATCGGGATCTACCCGCTCCAAAACGTCAGTCGTGTCAACACGAACAGTTCCGAGCAGTATTTCACACTGCCTTGGGCTTTCCGGTTGGCAGAGGGGCTGCTGTTTCTTTAGTGTGATGTTTATACTCTTCATATTAAAGGCATTAAAATAATTTATTCAAGAATTTGAATAGCATGCTCGATAAAGACTTGGTTACGTGCCAACATTTTTACAGCCATCTCCCGGTCGCTGCAGTTGCCCCATGAGCAAAACCAGCAGCCTCGATCTTCGACTCCGTTTTCAGGGTGTCGCTGGTGACAGTTGCTCTGTGGTGTATTTATGGGCACTGGCCTGAAACCGGGCATCCTCCAGCAGTGCTGTCCCCGTGACAATCATTACAGCTGAAAGAGAATTAGCTAAAATGGGAAAGGTGTTAAAATCCTGTAGAACAGGCAAGGCTTGGTTCTCGTGGGTTCGTTAGAAAGAAGCCTTTGGTGAATGGTTACTGTCTGCGTCGAAGTTACTTTATCGCATGTACCTTTTAATAGAGGTCATGCTATCTTTGTAATACGGCATTGGTGTTCTGGCCACACACAACTCACAAAATACAAAGATATGTGCCTTAAAGAGCTTCTAATTGAATGAAGATGGATACAGGCTGCTCTAAAATTACCAGGCTGTTAAACATATTGATTTTTTTCCTGAGGGCAGCACGGAAGACGCGAGCCTTGATGGGGTTTACTGGGTGTCTTTACCTTACAAGCCACAAGAATGAGTAATTCAATCGAGAAAAAACTCATGTGGAACACAAAGCCCACAAGAGGAAGTAATTAAACTCAATCGGCTGTGGCTTCCAAATGAAGATCTAGAGTCTGCCAGGAATTATGAGTTTTCATAGTGTGCTGCTTTGTTTTTTCGCCCTATTAGCAATCGCTGAACGAACGGCACAAGCTCTTGTCTAGACAGCGGGAAGATGCAAAAGACCTGAAAGAGAACCTAGATCGTAGGGAAAGAGTGGTCTCGGGAATCCTTGCCAAATACCTGACGGACCAGCAGCTCCAGGACTACCGACGCTTTGTTCAAGTCAAGACCTCCTTGCTGATTGAGCAGAAGGACCTCGAAGAGCAGATTAAATTTTTTGAAGAACAATTAGAAAATCTTGAGAAGAGCATCCCCCTCTAGTACCCACCAACAGACCGTCCATTTATACACTTCACAACTTGGGAGGCTTCCCTGGAAATCCCCACGCCCTCCGTCTGGTGAGCTCTTGCGGTCCTGTTAGTGCCACAGTACTGACAAGTGCTTAGACGCTCGGGGGATGCTCTAGGCACACGCTGGACGTGCCGTCCCCTTTGGACAGGCCAACCGACAGCATCTTAGACGTGTAGCAGACTGCATTTTGGACATGACTGGTAGGATGTGTTGCTCCTATTAACTTGGCGTGTATTTCCCCTTCTTGTTGTCTGTCCATCTGTTTTCAGATTGACATAATCTCAATAAAAGAACCATACAAATATTTTCGTCATGTGGGTGGCTTCGGTGTTTGAAACAAAAAATGATGTGGGTGTTTCAAATTTGAATTGGAGATTGCACAAAGCCATAGGAAATGTTATGGACCATTTCAGTGAAACTCCGGCACTCAGTTCTACTGTTTATACGCATGGCAGTAAAAATACACTGCAATGGAAGAAAATAACTATTTCCTTTCTTGGCAGTTGCCATCCATGGGTCTTTTGTGGCTCTGCATAATCCCAGTAGGCTGATCAGTGGTGGGTCTTAGGAGGGCAGGAAAAGGGTGGTTCTCATCGGCATCAAAAAGACCTGGTCAGTGATGAAGCCAGCTTAAATGAACACTTTTGGGAATGACAAATTCTGAATTTATTCTGGCACAGTCATTTGCAAAGTCCTCGCTGTGCTTTTAAAGTGTTGGGGTTTTTTTTCAAGCAGCACCCCCGGGGTTTGGTTTTAGGTAGCTTTCAATTGTCAGCGTGCACGAGAAGTGCTGAACGGGGCGGGGGAGCCCTGCTGCAGGGGGAGGTAGGTGGGGCAAGCGGAGGGAATTGTTCAGTTTCAGTGAACCTTTATATAAATCCCTTGGCAAAAGTGTCTTAAACTAATGCTGTGTGTTGAGTCAAACCAGTGATGTTGCTGTATTGAAAATGTGAGTGTGTTTTGTTTATTTGTTGGTAAGTATTCAGCGAGGGGAAGATTCCATCTGAGCTACATGCCTAGACCATGAGTGAGGCAGCCACTAATCGAACTCAGGTTTCTTCCACGGGCAAAACAGATGTTCATTGTTCCGTGGTGGCAGACTGCACGAGGAAATGTTTTACTGGTGGTGCTGGCTACAGTAAGTATTGTCACCACTGAGAGAAACTGTCCTGTTCCTGAGGCATCTGCTCCTTTGGGACTGTCTGAGCTTTCAATAACCACGCCACCACCCATCGACATGGGCTTACATTGATGGCTGGGGCTTGTTTCACCTCGGATCGCATTCTTCGTCTGAGTTTACCCACCGGGCAACAGGAACGAAGGGATCAAGAAATGACGGTGTATGGAAAGGAGACCCCTGTACGCCTTCTGTGTGGGCGATGTTCGGAACGGATAACCTGCCGACGCTCTGCCTGCTGAAGGGGCGCCGCGGAGGGTACGGCGTGCTGCACTTCCCACGAGCAAACAGAACCGGCCTGGGAGTTACACAGCGGTGCCGTACAGCACGAATAGCTCGCCAGGCTCCGAGGTTGTCAGCTGCTCTCTGTTTGTCTTCAGAACAAAGGAGCTTCTCATCAGGTGCTGTCCAGGCTCCAACAGAGAAGCATTGTTCTGTTCTAAGTTTGCACATTTATGCAGAGGTACTCGCATCACATTTCAAGGGAAACAACACAGAACCCTGAGTAAGGCTGCGCATACTTGGCATCAGGGGTTTTATGATGTGTACCATCGGTATCAGTAAACATATTTGCAAGTGGATGCTATACAGCAAAGAGTAGTTTTGTGAACATTAACACTTTATTCCAGTGATCTGAAGAAAAGAGCTTAATGCTGAAAACAGTTCCACTGGACAGAAGCAGCGCCAGGAGGGCAGTGGCCAGGCTGCCCTGCGGACACTGGTTATTGCCTCAACGCGTGGGGAAAAGTGGCCACTGCAGATCCTGTGAGTAGATCTGCGCAGCGGTTCTCACAGACCACAAGTACAGGCTGTTAGTACTTAAAACTGAAACCTGGCTTGTGAAAACGGTCTTTAAAATAGCAGAAGCGACGCTAACGGAATCGATGGAGAAGTTAAAAACTGTGAGCGATGTTAAATGAGCTGTTTGCGTTATGAGAGAAGCCTGACTTGAAGGTGCACCCTACTGTTATTATTCCTGGTTGAGGAAAATCCACCTGATTGGAAACAAGAGTTTGATAATTGAAGCTAATGCTTGTCTTTAAGTGGAAGCATGGGTCTGGCCTGTTTAGTTCCTCTTGTCTTTTTGGGGAGGAGGGTGGCTGCTCCTACCATGCTGGCATTCACAGGTACGCTTCAAAGAGTAACCGTTAGAAATAACTTTTACTCCAATTTCAAAAGAAGTGACGCATCTTTGCTCCTTGTTACTTTGTTAGAACTGTGAATTTCAGGCAAGGTGAAAAATGGATGCAGCGATGACTTCGAAACCTCCTGGTTGGCAAGCGGAAGGCCCCTTCCCAAAGCACCAGCAGGTCTGGATCATCAGGTGGGTCTTGATTTCGATACTGACCATTTGTTACCAGTTTATCACCAGGGACCAAGGCCAAGGTGATGGGGGTAGCTCACACTGGGCCCAAGTCACGTGCAGCGTTCCTGGCACACCGACGTACTTAGATGCGGGCTTTTAAAATTCCGGTCTGATGTGCAAATGCAAATAATGATTTAATCTGATCACATCTCAAGAGCTTCACAGGGGGTCCTTTTTAATAGCTAGGAGCAGCCCAGTGTACCTCTGAGACTGGTGAGAGGCTCTTTGGTTGCTCAAAATCGCAGCCATTACCTGCAGGAGAAAGTCCTGCAGTTCAGCTGCTGTTCCCTTAACTTTATTCTGGGCAATAACTTGAGATGCCTTCACATTCCAGCCTGAGCTGCCTGAAGAGCTCTATAAGCGGATATCCTACTGCCGTCCCAAGCTCTCCCTTCTCCAGCCGTGGCGCCTCCTTCCACGGGTTCCTGCAGAGCAGTGAGAACAGAACCCCAAGTGCCCCCACGCATCTGCCATCGCTGCAGCGCGGCGGCAGCCGACCCCGGCCAGCACAGCTGCTGTTCACGCAGCTCCCCGATCCTGTGCCTCCCTTTCCTCCCCCTCGGAGCACCCAAACCAAGATGGCCAGAAATGCAGAGCACTTTCATGTTGCCACACTGATCCCACGCTGCTCCAGACAGGTTTTTTCTGACGCTGTGCAGGCAGAAGACAAACTGAACACCCGAGCTGTAAATAGCAATAACTGGTGGTCTTCTTAGGGAAGCAAATCTTGCAGTTACAAGGATCATGGAACTGAAACCCTGTGCAGCGCTTGTACGCTGTTGCCGTTAACACCACTACTCGCTAGGCTTCGTTTGTGGCTTCTCCAGCAGTGACACGGAGCTGCTGCTGCCCAGCGCACTTAGGCTGGGGAAGCTGTGATGCTCTGCTCTTCCTCCAGCCGCCGCTGCTGGTTCCCAGTGCCGAGACCTGCTGAGCTGCTTCTTAGGCAGTCAGGGGTGCACAGTCGGGGAACGTGAGGAATGCGGCAGGAAATCCCCGCGGCTGCCCCAGCGGGAGCAGGAGCAGCTTCAGGTCTCCTGTTGCAGCCTGCAAGCCTCATTCTTTCCTAACGTCCCAGGCAGAAGGGGATGTGACCCCACCACCAGGAGAGGACTGGTATCAGAGACCTGTGGTGAGCTGTCTGTATGAATTAATTACAGCTACATCCAGGAGAAAGTGCTGCGGAGAAGGAAGGAGGTGAAACAGGCAAAACGTGGGAGCCTGGATCTCCCCCACAGGGTGCCGGCTGCGGGGAGGCTGGTGGGATTCCAGGAACGCTCTCTGTAACTCATTTGGCCATCGATGCACAAGCAGTGTGGGGGAAGAAACTGCAGTAGCTTATGTTCTGCTAAGCAAAAGCAGGCGGGCCTGGTTTTGGGACAGAAAGATCCCTTTTATTGCCGGGAGCCGGAGCGATGAGCCAGCGTCCGGGTGCGGGATGGAGCGGTCGGTCGGCGGAGGCAGACAGCGCCTCGGCTCTGCCGGGGTCTTGGCAGCCACCGCGGGGATTTTAGGAGTAGCGGCTCATTTAGAATTTGATTTAACACCCACTGCAGTGTGTGGGAGTCACTGCTGGAGCAGGAGCTGCTGTTTCAGCGTCTCGGGCACTAAATTGAAGGATTTTAATTGTTATTTTTTTAAACCCAGGCCTCATTTTCTTCACTGGGGCATTATGCTGTGGGACTTCTGCATGTGGGGCTAATTAAGGAACGGAGGGGTGCAGGGGTCAGTGTAAATGTACCCTGCAGCAGATTACTCAGTGCTTGAGAGCTGCATTTAATAAGTAGAAAGATGTTCTCTCTGCTTTGGGAATTCATGGCAACCATCTGAATAAAATTTTAAAAATAAACTCAGAGCAGCATTGCAAAGCTAATCTCCCATGCCTGAAGGGAGCCCACGTATACATTAAAGAATAATCAGGCTGTAGGCATCATGCAGCCTCCGGGTTTCACAAAATGCACTCAAGCAGCAGCACGTGAATTTGGCTGCTAAACAGAGGTATGAAAGGTTAGCAGGGAGACTCTTAAATGTCTCATGAGCCTTGAAGCTGAGTCATCTCACAGATAAATCACAGAGAGAAAATATGGGCTGAACTGATAGTCTTGATTTAGAGAATACGAGACACGTCAAAATGTGCATAAACAGGCAGGTGTCTTTCTAAAGGCCTTCAGCCCCTGAGGCAAGAACAAGAACATCCCAAGCTTCTCAGGAAGGAACCACTTGTGAAGCAATCCCTCCTGAGATCCCTGCCCCGTGACAGCTCCTGGTGGGGCGGCCGCTCCAGCAGCCCTTTCTGGGGTTCAGCTGCTCCCTCCTGGGCAGGAGGTCCGTGTCACCCCACGTTGCAGAGGGAAGCACGAGCTGGTGGCAGGAGAAACAGGTCCGCGTGGCTCTCGCTGATGGGCAAGAGGCTGCAGCGGGGAGCAGAGGTGCGTGGACAGACGGCTGCGTGGAGAGGAGCGAGCTGGTCCTGGCCGGAGCTGCCCCGAGCACGGAGCGGAGCTGTCGTGCCTTGCTGCAAAGGGGGAAACTACCGGAGGAGAGCCGTGGAAGAAACTACAACAAAACAATGTGGTGAGAAGGTATGTTGGTGCCACTGCAGTGTGTGGCTGTGACCGTGTCGGTGAATCTTCCGGCAGGGCCGTGCTGAGACCGTCTGCTGCCGGCAGGACGCAGGTCGCCCAGCAGTGCTGCCTTGTGCAGAGGGAGCAGCAGCAACCCCGCTGTGCACGGGGGGCACCTTACCACCACCGCGCTCCGCCTGAGCCCCACAGGCCCCTAAACCGATACCATGACCTTGTGTCAAGGGCTTGTTGTGCGCTGGGGCGTTGTGGTTTATTCCGTGAAAATGAAGGTTATTTGGTGTGTGGCAGCAGTCAGCCCGCAGTGCCTGCTGCGCTTCGCTGCTGGGGTCTCCTACCTTGTCTGGAGAGGCTCAGGGTGGTGGGGATGGAGGTGGAGGAAGGAAACGGGATGAAAGGAATTCCTCACAGGAAAAGGTGCTTTGGCTTTGGCTGGAAACTTGTGCTCTCAGATGAAGAATAACGCTCTACCTGGGGCTAAGAGCAGAAGTCCTACCTAGGAAGGGAAAGCTCAACACCGCCAGCATCTGATTCTGTTGCACACATCCACAGCTTTTCTCCACAGAAAGGGAGAAGGACATGCTAAAGTTGTGCTGATATGAACAGTACGGATCTATTGTGCCTGAGCTCAGAGGCAGATTATTGTTTTAAGATCAGAGCTTTTTTTTTCACCACGGTAATAATTAGGAAAAAAGCTGAGCTGGAAGGATTTTCTGGCAGTTTACCCTGAAAGGAGCAGTCGGTGACCAGCCACCATCGTTCGGCCACCGGCGGCTGGTGAGGGCTGGGTTCAGGGCTGTACACGTGGTCACCGCTGTTGCGCTGATACAGCAGCCGTCATGCTGTGGCTCTGCCAGCTGGTCATGGGCTTCTTCAGCTGTAGCGACCAGAGAGGGAAGATGAGATGGGAGGTAGGAAGGGGGAAGCATCTCTTCAGCCGCAGCTCTTCCTGCTGGGGGTAAAAAATAGTCCCTGGGTGTTACGCGCTGTTTTCCTGGCTGTAGACAAGCATTAAGACGCTGCTTGTTGTCAGTGACAGAAGCTGAGCCCAGCGTGAGGGCTGGATGTGGTTAATGCTTTGCTTTGTCTTATAAATTAGTGAAATAAACCTTGGAACTGGAATAGGAAATGAATGCCCCTCATTACGAAGCAGAGCTTTTGATCTGCTCCATCCCTGTTCTCCCCCTGCAGCAAACAAGCACCGTGCTGTCTGTGCCCATGCTACGTGTCAGCCAAGTCCCTGTCAACAACCGCTTGATTTGGGGGGTCCCGTCGGTACAAATCACTGGAAAGAGCAAACACCACCATGTTGCCATTTTACTCAGATTAATATGCAAATCAGGAGCAAATGCGTCCAAGGAATGTAGGTCACGGTGGAAACACACAGAGCAGGAGAAGGGACAAGCAATGGGGAAATCACAGAACC
>VWZZ01000502.1:1203517-1241381 GCA_013399095.1 Psophia crepitans
CGGGGCAGCCGGGGGGCTGCGCAGGGCGCCGGCCCTGTGTGCGCGGCCGGTGGCGTGTCCGGCGGCGGCAGAGCCGGGAGGGGGCCGGTGGCTGCGGGGGCGGTGTCGGCTGCGAGGGGGTCTCGGGAGAGGGACGAGGCCGGTGTCCTCGCAGAGTCCTTGCGGGAAGGTGCTGCCCTGCGCCCTGGGCCGGAGGGTACGGCGGCTGGGGGGGTCCGCGGCCGCGGCGCTTTGGTCGGGGCTGNNNCTCGGTGCTTGGTCCGGTGCTGAAAGCGGTGAGAAAAGCCTTTCGTGACCCCTCCGGGAGTGTCTGAGATGCTCATACAGGGTATCCGATATCCGCGTGTCTGCAGGCATAAAGTACCCCGCAGAAAGAAATGGGGTCAGACCTCCCTAAATAAGGATAGTTTACATACCACTGGTATCCAAACACTTGAAACAGCGAGTAACTTAACGGTGTGTACGCGATGCTGTGGGAGACACACGGATTCTAACACGGGTAAAGCAAACCCTTGAGGCTAACCGGTCTCTGAGCCAATGTATGAAGAATGCTGTACAGCAAATATGGAGCGTGACCTGTGCACCACCGCCTCTCTGCAACTCACATGTTGTATAACTGCTATCGGAAGTCAATCTGGCTAAAATCTGTGTCGGCTTAAAACTATTCTTTGTCTGGGGCTTGAATTTTTTGTTGTTGTTGGAAGACGGTTCCGATTAAATAGCTCGGCGATGCATCTTGCAGCCTTTCAGAGCTAAAAACGTTTTTACCACATTAAATAGCATAGCTCTCAGAAGTCAAATGTCTGGTGTGATATTGCTAAATAAATGGGAACAGCAGTGGTGGTTGTCTGAATTATAGGCATGCCGTTTGAGCACAAACAAGTCTCTGCTACTGTTTTCTCTGTAAACTACTTTTTGCCAAGAATCTCAAACTCTGCTTCGTTTCTTTGAATTCTGGCCCAAAAATTTCCATCTTGAGAATGAATTTGCAAGACTGTAACTTACTTAAAACTTGCACAAAGGAAAATCAATGGTGGGCTCTTATTTAAGAAAACAAATGCCTCTAGACTGGGAGGAGAGGGGATTAAGGTAGTCGCAGTGACAGGGAATGGAAACGCAGTAACTATCACACCAGCAACTCTTTCTACATTTGTATCTTACATAAATACTGTTAATATTAATTTGGTGAGCCTGCTGGTGCCTGCGCAGGTTTTCATAGGTGTTACAAGAACGCAAAATATTACCTAGCCTGGGAGAAAACGGAATTTAATTTTGCATTCTTTGGTGTGGGTACTTTAATGCTTGGTGCACTTGCGTCAATACTCTGTCACTTTTATTTATAAAAAGAAAGGAGGGGAAAATAAAGTTCCCGAAGGTGCTTGGCGCTCATTTGGGCACCAGAGTGAAATGGCTGGGCTCCAACGTGGCTTCAGTGCCCATCTCCATTAGGAGAAAATCTGCTTGCTTGGTGCAAGGAGCTCGAGTGGGTTTGGAGGGATCTGCAGGGCCAGCGGATCGCTGCTCATCTCTGCCTTCGGACTAGTTTGCCTTTTGCCTGGAGCCATGGACCTGGCAGAAGTGGGTGGGAGAGCAGCGTCTCGTTTTCATTTGATGCAGGGTAGAGGACTGTGTCAGCTGCTGTTTCCTTTATCCTCAGCACATGTGTTGGCTCTAATGCTGTTCCTCCAGCACTATCATGGAAACCTCATGATTAAGGTGTTCCAAGTTGTTCTTTCTGTAGGGTTTACAGCTTTTTTTGGCGTGCCACTTTATATCAGCATGCCTCAGTTTCCTGAGCATAAAGTCTGGGTGGGAATAGCTCGTTACTGCCAGGGAGAGGTGATGATAAATTCATTTATTTTTTCCAGCTGCTTACATCTGCAGTGGGAAGTAATATTGAAAAAGCCACTGAAGGAGGTTTTTGATATACAATAGGTCATGCTATTCAGATCGGTGAAGCTATTTATAAGACTCCAGCTGACACTGACATCCTGGAATGTAGTGACCCTTAGGTTTGGATAATGTGTTTTCAAAACGCCCCAGATGCATGCTTCCCTTGTACAGTCCTCCAGAACGCCTCTGTCTCCAGCACAATAAAGTTCCCTTGAAGTGCTGCTGTTGGAAATAACCAACAAAAGCAAATGAAAGGAAGCTTGCCTGTAGAAAGCTGCCTCTAAGGCAGCAGAATCTCAGCAGCGGTGCTCAAGACCGCCTTTGTTTTTGTGAATGTAGCGCTTGTGAGAGAGATTGGCTTCAGCCCCTGGAGACTGAAGTTTTCTGCTGATCTGCCATGAGATTGTGGCTCACCACTGCCATGTTCAGGGCTTGGTCTGCACGCATTGCCTCTACATACCTGAAGCCGGTTGTCTTCATTACAGCTACCACCAGAGTGGAAAGCAAGCTGGTAAAGTTTGGTTCAATTATGAAAAAAATTTGTCATCAAAGCTCAGAGCTTCTCCATTGCCTGTTCTGGCCAGTGCCGAGCTAGCACAGGTGATAACTCCATGCCAGAGTGGTCACCGGCAGCATGAGCAAGGCAGTCTTACGTTAAGTGGGAAACAGCCTGACCACCACGTGCAAGTGGAAGCCAGAAAGTGCTTGAAATACATCAGGGAAATGCAGAAGCTCCGGAGGAAGCTAGAAAAGCTGGAAGGAGGAGCGACTGAAGATGTGTAGGAGAAAAATGGGATGAGATGTGCAAACGAGACTGTGAGACGGTTTTGTTTTTGAGAAGCTTTTGCAATGCCCCAAACCCATTGCTTTCTCTTTTTAAATAAAACCCATCGACCTCTCCAAATTCTGTCACTTAACAATCTGCACTAACCCACTGTCTGACTTGGAGGTGCAAAGGCAGTTGCTTGGTCTTGAAACTAAGCAGCGGTGTGCTCCGATGTGTGCATGTGAGGAGGAGCAGGTGTCCCCAGCCTTAAGCTTGGGCTGAGATGAGAATTTAACGTTGCGCTGTAAGTTTTGAAGATGTCATGACTGGTTGCTTTGTGTGTGTACCGTGACTGTGTGCACAGACAGGGGATTTGTGAGCATCGACGCCCAGTGAAGAGCGCGCTGGGTGCACGCACGTAGCTGTGTGTGAGCTGCGGTTGCGGGGCAGCTGTCTACATGCAGTCAGTCCTGAGAAGACGTCCCTTCATGTCAGTGATTGATGGCTAGGATTTTACTGTGGCTTTACTATGAATTAGTGCTCCTTAGAAGATCTCGCCAGAAAAAAAACCTGATTTATATAAAGCTGAATAATATCTTCCTCACTGGAAAGAGACAATGGGTTGGTGTTTTGCGGCAGCGAGCCGCTGAGCGGTGTGTGTGGGTCTGGCCAGGTTGGAAGCTCCGTGTGAGCGTTACCTGTTTGCATGCCACTGCCTTCTTGTGACCTGCTCCAATGTTGTGGGAGGAGAGGGACCTTTGAACGGTGCCTGTTCCTGCCATAACTGTCTGGGTTGTGGTAAGCTTCAGGTATTGCTGCTGTTCCCTGTAAGCTCGTGTTTTCTCTGACTGCACAGTGTGCACCCGGCCCTCTGTGTGAAGGGGCCGGCGTTATACCTCAGTCCAGGGCAGATGGGCATGAGGAGTGGGCTGAGAGCAGCTCTGTGTACTGTGCTTAGGACAGAGCAGTTGCCAGAAGACTTATCGCTTATGTTTTCTTTTAATCAAACTTTCAAGGAAAATGTTTCCATTGCTCAACTCCAGTGGAAACGGGTTGGTTTGGATTTGGCAGTTCCCCCTGCCCTGATTTTTTTTCCCAGCTAGCAGCACCATTTGGAAGTTCCAGGGTTAAAATTCCCTGTCTGTTTTTGTCATTTAATTATTTTACCTTTAGCCTGGAAAAACTCAAGTGATCCCCCATGCCGTGTGGAACAGAAGTGACAGATTTTTCTCCAAGCTGGTAACGTGCACCAGGAAGCGGGCCCAGCGGGAGCAGCCCTTTCCCTCCCTGTCCTGGCCAGCTCTTCTGCCTGCAGCGTATGCTTTTTTGGGAGGAGGGATGAGGAAAATGGTCTTCTACTGGAGGAGATGAATTGGTGGTTGCCTCTCCGAGCCCCGCAATCCCTCCCCGGGAGGCTTGCCTGTGCTCATACAGGAAGCCATGTCTGACTGTGTCAACCACAGGACCAATTAGCTCAACCACAGTTCATGGCAGTTAAACACTTATTTTGAATGTATGTGCTGGGAACAAATGTTGCCCAGAAAAAGATATTTTTTTTTTTTTTTCCTCTCCTTGCCCACTGTGGTGCTGTTGGTGAATCCGGAGTGTCTCTTCCCCTTGCAGCAGAGATGCAACACGTTGTTCTGCGTGGGAGCTCCAGAGCTGCTCTTAACTGCTCGTAATCACAGCGAGCGCCGAGGCAGTGGGTGGAAGGACGTGAGCTGGCAAATGCTGAAGCCGTGTGTGCCCTCTGCATCGACAAAACAAATGAAAGCCTGAAGAATAACTCTCTTTCAGGAGGCCGGCACGGTGTCAGGGCTCGTTGTCAGTGCTGTGGTGGCAGCTGTCAGCCCATCTCCAGCGTTGCTGGAAGGCCAAAAGCTCCCTAAATATTATCTTCTGTAGCAGAATACCAGTGCTGTCACCAGCTGCGGGGAGAGACACAGCCCTGTCTCCGAGTGCCCCCGCTGTCCCCAGTCCTGTCGTCTCGAGGCACCACCGTGCAAACGAAGTGCTCTGGGGACTGGGCTGTTTTTCTGTCTGCAGGAGCGATGGTCACGCTTGTTTCCTTGCGCTCCTTTGGCTCCGAGGTTGGGAGGGGAAGGAATGGCACGATGCTGAATCGGCTTTTTCCTGGTTGTGCAATGAAGAGGAGGAATTTGGGAGGCCACGGGAGTGAGGGAGACGTGCAGGGCGTGGGCACGCTGTTTGCACCCCGCCTGTGTGGGGTAGGGGCACATCTGTGTGATTAACTTTGATTATTCAGAACATGTTCTGGGCACATTCAGGCTGTGGATGGGAGAAGCTGCCCTGCTTGTTTCAGATTAGCTGCCTCCCTTAGAAATAACCTTGTCCTGCCCCATATTTGTGTTCATTCACAAGCAGCCTGCTTGTTTCTCCCCTTCCCCACTTCTGTGTAGCTGCAGCGAGCTCTGGGTTTGTACCTGAAGCTTTGCATTTGTATTCATGCATCGTACAACTGTCAGATGGGTAGGAGAGCCCATCTCTGCTCCCAGAGCAGCTCAAGTGAGGAAAAAAAAAATCCCGAAGGTGCTGCTTCTCCTCAGTCCCAGCCATGTGCTTTCCATCCACAACTTCTTCTCTGGCAGAAGCGGCAGTGCTTGCCTCAAACTTGTGACATTTGAATGTGAAAAGTGGAGCCAGACAGGGAATCAGCACCCTCCAAAATGGGGTGACAGTGGAGATTGTCAGAGGGCTGGGGGGGAACGGTGCCAGTGAGAACCGCGGTCTTCTCAGATGCATCCCTAGTCGCCACCCTCGGCTTGTGGGCTGACCAGGGCCTGTGGGGTCGGGATTGTGGAGGCACCACTTTGTTTAGATGTTCAGATTCCTTTGTGAAGCCAAAAAGTGTCCCTCTCCCACACACATGAAATTCCAGAGATGTCAGACAGCTAGAGAGAGGTTCCCATGGAGCACCCTGCCTCAGGGCTCTTGCCCTCTCTGGCTCACACAGGCTCAAAACCCAGGGAGCTGCAGAGCAAGAGAGCCTGGGCTGGGTTTCCATCGGGGGACTTGGGGCTGCTCCTGTCCTCTCCTTGCTGTTGCATGAGGTGCTGTGATGAGTCCGTGCCACCGCTGCATTACGTGCGCAAGGAAGCATGCGGGGAATGTCTCCAGAGTCCTCCACAGGCAAAGAGTGTTTCGACTGATTTTTGCTGTAACGGAGAGGCAGGACACATCCCTTGGCTGAGTTCATGTCTGCCTGCAAAGGGCTGTGCAGGCATGCCTTCGGCTGCGGGCTGCTGTGAAGCGCGTTCCCAGAGCTCGTGTTCACGCTGGAAAATTGAACCTCCCTACAGCAGCGGCCAGGGCTGCTCAGGTCGGTCGCTGGAGAGGAGGCAGACCACGCCGTGTTAAATAGCGTGTACGTTCCTGCCCGGTGTGCGTGGGGCAGCACTGCGGTCGCGGAGCAGCTCGGGTCGGAGGGATGTTGCTGGGTCTCTCGCCCAGACCCTGCTTCCAGCAGGCTGCTCCGGGCCATGGATCCTAATCCAAGCTGATCCTGGCTTTCAGCTCTGCCATGGTAAAAGGGTTGCCTGAAAAAGGACTGCTGGATCTGGCCTCCCAGAAACACTTTCCTTCCCTGTCTTCTGCGGCAAAGGTGTTTGCAGCTCGTACTGGTGAATATGGGTTTATTCTGCAGCTTCATACAGAAGGAAGTACTCTTTCAGCTTACCTTGGTGCTATGTGCTCTTTTCAGATAGAGGTTTTCTTTTTCGGTTGCCTTGAGTCTTCAGATTAAAGGTATTCTGTGCTAATGCACTTTGAGGCTTTCTGGAGGCATGTGTTAATAGGATATATAGCAGTCAGCTTATTAGCGTGATGACTGTGGTTTAGCTCTTGGAGCCGAGTGGCTGTTGTATGTAAAACTCCTCTTTCTGGTGTCTTCCAGGCGGTATCACAAGGAGACTTGTCCAATAGCTGGAAGTGCTGCTTGTGGAGATGCTGCCAGATGGTTGAAAAAGGCAAACTGGGGAAAAAACATGCAGTGGTGACCAAAACTCTTGGGTTCCCATTCTATCTCTGTCCCCCTGTCTAAAAATATACTGAATAATAGTATTTATTGTAATCATGCAATAAATTCTGGAAACGTATGTGGGAATTAGCTATGTTTATTTTAAGTGGTAACTAAAACAAATGATCTCGGTGGCTGATATCCAGCATGGCTTGTTCGGCACAAGGGGGATCCAGATCCCTTTTCCCTCCTTGCCATTTCTTTCAGACTGCCCCAAGCCTTTTCCGTGCTGCTCCTTAGGGGCAGGGACTCTGCAGGTGGCTCTCCTGGCTTTGTCCCATGGCCATTTGTATTTGCCAGGTGTCTCCTCCTCTTCCCCCTGGTAGGATGGTGGGGAAGGGAAGAGGTCCTGCTGGTCAGATCAGTTGAGTGCAAGCCGGGAATGCTTCTGCTGCCTTGGGTGAACTCGGGAAAGTCTCTTACTAGATAAGGTGATAAGATTAGTCCCTTGTCAGGGTTAATTGTGAAATTCCCTTAAATTAAAAGCCTCAGCACCTTCTGAATAAATAATTTTGAAAAGAAACGAGCCAGGCTAGTCTGGTGGGTTCTTGTTTGTCGATATTTTGGGTTCTTTGTAAACAGACTGAAGGAGAAGTTATGTTTGCGTTTTGGACTCTGCTTTCTTGGTTTTGAATAGGTCATGGGGGATGGAATTCTCAGGCTGATGAAAAGCTGAACTTTCTCATCCTTTAAGGTCATTTTGGAGGAAATGTCTCTCATTTTTCCTTCCATAGTTTTCTCTGTTTTAACCAACTTTCTGTATTCTCAAAGGCAACATTCATGTTCGCAAAACATTACGTGCATAATGCTCAGCAAATTCTGTTTGCTCCTTTGTAAACTTTCATCCAGGGTTTGTGATGAGGCCAAAACGCATGTTGAATCCTTTCTTAATAAAAAAGACCTCATCGGGCTTCATAAAAGTTATAGGGAAATAACTAAATGATGGCTTAAGAAAAGGGAATTTTGCTTTTAGTGTAAAAAGTCAGAGAGGAATTTAAGCCAGAAACAGTCAGTTTGTTTGCAGAAAATTAAAACTGATGTTGCATTCACAGGCTGCGAATGTATCATCTTGGATGTATGTTGTATAAGAAAAAATGGGAAGCTTTACTCTCTCTTCAAACTTAGCTCTGAAACTCAGCAAAAGCTGCTGTTTTAAGCCTGTGCCAATCCACTTAATTCTGTAGGTGTGCGTAGGATTTTTATTTTACGTTTTGTGGTTTGTTGGTTGTTATTTTTTAAAGGAGGAAAGGCTGCTGAGACTGAAGCAAAGCCGAAGGCAGTGCCTGCAGTTCAGCTGTTCGCTCGCAGACGCTAAAGTGAGCAGGCTGGTGCAGAAGGGGAGTATGTTGAGTGTGCAGATCCCTGCTCCAGGCTTGCTGCTGCGCATGCTCAGCGTCCCGCGCATTGCTGGGATGCGGGTACAAGGTGTGCCGCCGCAATCAAAGCACCGCTGTGGCACCAGTAGCTTGGATACAGGAAAGCAATTAAGGAGTTTGCCTAAGGAGTTCCTCCCTTAAAAAGAGTTTGGCTTTCTCTGCCCACCTTCTTGTGGGTAGGTGACTACAGCATGTGTGTTCGGCACGCTGGATTTGCAGAGGTGTTTGCATCTTCCCTGAGATGAGCCTGGGGCCTATGGGATGCTGTGAAACATTGGTACTGGACCAGTGATTTTTACCTTTTTTTTAAATTTGTTTTCCCAAGATGCTGAGCACTGCTCTCTGCGATGCGCTCACTGGTCTCAGGGTTTGTGAATAGCTCTTAAAAATGGGTCCAAAAACTTTCAAGAAAGGCATCACTTTAGGCAACGTAACCTTTAGTTAGCCCCAAAGGAGAGAACCTCGGCTTTTGTCTCGTCTTGCCTCTGTAACGTAAAGCGGCATTCACTTTTATTTGGTGGGTCTTGGTGGTGACTCCATATCTGGTTTGTTCAGTGATGGTTTTGCCTGCCTGGAGTGCAGCTGGGAGCCGGGAGGAATATGAATAAAGGCTCAAGTGTCTGGGAAAATTCTTGGCATTCTTAGGAGATCGGTTTAAAGGGGGGCTGGGAATTGTTGGTTTGGATTTTTATAATTTTTTTATTTATTTTTTTTAGCATGAGGTTTTTTTGAGGGAGACTGCAGTGTGGGTTGGGAGCTTGTTGTTGGGAGCTTGCAGCAACTGGAGATGACTGACCGATGTGGTCTTGTGTACGTGGAGGGATGGCTCGGACCTGGCATGGTCCGGTGTGGAAAAGAGAAGAAAGCAAAGGCCCCTGGGGCTTTGCCTCGCTGCTGCTGGAGGGCAGAGCGGTGTTAGGCACCGCGGCGTTACTGTTTACAGTTCAAGCCTGCTGTGTCAGGAAAGGCTGAGGGAATTGGGTTTGTCCAGCTGGAGAAAAGGCTTGGGGAGACTTTGTCACTGTGTTCCGATACCTGAAGGGTGACAACAAGGAAGACGGAGACTCCCTTTTTACAAGGAGTCACATGGAAAAGACAAGGTGTAACGTGCAGGTTACTCCTGGGGAGATTCAGACTGGACACAATAAGAACAATCAGCTGTTGGAATCGTCTCCCCAGGGAAGTGTTGGACTACCCAATGCTGGGCACTTCTAAGATTCAGCTGGACAAGGTGCTGGGCCACCTTGTCTAGGTGGAGCTTTTACCCAGAAAGGTTGGACCAGGTCATCCTTGAGGGCCCTTCCAACCTGGCGTTCTATGCTTCTATGATTCGTTAGGGCTGCCACAGCAGGGAAAATGCTAATGCCCTGCCTGCACAGGCACAGTGAAGGCAGAGTTGCTCCCCCCATCTGGGATGTATCCCATTTGGCTGACCACGTACCACCACCAGAGCAGACTGGACTGTGAGCAGAGGAGAGGAAGCACAGCAGACTGCTGTTGTAAGACAGCATAAACCCCACATGTAAAATTATCTCTGTTGGGTTTGGGTTCGTTCTTCCTTTCTTCTCCTCCTAGCCTGTTATTAAGTGCTCCACAACAAGGATCTGGAATTTGAGCACGTGCTTAAGATTAACTGAAAACCTTCAGTGTATGTGCCTGCACTGCGCAAATCTGCTTGAGATTGGGTGGCATTTAGGTGTGATAATTTTAGCCTAAGAGGTGCTCAGATCTCCACTGGGCAGCCCCAGCTGAAAATGTGCTTTCCAAAGGCACCCCTGAGGTCATGCTTACTGCGCATAGGCCCTCCAAGACTCTACGCCCAGTGTCCTCTGCCTGTTGTTAGACAACCTCACATCTGGTCTCGTTACCTCTCGGGCCATCTCTCTCTACCTAGAAGGCTGAAAAGTGTGAGTTCACTCATTGGTGCTGTAATACATCTAATAGTCCTTAGCCTGAGAGTACAAGAAAGAGAATATTTTGATGTGCGGTAGTGTCTGTTTTGAACGTTGCTGGCACCGCCGGGTGCTTTTCAAGCGTCAGGTGTGGTGGTGCTGCCGCCCCTCAGCTGCTGAGCTTGGCAAAAGACATGTTTTCTTCATGGAAGCCTGAGTCTGTACTTGCTGCTGTGTCTTTGCAAATGTCAAGTGGCATTTGTTGAGCCAGTATTCAGAGATGGGGTAGGATCTCCTGAGAGGTGATTTGCCAGTGTTTTCTGCATTGATCCAGAAGCTGAGCCAAGCCCCAGGGAGTGCCTGCTTGGACAAAGAAATGGAACTTGGCTTGCGACACTGTTTGCCCAAAGGTCTCTAGGCAAGTACTCAGCTGCTCCATGACTCAGTTTACTTGTGGAATAGTGATAAAACTACCAGCACCTCTGTGAGGAATTTTGCAGGGATGGGTGTTTTGAGGGGGGTCCTCGCAGCACCACACAGTTGTGGGGTTGGGGTAGGGACCGTGTGTGTGCTGGCCCCTGCTGCAGACCACTGTTCCGTGGTTTGTGGGCAGCTTGCCTGAGAGGGGCCAGGCAATGCTGGCAGCCTGGCTGCTCGGGGTGCCAGCGTGCGTGACCCCGTACGTGGGACTGGCTTGCTCAGCTTGGATTTAACAAACAGCCAGATCTCATTCAGTCCTTTCTCTGCTCAGCTGCAAAGGAGACTCCCTGCACTGGGACCGAATAATTTCTTGATTCCATGCATTTCCATTCAGGAGACAAGGGAATAGCATCCTACAAACCCCACTGGTGTATGTATTAAGCTCTGTGTTGCACACGTTGTTGTGGATTGTGGATGGGGAATCAAAAAGGTGAAGTCATTGCTTTGTGACTAACAGCAGTCCCCAGCTATGCCGGGTGCCGAGCTGGCCCCTGCAGAGCGATGACCGCTCTGTCCCGCCACGGGAGCGCTGCCAAAGGCACTGCAGCCGTGCGGAGCAGGGCCCGCGGGAGCTTTCCCTGCTCTTCCTCTTGCTGGTCTCTGAGTCACGTTGATCAGGGAGCTGCAATCTGTCTGCTAGCGCTGTTTTATCTTTCTGTTTTGATTTGATTGTAAATTGGAAGGGAGAGGATCTGTCTGTGCTCTGCACTTTGCAGGGTGCCTGGCACGCTGATCCGTGACTCCATGTCTGTGCGTGCTACCGCAGTGTGAAACGATGAGCCCATGGGTATATCCAGTGCTATAGGGCTGCTGACGGGCGTTGGGGTGAAGGTGACGGGCGTTGGGGTGAAGGTCCCCAGGCTGGAGGGGACCTGTGCTGCAAAGTGCTGGTGGATTTGGCATTACTAAAGGTCAAGATGTCATCCAGGATTGAGGAGTTTATAAACCAAAGTGTGCTGCGGTGGGAAATTGCCATGCAGAGGGTGTGTTTTTGACTCTTGCTATTTTATAAGTGTGTGTGGAAAATGTAACTGGAAAAAGCATGGGAAGAGAGGAACCTGAGATACCGCTGCCTGTGAGCTCTTGGAACAAGGTGGCTCTCATTCCAGCGGCTGTGCCTCTGCCCTGCGTGCAGTGTTGGCGTTTGGGGAGCTGCAGCCTGGCCACGGCTCAGTGAGACGCCGGGTCGGGGCTGCGAAGCCTACAGAGGTGCTGGAGGGAGCATGTGGGAACAGCAGATACCTTTGGGCTGAAGCTCATTGCTCCGGTGTAAGCCCTTTTCACGTAGCAGAAAGAAGAAAGGACTAAGTCTTCCCTCCTTTTTTCCCTGCAGGCATTTGCTGTTTTGCCTTGGAAAACGTCAGTTATGAATCTTTCTCATTTGTGTTTTGTTGGGCCATAGAAATGGGAAAAGGCACCTCAGATACAGAGAAGTGCTGTGTGTTATCCTTTAGGGTGCAAAGGAGTCTTCGCTCCAGCTACAGTTTAGCTGAAAAACAACATTTTTGGTGACTTTTGGTTTTCACTTTTGGTTTGACAGGGCATATTCACAAGTTGCTCACTTTCAAGTGCTTTAGCAAGCAGGGCACCACATTTACATTACAACTTGCATCATGCCAAGTTCTTTTTAAAAAAAAAAAAAAAAGAAAAAGTCACCATTTATGATTGTGACACTCAATGACACTTTTGTTTACCCGTATGCTTTCACCTGCTTCATTCAGGAAAACAGAGAAGACAAGCGTATGTCACCAAAGAGCATTTCTTGTTGAGATTAATTGAAAAATGATACTTCTGCATATCTTTTTTTAACCCAACTGATGTCAGAATGGTCTTCTGTATCCAAGTTCCAGTCTGTTCATACTGCTCCTGCAGTGAAACCAAGGAGAACAGGCGCAGCATGTCTAAAAGCAGAGCAAGCTGCTCCGCTCTGCACCAGGAGCCCCAGCTAGGAACACTGCGGTTGAGGGGCTGCTGAATGCAGAGCTGATGCTCTCGCTGCTGACATCCCCCTGGGCTGTGCAGGCAGTGATAGAGCCACTTTTCCTGTGAGAAGTTGGTGAAAAATGTAATGACGCAAAGTGAAACTGATGCTAATTTGGAGGTGAAGCATGAAGAGACTGGAAGAAGGGAAACTGTGATCAGATTCTTATTTTTTTAAAGGATTGTGGGCACGCTGGTTGGTGCTGTAGCCTGTGCCATTTCTACTTACAGGTTTCTTTAATCCCTCTGTCTACTAGGAAAAGCCCAATTTGTGTGTGAATGCTGTGCTGATCCTCTTTTAGGGACCTGCATTTGGTCTCTCTGATTGTGTTTCTTTGCTGCCTTCTCTTGTTTCTCTTGCAACAAAGGAGCAAATAACATGTCTTCTACGGATGTGGTTTGTGGCCAGCTGCCCGCAGCAATGCTGGCTGTGCCCACAGCAATGCTGCTTCTGCTCCTCCCAGCCCCGTGGTCCCGCTGCATGGCATAGTTTGTGGGACCCCACTGTGGATGGGCTTAGGAAGCTGGCTTTGAAACGCTGTTTTTGGTTCCCTGGGCATCTTCGTGCTGGTGTGGCTGCAGCAATGAGCCAGCATGCTGTCCTGCATCCCAAGTCCATCCCCAGTTTCCAGCGGAGCGTGGCTGGAAGATGGGATGGCTGATGCCTTAGTGCAGATCTGAAGCACTATGTTTGGGGGTTTCACAGAGTATCTGTGAAAATGTTTAAAAGACTTGAATTAATAAGTACTGCTCTGACCTTCTGATGACTCATTTGTTTCCCACCAAATTCCAGATTCAAAATACAAATTATCCCCTCATCTCTCTGCCTCAGGCCCTGAAGATCAGCTCAAGGCACAGAAGATCTTCAAAGTGCACATTCAAAGGCTCCAAGTAAAGCCCCAGTAGCTGTTAGTGCCCCAAGAAGTGATGTTCAGGGGTACGGCAGCTATGGTGGGAGTTTGCACTCAGAGCCATCCCAAACTCTTAATTGTCATGTTAGAAAATGATCAGTTGGCCTTCAGGAGAGGTTGGCTGCCTCGCGGTTATTTGCAGCCCCAGAATGGGGTCTTGCCTGGTACGGTGCAGGAGATTCCTCCCTCCAGGTGGTGAGATGAGGGACCTAATTCTCCTCGGGCACTGCGGAGGGTGGGAGTGGTGCAAAGACCAGTGCAACTGGAAAGGGCAGGGCTGTGTCTCTGCCTGGCTCTTGCCATGGCCGATCCTGCCCAGCTCTGCCACGTAACCTGCTGCTCCTGTCCAGCAGGGAAGTTGTTTCACTGGCACCAAACGTGGAATTACCGAAATTCGTAGCTTTTTGTTTAAAACAAAACCCACAAGCCCCTCTGCATTGCTGCCCTCATTTATTGCAGCATTTGTATTCTGGATTGATTATTTATGCTGAGCATTGCAGCCTGGCTACTCCTGCTGGAAAGAATTCAATTTTTAGCGCGACCTTGCCTTTACTAGCAGGTGAATTGTGTCAAGCTGTCCTTGAGCTACCCTGGGTGTGCAGGAGCTGGCCAGAAGGGTTAGTCATTCAGGGTGAGACTCGTAAACGGGCTGCAGGGAGAAGTGCCGGTGGCTGCTCCCCAGGGTGGCAGGTAGGTTCCTCTCCAGGGCAGGTCAACGCACCAAACATAAGTGAGCAGAAAAATCGGTCGTATTTGCAAGACTGTCGAGTCTGTAAGCTCGATGGATTGGAGGGAAAGAATAAAACTGAGAACTTTTTTTCTTTCTTTCTTTTCTCAGTCTTGCTGCTTTCCAGCAGTTGTTGCCGTTGTTTGTCCTAACACAGCAACAACAGCAAATCCCTTTGGAGGCTGGGTGACAGCTGAACGCACTGCAAGCACAGCAAGTGCTTTTCTGCTTCGGTATCGGCAGCACCTTGGACTTGAACCAGATTAGTATCACGGCTTACAGAAATAAAAGGAAACTGTGTATTTCAAGGTCACTGACAAAAATGTTTCACTGAAGTTTGGCTCGTTCGTTTAGCACCTTTAAGAGATGGCGAGCTGTTTTGGGCAAGTGTATTCTTGTCCCGCAACGAACAGTGACCAGATGCCAAAAAAAGGAGAGAAAAAGAAAGCCCTGTGCGAATGCGTTTGGGTTTCCTCCGGCCGAAGCATGACTGAGTTCTCAATGCCGCCTTGCCTAGCTGGAGCCTATTTTAAAATGCAGCCTTGCCTGAGCCTATTTTAAAATCCGGAGCAGCGGTGCTGCCTGTTGCCTGGAAACCTCTTCCCAGCCTCGGGCACTCTCAGCCTAATCATAGCCATCGGCAGCCTTTATTTATTTCCCATCCAAAATGTCATCCCTGGCTTCTGGTTTGTGTTTTTGTGTTTTTGTTTGCTTGCTTTTTTTTATTATTTAAAATGAAAAGACACAAAGTGTAGCCATCAAACTCGGTGACTTTCTGTGGGAACGGCTTGCTTGGCTGCCACTGCATTGCAGTGGAGGGAACTGGTGGTTAAGCTCTGTAAGGTGGTGGTGGGGGGGGGGAAGAGAGGAGAATTGGGTGCTGAGGGCTCGAGGAAGCCCCCCCAGACTCTGCTGATGCAGGCGGTTGCTTCCTGCACCTTGTGGCAGTCACCTCCTTAGGGAGAAAAAGAAACCCAGAGAGCTCTGAGACTTTTCCCAGCGCATGTGGGTCCAAGTTCCTCTTGCTGGAGCGGCTGCACCATCCTGTGCCGGACCTGTGGTTCCGTGCTGGGCTGCCTGGATCAGCACAGACTCGCTTTGCTCGCTGTGTGCTGGGGAATCATCCTGCAGCTGGGGTCTGACCCTGCAGAGGTGTTAGTCTGAGCTTTAGCATCTCCCTGTGGCGCCAGATGAATGGAAGAAAGTGTAACTTGGATGTTTCCATGCCTTAGGGGCCCTTTTTAATCCACCTAAACTTTAAAAAAACCTTAATTGATGCCATTTCTCCCACAGGAAAGCTTTAAATGATTGCCATTTCCGCTTAGTTGGTGAGTGTGATCGATCCTGATGGGATGAAACAGAATTGATTGCAGGAGCCCAGCTATGATTCGGTTGTGTTTCTGTCCAGGGAGTCCCTTGGGAGAGTGCTGGGCTAAAATTATCTGGAAATTGGTAACAAATGCTAACCAGGAGAGCCAGAAGGTTTGTATGTGAGGCATAAGAGCTGCTTCAGCTGCTCACAAGTTGTTCTTGTGATTTACATGGTTTATTTCACAAAGCTGAGAATATTTGTTCTACCAAAGGCAGAACTAAAGGGGCTTTGACTCGAGATGCACTTGAACAAAGGTTGGTGTTTTGTTTAGCAATCTTGTTGCAGGCATAGAGCAATATGCAAGGCTCATCATGTCATTTCTTTTATTTTCCTCTTGAGGTAACTTGAAGTTTGAAGCCAGCTAAGGCTCTTCTCAGGGTGTACTCTTGTCTCGCAGTCAGTGCTGGGATGTTGAGCCCATGTTGTCAGGGACAGACGGAAGAACCCGAGCCTGACAAAGACACTTTTTCCATCCTGATCTTCCACCGTGTGCTGATGATTAAGACAAACTCATTTACCAAAGGCACTGTGAGGGTGAATGCATCGTGCTCTGAAATCATGCGTCCTTGCTTCTGCACGGAGGGAAAAGAGCACTTGAGAGGCGGTGGGGGCAGCGGGCTCGGACAGCATTGCTCAGCTGGGTGGAGAGGTGGCAGCATCTGTTGAAATATTTGTGCAAATCCAAACTCTGCTGTTCTTAACCAGTAGAAGCAGAAATGACCCTTTTGTCGCATCCTCTCTCCTGGAGCTATAGCTGGTCTGTATATCACAGGGCATGGACCTGTTGTCTCCTCAGAAGTTTATTGTCTTGCTTTCGAAGCAAAGCTTCCTGCAGGTGATCAGCATAGTCTTCCTCTGGGGGAGGGAGGAGACAGAAGGAAGAACAAAGTGCGTATGGGGGAGGCAGGAAGAGGAACAGCAGAGAAACGGTGGAAAACTGTGTGGTCACAGATGGTAAAGCAAGAGGGTTCCTCACCCTGCCTGTGTGACCAGCACCCCTGGATGTGTGAGCGAACAAAACCACGGTGCTTATGGCAAGAGCAGAGGGGAAAAAAAAATAATGTTGGGGGGGAGGGAAGAGGGGGAATGCAGAGTCTGTCTTAAGAAAATAACATAAAAAAACGATGAGGCAAAATGAGTGCTAAAACACACGGTGGTGGGTTTTCCTTTGCTAATCTCTCCCAGCTGCATGTAGTTGGAGTTCATGTTAGTGTTTTCTTTTCTTTGGAGCCTGGTAGCTTAGTTCTCCCAATTCCCCACGAAGATCAGCGTTCTCCCCCTCTTTTCTGTTGGTGGCTGTCGAAGGGTTTGAGCTATGATGTGCCAAAATGTAAGCTCTTGTGGGCAGCATTAGGGTCTGTGTCAGTGGCTCTGCAGTGCCTGGGAGGGTGGTTATTTCTTGAGCGTGGCGCTTCCTCTCGTGTCTCTGACTTGCCAACTCAGTGCAGTTCTGTTAATCTGATTTCTTCTCCCTACCAGAATGAAGAGAAGAGGAACCTTTCCCTGGGGGGCCATGTCGGCTTCGACAGCCTCCCTGACCAGCTGGTCAGCAAGTCTGTCACACAAGGCTTCAGCTTCAACATCCTCTGTGTGGGTGAGCACAGTCCTCTGCAAACAGATGTGGGCTGGGCTGGCGGCGCGGTGAGGTTGGGACCCGGATTTATTTGTTGTGTGTCCTGCTGCATCATGGGCCTCGGCACTGACTTCAAGCAAGTCAGAAGTGCCTAACTCTCTTAAATATGTCTTGATTTTGGTGAGCTTGAGGTCTCTGGAGCTTGATGCTTCTGAGTTGTGACTTACACAAGCGACTGTTAGAGACTCATTACCCAAAATTAGAAATCGTTTTGGGAAAAGCTTTAATATATCAACTTTCTGCCTTGGGGGAGGAGAGGGGGGAAGAAATGGGTGTGGGACTGTCCAGCTCTGCACTGAGATGAGCTACCGGTGAAGGACCCACAGAGGGTGGCAGGGAGGTCCAAGTGGCTGAGCCTTGTGGGTCAAACAGAAGAATTTCAGTAATAGTGAGGTGTTGCTCATCGCCGCCGCTGCAGTAGCTCTGCAGTAGGACGGATTATGGGAAGACTGTATGTGGCAAGCCTAATGTTTCCATTTGCAAACGGGTGGCTGGCATGAGCAGCTTCTCAGTGAAGACGGCGTCCAAGTAGCTGCAGCCAGATGCACCACGTGTTGGCTGAGAGCTGCTGGTGATGACTCGGTTGTTTCTGAGTGTGAGCCTGCACCCCAAAGGTAGGGAGAAGAGGTTTGTGTCTGAGCTATGCCTGCTTGGTGCTTTCCCAGGGTGAGTTGAAGGGCATGAAGCGTGACTGTTTCTGCGCTAGGAAAGGGAGAGGGAGCGTTCCTGTCTTTACTGATTGTAAAGAATTTATCTTGACTATTGTGAGCAGGCATGAGAGACTGACTTTAAAATAACCTCATTATATTCTGGGTTTTTAATTTTGGTATTGATATGATCTAGCAGGCAATGCGGCTAGAGTACTAGAAACCAATTCCTTCCAGTGATGAGAGGAGCATTATTTTTACTTTGGCTGGCTCTTGTACTGCCTGTGAGGTCTGAAGTATTGTAACCTGCTAGATCAGCAGAAATACGTCCAGAGACAGCAGCTCCCTGCCTGGCCCTCAGTCTGCCCAAAGCGAACATGGCTTTGTGCAGGCTGTGCAGCGCAGCCCTCACAACTTGCGCAAGGCTCTCGTGCCATGCCTAAGGCACTCTTGTATGTCCAAGCCACGAGTAAAAAGCGTGGCTGAATCAGTTGAACTTCAGAGGCTTGTTCCTTAGCAGAAGGGTAATTGCAGCACAGGGCAAGATGTTCTTAATTAATGGTGTTCTTGGGGACGCCCGAATGGATCCTCCTGTATTCTCATCCGGCCAAACCATTTGTGGCACAGTGGGGAAAAAAAATTGCTGCTTTTTTTTTCTTTTTTTTTTTTTTCTTTGGATAAGAGGCAAAAGCCCCTTTACCCCTGTTTGCCAGTTCCTGCTCCCACCTGTGCCCACAACTGAACAGGAGAATGTGGCTTGCATCAGTAGCAAGTTCTCCATATGACTTTCAGGTTAATCTAGAGCACCAGGCTGGTTTTATTTCCTTGCAAAACTCTTGACCACAGCTGGTAGGAAGCAGCATGTACCTCTCCCCTGTCCTGAGCACCATGTGGTATTTGTAGCTGTGCTTAAAGAAGGAAAAAGCCCAAACCTCCTGGCAGCAGCAGGCACAGCACCTCCCTCGAACAGAAACTTGCTCTCCCATCGTTGCATCTGCTGCAGCGCTCCTCGGGGCGGCTGGGTTCAGCAGGAGGGGCTGTGCTCGGTAGGAGCAGCGGCTGTCTGTGCCGAGGTGCAGCAGGGTGGACTGCCTGGGAAGTCAGCGGGGAGCAGAAGGCCACGTCCTTGGATTTTGCCTCTCTTTGCTCCCTTGGCCAACAGGGCTGTGTGTCGTGAGCGAGGAGTTTAAGTGGGGGCCCCTTGTAGGCCAATCTGGAAAATATCAGAGTCTCGGTTAGTTACCAGGAGCAGCAGTTCAAAGCCTTTCTGACTCACAGACAGCTTGTGAGCCAAATATTCTGGGATGGAGCTTGTTTTCTGATGCATCCCAGGTGTCCTTCAAAGGCTGTTGGAACAGGGGGGCTATAGATGGGGAACTTCTAATCTTGCCCCTTTTTGTTCTCCAAGAACTATTCTCTCCACACCAAGTTTCTCTGTCATCCCCTCTTGACTCCATGTTCTCTTCCTCTTCTCGAAGAATCATGGGGCAACAGGGCAGCCTTGAAGGAAGCAGAAATACTAAAGGGAAACGCTAGAACTGAAGAGCAATGAGAGATGAAATTGTCCGTGTTGCAAATGCCATCATCCAGGCTGGGTTGCAAGATCTCCCTGTGCAGCTGGAGCTCTTCAGGGCAGAGCAGCACCTCTTGCTCTGTCAGACAGCTGCTGTCTTGCTGAGACTGTTTGGATTCCTGTGGAAGCTCACGTCTGATGTGACAGAAGAGTTTGTTGCTTATTTCCTCCAGTTTGGCCAGTTCTGTTGCACAGGTGGCCCAATCCTCTCAAAGCGTGGACTTGTTCTCTGTGATGTGTCTGTGCAGAACGGGACCATCTTGGACAGTTTGCGTGAACTGAGCCAGATCCCAGCAGCTCACTGAGCACCTCGTGTGGAGCTCGCAGTGCTCTTCAGAGGGGAGAGTGAAAGAGCCACGGAGCTGACTCTGGTGTAGCTGCGGTGTGGACGGAGGGGGGAAAGGGTTACAGCAGAATGGGCTTTACCTTTGACAGCTATTAATGGGACCTGTGGTGCTACAGGGTCGAGGCTGTGGAAGAGGGACAAGCTGCTTGAAGGCTCCCAGGCAGACCAAAGTTCAGCTGCACAGTGAAATCATGATACCTTCATTCAGTGTCTTCTCAGTCTGAGGGCAAGTTGTCCTAGGAGGTCTGGAGCTGCCTGCCTGTTTCTCTGCACTGAAATAGGCAGTTTCTGGAGACCCAGATTCTGTCCTCACAGGGGTCTCCACTCTCAGAAGAGGAAGGAAGAAGAAAAAAAAAGGCAGACTTTAATGGTAAGATAAAGCCAGGAGAGACAGAGCAGTAAAGAAACCTGTTAAACCTGGGAATCTCACAGAAAAGAGTGAGAGGAAACCTCACTGCCAGACTTCCCTGTCCCCTCTGTGGCACACCAAACACCCATTGCTTCCTGCTGACCTGCAGTGTCCCCTGGAGCTATCGCTGTGTCTGGGACAGCCAGCAACTGACCCGAACAGTCCTTGTCAGTAGGAGCAGCTGAGTTTTACTCCTTCTCATCTGAAGACCCAAAAGACTACTAAAACTTTACCCTCACCAGCTTGTCTGGTGCAGGATCCTGAACAAAGTCAGGGTGCGTGGAGGGGAAGGTAGTGTGTTTTGCTGTGCTGTACGGCCCTCACTGGGGAGACGAGACCAAAGTGCTCTGTGTCAGCTTTGCATTAAGCATCGGTGGCCTTCAGGAATGCAGTTACCTTTCTGACAATTATATGTCTCTCCACAAGCCATTTGTAGTAAGCTTTCACAGTATAATTTAGTTCTCCTCTGTAATTACTGTTCTTTGAAGTACCTGTGACAAATTCATGCTGCAGTGAGCTGATGATCTCTCCTTCCTAGGTGAGACCGGCATTGGGAAATCCACACTAATGAATACCCTCTTCAATACCACCTTCGAGACGGAGGAAGCCAGTCACTACGAGAGTGCGGTTCGCTTGCGGCCACGGACCTACGACCTGCAGGAGAGCAACGTCCACCTGAAGCTAACCATTGTGGACGCAGTTGGATTTGGGGATCAGATAAATAAAGATGAAAGGCAGGTCTCGTGCCATCTGCTTGACATTTCTGGGCTTGGCTCTGATGTTTAGATGTGAACAGCCTGCAGCCCTGCTTGCAGTGTTGCGGCGGAGGTGTCCGTGTCGCTGTTAATGGAGTAGCTCCCTGCAGTGGCTCTGGTTCGGGAGCGGAGTGTAGAGGGAGTTGGGTGAGGAGCCAAAAAGAGATGTCATACGAGGTCTTTCCAGCAGAGTGGTGTCCTCCAGGAGCGTGAGCAGTTAACGAGCTGTCCTCAGTGCAGGGTTGGGAATTATCTGTTCTGGCAGTGATCGGTGTCTCTGGATCTGTCTCATTTAATTATGCAGACATCTTGCTCAAGCCCCAGGTAAAGATTTTCTGGGACTCCAAGGTCTCTCCTTGGTCAGGTTGTGTTGCTACAGCCAGGTGGCTCAGCCCTGAGATCTTGGCAAAGTTTGATCTCTGGAAGTAGTCATCTTTCCATGTTCCACTGTCCTTAAACTTTGCAGTGCAGCCTCAGGACATTCCAGCAGCCTTTGGATTATAAGGTCTGTGTGTAAATGCCACGCTTCTCCTGTTGTAAGGCTGAATTGTTAGGGTCTTAGACCTACTTTTTAACTGACACTGTGGTATGTCTGGGAGAACTCCTTAAGCCTTCAGACTGTTTAATTCTGAGCTCCAGTATCTGGGTTGCTAATGGTATGGTTTTAGTTACAGGCCGATAGTTGAGTACATTGATACGCAGTTTGAAAATTATTTACAAGAAGAGCTGAAAATCCGCCGATCTCTCTTCAACTACCACGACACGAGGATTCACGTCTGCCTGTACTTCATCACCCCAACCGGGCACTCGCTCAAGTCCTTGGACCTGGTGACAATGAAGAAGCTGGATAGCAAGGTAAGGGGTTGGAGACCATGGTCCCTCTTTCTGGAAGTGGTGATGCCTCTGTTAATATTGATTGCCATGTGGAAGGTTTTGTTCCCTCTGTGTAAGTGCCAGAGTTCGTAGTGCGTGTTAGCTGAGCCATTTTTAGGACTCTGGTAGAACTTTATCTGCCCTGCTGGATTGCTAGGTCCTGTGCTTGTTTTCTTACTGGCTTTCCTGAAAAATGTCAAGTGAAAAACCTGTTTTCTAGCTAGCTGTGTGAAGTCTTAGTGTCCATCGCTGTAAGAATCTTACTCAGATTAGTTTGTATATATCAAAGCTATCAGCCACATCTTTATTAGCTCTGTACAGGTAAGGATGTGTTCCAGCTCCTGCAGTTGAACTGTGGAAACTGCAGAGCCACCTCTGCTGTCCTGACCTGTCAGCAGGAACAGAAGGGCTGAGAGGAACCACAATTGTAGCTGTCCTAAGGTGTAGTCAGTACAGAGGAGACAAGGACTGAAGGGAAGTGTTGGCCGTGAGTGCCAGCACGGGGACTACGTGAACTGTCAGTGTTGGTTGTGCCAGATGACCTGGATAGGAGATCACAATGTCTTCGGAAAATGTAAATATGGTGAGAAACTCTCAAGGTCACAGGAATCCTAAAAGTGGGTTGTGAGAGGGTCTAGCTGGGAGTTGCTGCTCTGTGTGTAAGCTGCTACCGCCCTGGGGGGGCAGTGGGTTACTTAACTGGCTACTGCTGATACTCCTGCAGCTTGAAGGAGGCTTCTGACACACTTCTGGTTGTTCCAGCTGGCTTCCAGGGAGCTGCAAGAGGCTTCAAAGGTCGCTACTGTCAGCAGCATCTCTTCTTTGCAAGAATTTCATGTCTTTCAGAGCAGTATTTTAGCGGCAAGGCGGTTCCTTTCAGATGGCAGATGCTGTTCAATCCACAGAGGGGCAGACGAGGCAGTTGGGACCCTGCAGTACCTGGGGATCCCCTGGATTACATTTAGGGGATGCCGTCTTCTCTGGCTGCTGCCCCGGTGCAGCTCTATCGGACTTCCCTGGCGGGTAGAGTTGCCCCTCGGGGGTCTCTGCCTGATTGCCCTCACCACCCGGGCTGTTGGTCTGCTTTTCTTGGCCCTGCTCCAGAGCAGGCCCTGCCTTCCCATTGCAGTAGGCTGTTTGTAACCGTGGTGGCTGTTACACTGACTTCATCAGGAATCTGAAAACTTTCCCTTAATAAACTCTTGTCTCTTGGCGCTGTGCCAGCATTACATGTTCCCAGAAATATGTTTGGAGGAAAGCTGTTGCACGATTCCCCTTGGCGCTGGTGGTCCCACAAAGTTTTTCTCTTCCTTCTGCGTTCCCTGCTTCTCACATCTCCCTGTGGCTGCCTTTAATGTGGTCCTTGAATAGTACCAAAATAAATCCTTTGTACTTGTGCAGAGATGGAAACTTTGCACACGAGGAAACGGTCCTCTCTGAAGGCATTTTATCCCTTTGCGCTCGTCTTTCTTCTTACCACAGCCTGAGAATATCTTGGATTTCATCGTGTGGTGGCTTTGCGGAGCACGCACGTGGGAATGAATAAGGAAATAGAGACCATCCCTATTTTCTGGGTGTCAGGAGCTTGTGTTTCTGCATCGGTGTCATCCCAGGACACCAAGGTGCTTTCCAGGCACTCCTCGAAGACTTACGTGCAACAGTGCTGTGCCCCTTGCTAGTACGTGTGACCCATCTGTGTTTAGGGGCCAGCACTTGTGCAGGGTGAAGCGGGGTGTCAGCAAACCCCAGGCAGCTTTCTGTCCGCTCCAGACTGGTAACAGCGAGTGGTTACCGTGGCTGAGCAGAGGGGTGACGTGCACTAACTCGTGTCCGCAGTCGTGCGAGCACACCTGAACCTGGCCTTGCCCTGGGAAAGCTGCACGTGGCTGGTGGCCGCTGCTTTACAGTGGAAGAGTGGAGCCCATGGAGACGGGAGGTGTGTCGGAGGCGGTACTTCGCTGCGTGTTCTGCTGGCTCAGGCTCTGAGACTAGTTTAACGAGAGGTTTGTGGGAACCTGGCTTAGTTACACCTTTGCTTTAGCACACCAGTGACGTGGCATCAGGTGTTGGACAGGCTTTTGAATCTGTCCTACAATTTCAAGAAAGAATCTTGCTTTTAGTGTAAAGTTTACAAAATCTCTTCTGGGTAAAGCTGTTTGGTAAACAAAACCTTTCATTGTTCTGTAAAACAGTCTTTGTTGGGCTGAGCTCATGGCCAGCTGTTGTCTAGGGTATTTGGTTACAGCCAGAGAGCTAGAAACATCTTCAGAAGTGGTTTTAGGTAGGTGAAATGTGGCTGGCTGGGAGGTGGGAAGCACGGATGACCTGGCAGGGGCTGGTTTTCCTTTGGGTTTAACCTGGGAAAAGGCAGAGATAAATAAATAAGACAAATAAAATCGCATCTGTATCAGATGCAAAGGCGATTTATTGATTTAAAACACAGCCCTGCCCTGGAAAGTGCTGGCAGAGCTGTGTGCTGCCATGGGCATCCTGGGGCCGCCCGCATGGGGTCCCTGGCTGGTTTCCAGTCAGTGTGTGCTGTTTACGAGCTGTGACTAATTGCCCTCCATGGGCTGACACATCCTAGGCAGGCCACCGGCCTGGGGATGCTCCAGGCTGATTTGTGCCTCTGCTGGTTGGTTTGTGAGGCAGCATTTGCCTGTTGGCTTTACTGGGATTTGCATTCAGGAACTCTTTCGAGATGGGGAGAAATCCAGCTGTACTTCACTGGGTGACAATGCACGTAGCCTTATTAAATTAGCAAAACTATTTTCTACCAGCTGACTTATTTCAGCACATTCTTCTGAGTTTTATTTTTGGAGATGAGAAATAACTCGGTGGTCAGAATGACTTGGGAAGGAGGTGCGCTTTACGTCTGTGCAGGCCGGTTCACGGCCTTGCTGAAGCACAGACTTCAGCAAGGACTTCCAGCCCATGGACTGACGGTCAAGAGGATACTGCACCCCTGTCACGTTCAGTGAGATTACACTCTGGTAATTAACTTCATGATTTTACTACTAGATCTTTAGATAGGGAATATTACTCTTCCACCACGAGATACAAGAATGTGCTCTGGGATTTTTCCAAGGTAAGCATTATTTGTGTGAAAGTAGTAGAGAGAGAAATCTGACATGGTTCTGGCACCACTTCCTTTTATTGGGGTATTTAAAACCTGTTCAGGAAGGAGAAGAGAGATGAATTTTCTTCTCTAGCTAGTTGTATATCAGTTTATTTGGCACTAATATCTGTGCCATAGACTGTGGTCTTTGCTGTGTGTAGGGTGCTGTAGCAGGGCAGGATTAGACATGCGGTTTGGTAGCATCTCATATCTTGTTTGTGTCTTGTTTCCCAATTTTTCTGTCCCTTCCCTTTCGAGACTTAAGACAGCGTTTGGGTGCCAGTGCTCAAAATCAGAGAAAGGAAAATAGGAAGGTAACTGTGTGGTGCACTGGGTATCACTTGTTAACGGTGGGATTCCAGATTGTGGGTTTCCAAGGCATGCATGAAATCAAAATAAAAACGGTAATAACTTAAATTTTTAAGGAACTCACAAAGGAGGAAGAGAAATGAGGGGGATACAGCCAAATGCCATTTCCAGGACTCAACAGTATTGATGTTGGCTGTTGATTACTGGAAATACACCTACCTGTGAAACCTGTTTGGGGTTTGACCCCTGTGACAGCGGGTGCTCACTGAGTTGCCTTTTCAAAGCATGAGGAACTTGGTTGGAGGGGACTTGAACCAACCTCGATTTGCACCTCGTCCGAGTCCTGCCGGGGCAGCAGCTGTGACCACAGAGCCTGCCTTCTCCTGCTGCTGGGAAAGCCCTGCCAAGCTCCAGGCTCTGCACCTCCTGGGAAGAAGGGGGCGGGGAGGGGGAATTGCTTAGGCTAACTGAAAATGGACTAAGATCACCTCTTGTGCTGGTTTGTCGGTGTGCCTGGCTGGCTTTTCCTGGGGGAGATGGCAGATCCTGCTCTTAGCAGGTCAGCGAGGCACCCGGCTGTGGCTGTGGCCCTCTTTACCTTTGTAATGAGGACACCGACCCACTGAGGAGTGCAGTGAGCAGCAGACCTTGTTCCCTGTGGATTTGTGGTCCTTGGTAAAGAGGCCAGATCAGTGGCTGAGAAAGAAGGAATTTATCCTCTCACACAAGTTTGCAATGAGCAAATTGATATTATTTTCTTTTGGAGTGAGTAAATCTTGTATTTACTGAGTGCTAAACCAGAGGAGGGGGGATGAAAAACAAGAAGTATGAAAAAAACACTGAGCTCCAAAGAGAACTTGAGCTGGGAAAGCAAGGTCATTTATTTTAATGGGCACCCATTGGAGACCAAATGGCTGCTAGGAATTTCTGCTCTGTAGGACAGAAAGCTGTTGGGAAATGTTAGATGGCAAATCAGACTTTCCCCTCATTTGTCTGAATTCTTGTTGTTTTACTGCTATGAATTTGGCTGCTGTTCAGACAGACGAGTGTTGTTGTTGTTTGTTTAAGCAGTGGTTTGCACTGTTACACTTGGCTTTTCCGGGCACAGCAGCATTATCTAATGGAGGTTCCTGTGACAGATCCCGCCCCGCCGCAGCTCTCCCGAGCACGGGGTCATAGCGAACCACATCCCCTCTGAAGGATGTGGGAGGTGGGCCTCGTCAGCTCCCAGTCTTGGTAGGTGCTGGGCACGGCGCTGGTGAAGCTGCACGGTGTGTTGTGCTCAGTGACTGCTGATACGGAACCAAAGCTGAGCAACAAGAGGATGAAAACAAATCTTGGGTCTGCTGTGCAGCACCCAGCACCCTTCCCAGGTGATCTGTGTAATCTGCACAGCATGCCTGAGTTGTGATCCTCATGGAGAGGCTCAGGGAGTCCTTGGAAAGGATCCGCAGCTGCTGTGAAAGCATCTGAGGAGTCCCTCCTCCTTCTGCTTAAGCATGGGGAGGCTTCGCATCAGCTTGCTGCAGTGGTTCATCCTTGCGCTTGTCTTCTGAAACGGCTGTCAGCACAGCCAGAAGTGGGCAGGTGATAGCTCGAGGTGTGACAGTTACGCTGTCTCTGCCTCCCTCGAAGCGTGTAACAAAATACATAGACAAGAGCAGTGGCTTTGATCTCCTCATTGTGTATTTACTGCAGGGTGTTTGTCTTTGGTTTGTCTGGAAGTCTTACAGTCAAATTAAGTCCTGGAAAACTCTTCCCTCTAGCGTTCAGCTGGGCTTGTGCTGCAGCTCGCATGCAAAACGTAGCACCTCTCTGGCTGTATGAAATGTAAAGCAGCCAGTGGGGCAGGACCCAGGTCACCCTGCAGGCACCCACGCTCCCCACAGAGCGGTTTGCCTGGCTGCTGCTCACCTGGCTGTTTTTCCATCCTTCCATCCTTCCTTCTGCTGTAGGTGAACATCATCCCGATTATTGCCAAAGCAGACACCATCTCCAAGAGTGAGTTGCACAAGTTCAAGATAAAGATCATGAGCGAGCTGGTCAGCAATGGCGTGCAGATCTATCAGTTCCCCACAGATGACGAAGCAGTCGCTGAGATCAACTCCGTGATGAACGTGAGTAGCGCTGCCAGTCGCATCGCCTCCAGAAGTTGTGACAAATTCAGCTGCTGCACAAAAATGCCCTTGAAGGGCGAGTTTCATTGGGATTGTCCAGACGCGAAATCTGTTTGAAAGTTGAGTTGTAGATCTGACAGGCGCCTAAGGCTATTGCATACAGAATTAATTAACATGTGGCTCTTATTTAATCTGTGGGGTCTCTGGAGAAACTCAGCTCTAAAATTTGTTTTATTGAATTTTTGAAAAATACTTTAGTCAAAACTCATTCTGCCTGCTTTTAGGCTACTTTCCATTTGAGGAGGGAGAAACTTTGAATACAAATTTTACAGTTAAGATTCATTAGCCTTCTGACTTGCGAGGGCTAAGCAGAGAAATCCAATTTAAAATAAAGAAGAAAAATTGTTAGACTCTACTTTATCGTTTTTGAAATCCCAAGACCAAATTCAGACCTGGCTGAAGCACATGCAAAACACTTTCAAGTTTCCAGTCTCCCAAATCAGTGTAGCTATTGCAGTAGAAACAGCTGAAATGTTTCCCTGTTAATCTTCTAAAGGAAAAGTAGCTTTTTCATCAAAATGAACGTTTTCCTGCATAGCTGTTTCTCATTAAGTTCTTTGTATTTTCTTTCACACCCCACACGCCTTTATTTCAATAGGCAGTTGATTTCTGGGTCAACTGGATATGTGTTTTAACTATAATAGTTCTTTTGCTGAAGTCATTAAATATTTGGAGGATGCAGTCTTTTTAAAATGATTGCAAGCTGTGTGCATTGGGCAGAAAAACAGGAGTCATGCTTGCTTGGGTTTTCTGGTTGTGTTTTTTCCCCTTCCCTTCTCCAATGAAAAAAAAAAAAAAGAATTGGCCACTTCTCTACCAGTTCCACACTTCGGGCTCCATTTCTTCTGACAAGCAACAGATTGTGTCAACCTCGTCCTACTGAAGCGCCTGCTCCGTGGCTCCCCTCCTGCAATGCTTGAGGATGGTGCCCTGTTCCTGTACTGCGCTCCATGCTCTGCAGACAGAGAGCAATGAGCACACGTTGTATCCTGCACGTCCTCTGCAGTGCCCACACACAAACTGCTGTGCCAAGGCCACTTTACGGATGTCTTTGCTTGTGCTTTCTGCAAGGCAGGGAGTGCCTCGCTCTTGGCGTGCGGAGAGGCTGCAGCTGCGAGAACAACCCGACGCATGGGCAGAGGGTGCTCAGTGGTGATCATGATGTTCTACAATATTTCCCCATGTAGTTCAGTGTGGCCAGCGTTGCTAGTAAGCTGTGCCATGGCCCTACGCTGCTCTCTGTTGTAATATCCCAGCTCATAGCAGAGGCTGCTCTGAGTGTTGGAGACTCCTAGCTTCAGAGGAAGTAGATCCTGTGCCTGGGTGAGGGGGACCTGCTGCTCAGGCCAATGTCTGAGGGGTTAGCCCATGCGCTGAGTCTTTGGCCTTGGCTCTGTTTCAGGCTCATCTGCCCTTTGCTGTGGTCGGCAGCACGGAGGAGGTAAAAGTTGGGAACAAGCTGGTGAGAGCTCGGCAGTACCCGTGGGGAGTGGTGCAAGGTAAGGGCTGGGAACCAGGCACCCGCTGGAAGCCTCCCGTGTGCGTGCACACAGCAGTACCCTCTCCAGCTCTGCCCTCCTGCCAGCACATGTGCACGACGGTGCAGAAGTGTCCTGTGCAGCCTTTTGTGGGCTGGCCAGTCTTCTTTTTGAGTTCCCGTTCCTACCAGCAGGTAGTAACGGTCAACGGGAACGTCCTCGTCCGAGGGGCTGTGTTGTGCCCTGTGCGGGACAACAGGTAGAGGTGCTTGGAGGGGAGGCTCTGGAGGGAATGTGTATGGGTGCTTGGGCTCCCCTGCTGTGCCTGCGGTTTGCTGACATCTGCCTTTGATTCCATCAGTTGAGAATGAAAGTCACTGTGACTTTGTGAAGCTGCAGGAAATGCTGATTCGAGTCAACATGGAGGATCTTAGGGAGCAGACTCACACCCGCCACTACGAGCTGTACAGGAGGTGCAAACTGGAAGAGATGGGCTTCAAGGACACAGACCCAGACAGCCAGCCCTTCAGGTGAGCAGCCTTAGTGTCTGGAATTGGTCTAGAGCCATAGCTTGGTAATGACATCCCCTGAGAATGGGAGGCTTGTAGATGGTATCCACAATGCTGGGCTGGAAAATACTAGCACTGGGTTTGAACTGTGCAGCTGACATGGGCATTCCCTTCCCTGCCTGTCTGTCTTTCAGCAGCACAGGCAGGCATGCATTTCCCCATCACTAACTCACTGGTGTCCTAAGAGTCTGGATTTTGTTTGCTTTCTTCCCCAGCCTCCAAGAAACATATGAGACCAAGAGGAAAGAGTTCTTGGGCGAGCTCCAGAAGAAAGAGGAAGAAATGAGACAAATGTTTGTTAACAAAGTCAAGGAGACGGAGGCAGAGCTGAAGGAGAAGGAGAGAGAGGTGGGTGTGCCAGAAACCTGTAAGAGGAGCCCAAAATACAGCCAGCATAGGATCTGGGTCTGGGCAACGTGTGAATCCTGGAAAGCACGTGCGGCTCTCAAGCAGACCTCACCAGCCAAAGCACACACACGTGTGCACAGACACACACATACGCTCCCCCCCACTCATAGGAGGGAACATGGGGTAATGTTTTCAAAACAGCATGACTGGTTTAGGTGTCTCAGAAACAGCAGTCTTCCCTGTCTCATGCAGCATGCAGGAGATTGAGCTGCTGCTTGGTGAGTGAAGGGCAATGCAGGACGTTTTGGTGAGCATCCATATGGGGTGGACTTCACCCCGGAGGCTCACCAGACAGCAGAGTAAAGGGGGCAACTGGGCTGGAGTCCCCGGGTTAGTGGTGTGGGGCCATGGACAGCTGCTGTGAATGAGGGGTAAATAAATTGGCCATCTTCAAAGCTAGTGAGGAACGAAAGAGGCCACAATGCCCACAGCCCCCTTGCAGGGCTTGAACTCAGTCGAGACCCTCAGTGCATGTATCCAGGGCTCACGCTTTCTCCTGATTTGATACGTGGTGTCAGGCAGAGCTGAATTTATTGTGTCTTCCCTGCTTTTGGTGAAGAAGCTGTGACTGCAGAGAGGTCAGCTCTGCCGAGGTGCCTGCGCGGTGCAGGGGCACTGGCTGCCGTACCCCGCCAGCTCGGTCTCTGTAGGGTGGTGGGGATTCGTGCGGGAGGCGTGAGTATGGCTGTGGGGGGACCGCAGCCTGATGGTGTGCCGGATGCAATGCTCAGAGGGTCTGTCTCCTACCAGCTGCATGAGAAATTTGAGCACTTAAAAAGGATACACCAGGAAGAGAAAAGGAAGGTGGAGGAGAAGAGGAGGGAGCTGGAGGAAGAGATGAATGCCTTCAACAGGCGGAAAGTGGCGGTGGAAACCTTGCAGTCCCAATCCTTGCAGGCTACCTCACAGCAGCCGCTGAAGAAGGACAAAGACAAGAAAAAGTAAGTGGCTGAACTCGAGTCTTTCTCCTCTGCCGCTGGGAAGCTGGATGTCTGCTCAGATGCTTTAGTGTTTGGGCAATTGCTTAGAGCACAAATGGAAAAAGGGATTTTGGAATCTTAATTCCTGCCCTTCTGACTCTTTGCCTAAATTGGAGGAGCGATAGGGTCTGCCCATGCCCGTCACCGCCCTGGGGAAGCGGCACGTGGGAGGGACCCACAGTTTGGGGCTGTTCTCTAAAGGCTGCAAATCCAACGGGGCTTGCCCTTGCTTCTGACAGCCAGCTCAGGCGATCCTGCGAGCTGTCTGCTTCTGGAGACAGACGGGAAGGTGACTGGAAATTAGCTGCATCCTCTCCCCAGTGAGAGGAGTGGGGACAATCTTGACACAGTCGTAATGTTTTGCAGAGGAGGTGCCCCATCAGGCACTACCTCACTGTGATCTGTAGGCTTGGGGCTCTCTTGGCAGAGTGCGTTTACTTTTATTTTTCGAGGTAGAGCTGTAAAGAAGGAAACAGCAGCTTGCAGTGAAGGTGCATTGGAAATTCATTAGGGCCCTGTGTGAAACAGGGCTCCAAGACACAGCTCTGCTTACGAGAGAGCTCTTTTCCACTGAAGGCGGAATCTTAGCTTGCTGCAAGTTAATTGACATTGCTGAAGCCAGCAAGAGCGATGGCATGTAAATAACATCCTCTCAGCTGCCTGGTTGTGTAATGATAGAGCAGGAATGGGGCAAACAAGTTTAAAAAGAAAAGGCGCGTGGGGGCGATCCTGCTTCCATTCAAGCTGGTCTTCAAGGAACGCTGGCTAGGGAGCAAAATAGGAAGCGCCATCACACAAGCTGGTAATTCTGTTGTTCCAGCACTCTTCATTACTTCCCCTTGCGTGAAGGAGCTTAAGAGTCTGAACTGCCTTTTGTCAGATCCAGAGCAGGCTGGTGGCAATGCCCTCTGAGCCTTTTAATGACGCAAAATACAAAAGACCCTTAAGAGTAGCAACACCTGAGTTTGCTCCTGGCAGCATGACCTTGGGCTTCGTGTTGCTTATGAGACCTTGTGCTCTGTCATTCCTCTGTCGTGAGCCGCAGCACTGGAGAAGCTCATTCTGTGCACTGACATGCCAGTGATTTGTTTCTTCTGATGGAAGTGTGTATTATTTAATGTGTCCCCTTGGAATGTAAATGTGTTGGTGTGAAAACAAAACCCAAAGCGCTCTCTTCTGCAGACCTCTCGGCGTGCTCTGGGCACGTCCCACCTCACACACAGTCCAAACGGTTTGTAAAATATTTTGCTGAAAATAGGGTTTACTCCAGCTAAACTCGTGCATGAATTGGAGGCTGAATACTGGGGCAGCCTGAGGCTCAGGTCTGCTTTGAAGAAGGCAAACACACTGAGCCGCACGCGGTGAACTGGTGTGAGCGATACTGGTGGCTGGGATGCTCCGGCGGCGATGTGCTGCACGCCCTGGCCAGGCGGAAACGCTGCAGCTTCCCCTCTGCTCCGTCTGTCTGTGAAAGAAATAGGTTTCCTGCGCTGTGCTGGTTTTAGCCAACCTGCAGACCTGAGTCCGGACGCCCTTCCTCTTCTGGGTGGTGATTCGAAACCGTCTGCGGTCAAAAGCAGGACCAGGAGAAGGCAGCTCGGGATGAGGGTGAAGGGCCAAGGGGCACCCACAGCGTGTGCTCTGCATGGTGCTGGGGCATGGGGGCTCTCTGGAGCGTGGCTAGAGGAGGAGCACTGTCACCAGGAATGAATAATAAATTCGGGAGAGGAAGTGGCTTTGGATTGGGATTTGGGGATTTTTGATGGGTTTTTGTTTTGGTGGTTTGGTTGTGTTTTTCCCCAAAAACCTGTGAGCTAGTTCAAACTGTGGCATTTGGGGGTTTCTGATCAAGCAGGATAATGAAATTTGTAATAAAAAATTCCAAGGAAGGTGATTCACCCAGCCTTGCCAGCAACCTGTCTTCCCAGACCCCCTCTTTGTCTGGGTGGCCTCAGGAGCCGGGGGGGCTCACAGAACCTGTGTGTCTGCGAGCACAGCCCTAACCCGTCCCACTGCCGCACCCCAGGCGGCCAGACTGCTGCTGACCCCGCGGGTGTTAACAGGCCCTGCCTGTCCCCAGCAAGCAGCAGGAATGTCTTTGCTGGCTTTCTTACCCAGCCCTTTTGAGGCGGCTGGGATTTGGGGAGCTGGTGGCAGGCAGTGTCCTCCCCCGGGAGCAGTGGCAGAGCGTGGGGCTCAGGCGGAGCTCATGGCTTTGGTAAGCAAGGAACTGGGGCTTTACAGAGCCAACTGTAATATTAGCTGGGGACTCGCACTCGGCTGGCGTGGGGGCAGGTGACCAGCTGAGGCGGCGCGAGGGAACCGGGATGCAGAGGAGCATCGCTGCCAGGACAGCCTCCGCGGCTCCCAGGGCACGGGGGTGTGACCAGAGGCACGTCCTGGGCTTATTTCTGGGCAAGGTGTTGAGACCCTGCAGGAACTGGGAATGTATCGAGAGCTTGGGGAGGGGTTTTCTTTCTTGTTTCAATTTTTAGGAGAGTTAGTCAGAACCTTTTATCGTCTTCCACTTCCACATAGAGTTTTTAGCTTTAATAAGTGAAAACTGGAGATGGAAGAATTGCAGGTGTTGAGGGGAGGAAGCGTTTGTGCAGAGATTCTTCTGTGCTTGCAGCTGCCGAGGGCTCGGTGCGCTGGGGTGGCTCTGGTCTGTGAGTCCCCACGTGCCCGAGTGGTGTTTGCCCTTCTCTTCTTTTTTTTTTTTTTTTTTTGTTTTTAACATTTTTAGCTATACTTTGCTTAATTTTCATAAATTTAATTCATGCTTTTTTTATGTTTTGTTTCTTTCAGTTAATCACACACAGACTTTCAGGCCCAGAGTGGACTTGGTGCTTTCATGTGTTAAGTTGCTTGAGTTTCCCACCCTGTGACCCTTCTCATAACATTGTGTGAGTGGACCAAAGTGAAAGAGAAAATGAGCATCTTCGGTGGTTGCAGTGTAACGACTCGCTGTTCTCTGTACAGAATTTATCAGGAGGTTTTAAGGAAGTAACCTTACCATGTACATTTTGTTAAACAATGACAACTAATCCCTAAAGTAAGATGTTTTGTTTAAACCCAGTGACTGAACACCCGTGTATAAAGTGACCATAACTGTTTGTCTGAACTCGCCTTACTCACCAGCTAAATACTTGCTTTCCAGATTTATTTTTTTTTCTGTAATTGGCCATCTACCTTTCCCTGTACATGCATAAATGTGAGGAGTGGTATGAAGAATGCTGAAACGTTTATTTTTCTAACCTAATTCTCAATCTGAGTAAGTTTTTAGAATGGGTAGACAGACACGATGCTTACACTTTCTGCCCTGGGAAGCTTAGTCTGAGTAACCCTCATTCCAGGAATTATATATTTTAATCCTGAATTACTTTAAACACTTTCTACATCATTTATTTTATATATATATATATAAAGAGAGAGAGTGGTTAATAAAATTCATGGGACAATGTTTTGAGTTTTCTTTACTGCTAAAGTAGAACATTTATATAGAAAGATTTTTTCCTAAGAGTTTGTTGTATAATGTGGAACTACAGGATTTGTGTAACTTTTCACTTGTCATTTACCAATGTATCTTACCCTTGTGGAAAAACTATTTAAGCGGTCATCTTTACTTTTGCTCTTTAACCTTAAACTTCTACGTGCCTAATAAGGAGAATCCCCCGATCCTGAGCTACGCACCGTATTCATGCCGCTAGGCTCTATTCCTCTTAGAAGGCGCTTCCTTTAACAGCCCGCACGCCTAGAACTCCCAGCCCTGTGTCCCTGGGTACCCGAGCTCAGGGGAACAATTTGGATCAATATTCTTTTTTTCCATTCAAACCACTTTGTGATAAGGCAGGACGATAACTGAGTAGAGACGTACTAGCTATGTTGTCATGGAAAAAGAGTTGGACCCTATTCCATCCATCAGATAATAAGCTAAAAGGAAGCAAATATTTTATATTAACCTTAGACAGTGTCCTTAGAGTTTATAAAAACACTGGCTGGCTGTTAGTTGTGAGTGTGTGCGTTTTTGTTTAGTTATTAATGTTACAGGATTTCTCTCATTATTTTTTTCCCCCTTAAAGACTTGTCTTTAAGGTAAGGTGTCAGCAAATTCCTCATTTGACTTGCGGATGAGGTGCACGGCCTCGCGCCGGGGCCATCACAGGTCTGTCTGAGGGTAGTGTTTTGCTGGATTGTAAAATGAGGTTCTTGAACCCACTCATCCCATTAAAGCAGCTTTTTTTTCTTTTTTTTTTTCCCCTCTAAGCACATGCTCAGGTGTTAAACCATTTTCATATGGGTATTGGCCTTTTACGTGGATATACTGAAAATCCTGTCAGTGTTAGCTGATGCGTTAAGACGAACCTCACGAAGATCTCACAGGTACCTCTTAGAACAGGCTGTTTTTCAGAGCCAAAATTGTGCGCGCTGGTTAGGACTCTGCTGAAAGCTGAACGTTTAATGGTTAAGGCTGTGCCTCCAGCTTAGATGTATTTTACTGAGTCGCTGTCAAATGTTAGGGGGGTTCGTGTGGGTGTTTTCAGAGGAACACACGAGGAACCCAACCTATCATTACAAGCAAGAAGACAACTCCAGCTCACTGCTGACTACAGCCCTGCTGTGTAGCAAATTAGGGGCAGGACTTTGAGTTTTGCTAATGAGAGAAATTCTGGTGCACTAATTGCATAAGCAGGCAGCGCTGTTTGGTTTGTTGTTTTGCTTCTCAAGGCCAGCGCTAGGAAGGCTGGGATAAAACAAGAACTGGTGATACTGGGTGTGCACGCAGCGGCCTCGCTATCGCTTTCCAGTCGATAGTTTTCGCCTGCTCTCACGCCGCAGCCGGCAAGATCAATGGAAATGATTTCCATCTGCCCTGGCTCCCCAGAGATCAGTTCTTGTTTTCTAGAATAACAGGTAGTTACAAATAATGATGAGAACAATTAAAGAGTAAAACCCTTCAAATCCGTGGGCATTGTGGAGAAATTTCCAGCTTTTTCCGATGAAGACGTTCAGAATGTACGTAACAATATTTTAATGATGACTATTATATCAACACTGACTTTACGTGGTGACGGACGTACCTTTGCCTTGTAGCTACTTGTCCTTTAGAGCAGCTGACATCGTAATCTCCCCAATGGGACTCAGTCATCTTTTTTTCCTCTTTAGTACTTCATTTTTCCTTTTGGCTGAGACAAGATTTAAGTATGTGGTGTGTAGGGTAGTTCTGTACTGTGTTTTTATTTAACAAATTACAAATGCACGGTGATGCTAATCTCCCTCCAGTCTGGAGATTCACATCTCATAGGCTAGAAGTGAAAGGAAAAGACCCTTCAGAAATGACTGAAACCATTCAGTCACACATCTTTCAGCTGTTTTATACATTTATCCATAAAAGGTTGGTATTAATGTGATAAACTATCCATTTTTTTATCATTTAAACATTTATCATCATGTACATTGTCTGCTTTCCAATTTACAGTGTGTTTTGTGGGGCTCGGAGCTGTGTTGGCCTCACGTCTGGGGGGAAGATGGGGTGGCTGGCCTGGAGCATGGGGACCTTGGGGACCTGCCCAGGGTGGGCAGCAGCCCCTGGGACGTGCTGTATCCCTTTGCTTTGTCATTCCAAATGTCTTGGGATTTTGGTTTTTTTTTTTACTTTCAGTTCTTTCCACTCACTTTGTACTTTTTTTTTTCTTTTATTAAATCTCATGTATTTTGAGTTTTTTGTGGTGTCGTTTATTCAGCGGTGGATTTCCTGTGTTACCTAGTGGATCTCTGTTGAAATAATAATAATAATGTGTAATCACTGGGAGCTTACCAGTCACAGGATGTCTTACGGTCATTGGGAACATTCAAAAATAAAATTAGCTAATTAATTCACAATTAGCTAATCGTACAGTACGCTGAAAAGCACCTCATCTGTAATCTGGGGAGAAATTCTGAGGTATTAACTGAGATTCATCCCTATTCGGGTAAAGGTGGCCTTTGAGCTTGTTTGTACTTCTCCTTTGTGGGACCTGGAGAGGCGGCAGAGGTACCAGCAGGTTGGCTGACGTGGTGATGCCCAGAGGTGATTTAAGGGCAGGATGAAAAGAGAGCAGAGATGGAGGGTGAGAGTTTCCCCGATGGCACTTCCACAGCTGTGTGCTTGTTCTGGAGAAGCACATCGTGCATGTAGATCTCTGCCCAAAAAAGAGCACAGTGTTAGTTTGGGGGGACTTTTTTTTTTTCCAGAGAGCTGCTGCTGAAGCTTTACCTGGAGGCCTGTTCTCGTGTCTGTTCTGCGGGCATTGCCACGTAGGCCGTTATATTCAGGTACCTTAGGGTGCCTCTGGCTTTTATTTGGTGTTGGACCGAGATCAAAGCTGCACTTAAGACAAAACCGAGGAGCGGCATTTGGCTGGTGCTGGTGTTTGCTGAAGTGGGGCTGCTGAGGGGAGCTCTTTCTGCAGCCCCAGCTCCAAGGACAAAACCAAGTGGGTGATGCTGGCTGCTTCTGAAATCTCTTTAGAAATACGCGGACGGAGTGTGCTATTGCTGCAGGCATCGGCTTGTGCCAGACACCTCTACTTTTTAATACTGAGCTTGCTTAAAAGGCATGGGGCAGTTCTAGTCATCTTACGTGCTCTCGCTCGCATCCCAACCCCTTACAGTAGTGGGACGGGGACCCCGGCTGCGGCACCGTGCTGTACGGATGCGCTCCATCCACCCGCAGAGCCGACAGCGATGGTTGGAGCTGGTGGGAATCGCCTGTCGCGATCACCGGCGAAGAGCGCGGGTGCAAGTCTGCGCCTGCGCTGGGTTTGAGCTGTGGCGCTTGAGCCTGTTTCATCTCTGAAGGATGAGCCTTAGTGGGGACTTGGCAGGTGATAGCGGGTGGGTTGTGTGAAATGTTCTACAGCCTTTTCCATCCCAGTGCTTGTGAAAGCCGACTCTTTTAGGAGGCCAGAGAAGAGAGAGTTCAGGTACGTAAGAACTAACTGGGAAGCGAAGGAGGTGGAGCAGCGGGTCGTTTTAAAGATGGGCCGCTTGGTGACTCAGGATGACAAGCACCAGCAAGTGTTTTTTCCACGGGAGTGGTGTTAAAATCATGGCGTGCGATTTGTGCAAAGCTCCTAGAGATGCTTACCAGAGAATGAGACGGGGGGGGGGGGGG
>VWZZ01000502.1:1241399-1255174 GCA_013399095.1 Psophia crepitans
GGTGTGGGGGGGGGTGTGTGGGGTGTGTGATGTGTTACACAAGCAGTTCGGCAGTGGGGTGGGTACATCCATCTTTTGCAGCCCCAGAGCCAGAACCTGGTGGCCACGGCCCTGGGACACACTGATGCGTTTTCCGTTTCGGAGATGCCTCAAACCAGCCTCGTGTCACTGCCCCGGGCTGCTCCATGGGGAGAGCTGCGCCGCTCTGAGGGACCTGACCTGCGAGGCAGGGACGGAGCAAACCCCCGGCTTGGGCTGCGCGGTGGCACCCGTGGTCCTGGCTGGGACGAGTCGGCTCCGCACCTCCCCATCCCGCGTCGCTGCAGCATGTGGCTTCTCAGATGTTCCCTGTCAGCTGTCCTTCCCTTTCCCCATTACAATTTTAAATCAATCCTCTGGTGACCAGTTCCAAACATGATCTTGGCAGCCATGAGAGCTTCTCCGGGTTGCAGTGGTTTAAATTCAAAGGTCTCTGAACCCAGCCCCGCTCGCTATCAGGCCGCATACGTTAGGTTTGTGTTTTGACCTTTCATGCTGTCTTTCATGTAAATAACTGAAACGTAAATACTGATTCTCTTTTGTTCTTTCTGTAGCTTTTTTAGTCTTCCCAGTGCGTGCTCCATAACATCAGGAAGACATGTTAATTAGAAGATTTATTAAGGCCAAAACATCTCATGCAGAAGAAGTTAATTGGTGCTTTCACCTTTAAGCTTGCAATATATTGCACAGAAGAGATTATATAGCAAGGACTAAGATGCACCGTATCTTTTGATGGGGGAAAGTTTGCTGGTTAAAACTGAAATCTAAAATACTTGCCAAAAGATAAATTGCTAATTAAGGCTGCTGCATGGCTTGCACTAAACCCAGAACGCTAATCTCTGGGCGAGGGCCCGTAGGAACAGCTAACACCGACCCAGACGGGGCATAGAACTGGGTTAGCGCCCGGCGAGATCCCAGCTTGCTGCTTGAGCTGCCGCTGCCCTGGGGTCCTGTGCGTCCTCTCCTCGGTCTGGTTTTGGGGTGTAAGGGGGGAACCTCCTAACGACCCTAACCTTCCCCCCGGGTTCTCGTGTTTCTTACCAATAACTCTTCCTTGTAACTTTTTTTCTGTAGACTTACAGGTTTTATAACTAAAATCCCCCCCTCCATTTGCTTTGTTTCCCTCGGGCTGCACACACCCCCTCACAAGCTGGCGGCCCCGGGACCGGCCGGGTGCTGCTGCCCGGCCGGGCTGGGGCTGTGCTGGGCGCGGGGGGGCCCCTCTAAAGGACAGCGATGCGTTAACAGAGGGGAAACGGCTTAAAGCTGGAGACTCGGCGTTCCTGGTGGGGAGTCCTGTGTTTGTGACGGACTGATTTCCCCTTGCACAAAGTCTTGTTTAAAGGAGAGAAAAAAAGAAAAGGGGGGGAAAAAACCCCACCACCAAACCCCAACCCACCAAAAAACCACCCTGAGTGTGATGCCCCTGCCCCAGTCTAACTCCACGCAGGAACAGGGAGAGGCCCCACTTGATCTTTGTTTTAAAACAACCTTGTAAATGAATCTCAGGAATGACCTGCTTGTACCAAAGCTAGGTTTAATAAAAACAAAACTGATTTGTTTAACAAACATCTGTTAAAACCATGTTTTGTACACGAGTTCCATTCACCGGAACAACACAGCGCTGTGTCCAAACTCACAGCCCTCACTGTTACTCCTGGTTCCCCCAGTTACCCCCTCCCCTGTCCATCTGTGTGCTGTCCCCTGTGTGTCCCCAGCAGACCCCCCCCAAGCTGCTGCTTGTCCTGGTGCTGTGGTGTGTCCCGCCACGGGGCTAGGGCAGGACCAGCAGAAAGCCAGCCCTTGGTAGGGGCTTTGAAGGACTCTTGCACCCCGAACCCCCGCCTTGTGCTGGGCTTTGTGACAGGAGCGGGACAAGCCCTGGCTGTGAACAGCAGGGTGGGTGGCAGCGAGGTCCCAGTGAGCAGGCTGGGTCTCCGTCACCACCCAGGAGCTGGTGTGGAGGCGCTGACTGCCGCAGGCACTCGGCTCCTGTCCCCGGGGTGTGTTGTACGTGACACCGAGACCTCTGGATGCCCTTGGCATAAATTAGAAGGTGGAAATAAATCTCGGCGGGTAACAGGTATGTGGCCTGAAAGTAACCAAGCTGGGCATGCAGGGAGTTCTGGAGACTCCCGCCGCTTGCAGGCAGCGGGGACTAAACCGTGGGACAAGCACGTTCACCCCGCGCGGCTCATCCCTGCCTGTGCCTGCTGCTGCAGCGGGCAGGGCCCAGGCACCGGGGCTCCAGTGGAAGCGGGATGGGGTGGGAAGCAGCCAGGGTCTGACTGGGGTGTCTGTCTGTGGCTGTGGATTCAGAGCTGGAAGTCGCTTAGGGTGGCTCTGTCTGTCCTGGCGTCTGTCTGTCCTGCACCATGCAGGAGGGAACCTGGAGCAGCGGTGGCTGAGCTGGGCAACAACGAACCCTTTGCTGCTGCTTCGGTGACTGTCCTGAACGTCCCTGTGCTCTCTTGGGGCAAACCAATCTCATTCCTTTGGCAACACTTTCACCGGGTTTGGAGCTGTTGTCGAGTTAGATTCCCATCTGGATAGGTGAATTGGGAATAAAACCTCTCCTCTTTATTTTTTTTTTTCCAAATTTCTCTGAAGATTTGATTGAGTTCTGTTTACCTGACTGTAGTTGGGTCACCAGTGTTCACCAGTTGCACGCCTTGCTGCGGAAGAATGAGGGGGAGCTGCTGCAGCCTGCCAGGAGTTAATGCATCGCTTGATCTAAGTGTCCTTTCCTGCATTCTTAAAGAATCGAACTGTAAGTACTCTTCAAAGTGAGTTTGAAATAGCAAAGCCATTTAGGGAAAAAAAAACCCCAAACCATCACAGAGGCAACGGTGTCCTGCTGGGTGCTCTGAGATCTCTCTGCCATCCCCGTGCTCGTTGCTGTCCATCGCTTCTGTGCCTTTCTTTGACACAGCAGCAAATTTTGTCAGAAACCCGTAGTACGGCAAAACAGCTGCTGTACTGCCCTTCCCTCTGCTGTGTTCTCGTACCTGGATCAGTTCTCCGACCGCAGAAGTTCCTCTGTTTCTGCAGCCAGGTAAATGAACTCTTCTTCTAGGCCACCGCTCGCCTCCCGTAAGTAGCGGTACCAAGTCAGGTCTGCGACACGGAACCCTCGGTGAGCGCGGGCGCGGCAGCTCCGTCCTCACGCGCAGCGGTTCCTGGGCACGTGGTGCGTTTCCTGTCGGTGGTGGCTGATGAACGGGCCGGGCGACAGCGGTGGGGGTGGCTCTGCAGTGCTACTGGAGGTGATTCAGCGTTTGGTGTATGTTCTGGCCGCGATTCGGAACCTGAGCGTCTGTGTGCAGCAAGGAAGCGTCTTGATGGACAAACCAGTTCGGCGGGTGCTTGCCGTAGGGGTTTCGGGTGTAACCGCAGCTCGGTTCAGGGGCTGGGGGTGACTTCTGGAAACCTGGCCTGAAGGAAGGCAGCAGCGGAAGCGCCTGGGTTTGAGAGGGGTGCCTCGGGCGTGGGGGGCAGGGGGGCAGATCCTGCCCTGGGGGCACAAATCTGCCCTCGCTTCTGTGCCGAGGGGCAGAGCTGGGATGGGAGCGGTGCTGTGCCCCTGCTGAGGGGGGAAGCAGCCTTCCTCTTCCTTACCAGGTCCGGCTGAGGCACCATCAGAGCTCTATGGAAATACTCTGTAAGCATTCTCTGGAGTTTAACCGGGACTGAATATTGCTCCAAACAGCAATCCTCACAGAGGTCGCCCTAAATACATCCGATCTGTGCCAGCACTCGCTGTGCTGGCTGAACCTGGCACGTTCCCTCCAGTAACTGGTGTGCAGCAAAGCGGCGACGGGAGCCGCAGCGGGGAGTTCAGCTGCAGGGAGAATAAGCTCGTTTCTGGAGCACGTGGGCTCCACACGGTCCGAGCAGGCGGGCACAGCCGTGAGAGCTGTCATCGCTGAAACTCAGCGGGGCAAAACGATTGCTGCTGTTACTGCCGACCCCGGGGTGCGCGCTGGCTGCTCGGGGTACCCGTCACTCGTCCAGGCGGTGCGGGGAAGGACGTTAACGGCCTCAGACTCCGTTCTGCCAGCGAGAAGGGAATTTGTGCAGCTTTTGCTGTCAAAAATGCTCCTTTTCTGCAAGAATGAGCCCGTTGCGACAGCAGCTTCTTCCTGAAGTTTGCGGCTTGCTCTTGAGGGCAGGAAGCGCCGTTCATGACGGCGACGGGAGCGCGAAGGTAAGCGGCACCGCGTGCCAAGGCCAAGCCGCCAGCGTGTGCTCCCTTGTCCCACCTCCGCACGAGAATCGGTGCGCGGATGGGACCGGCACTGCCCAAGGGAGGCAGCAGATCCTGGGAGAGCAGGCAGGTTCCAGTTCCATCCCAGTACGGTATCTTGCACCCTGACTGGGAACACAGGACCCTGATGGGCCCTTTGCACTGACTTCATCTTTCAGAATTACCCCCCAGCCCCCATTAACATATACTTTTGAACGTTGATCGTATAGCTGCGCAGAGGTTTTGCAGAGCAGGTTGGTTTGTGGTTTTTAATGCGCTATCCAGCTTCCGGGCAAGAAACTACGGACGTGGGCTCAAAGCTGTCCCTGCCGGTGGCAGGGGGTTGGAACTAAGTGATCTTCGGGGTCCGTTCCAACCCAAACTGTTTTACGGTTCTATGAAAGACCCTGAGGTACCGTGGTTGTGGTTCAGAATTACAGCATGCAGTTACTGGGTGTAGAATTTTTCTGCTCATGTTTCTGTTGGTTAATGCAACTGGTGAAGATGTTTGAGATGGGGTAAAGGGCTGGGAGGAAAAGCAGAACCAGACCCCACCTTCCTGCAGGGACCTGTGCGGGCTCGTGGCTGGACTCTTCAAGGAGCACACCGAGAACTCGTGGACAGAACTTCTCTTTTATTTAATGAAAACTACAAAAGACAACTTGTCTCTTTCAAAAAGTCAGCCTGTGATAGAAAGGGAAAGTGTGGAGGGGGGAATGAAACCCCTCCCTGGATCAGCACCCTACCCGAGGCGTGCCACTGCCCAGCCCTGGCTGCGCGGAGCCTCGTAACCCTCGGCTGGGCCGGACCCCGAGCGCAGCCCCGTGCCCGTGGCGTCCCCGGGCCAGGGCAGGGGTCACCCCTGCAGCTCGGTGCTCACAGCTCCCGGCAGCTTTGGCTCAAAGTCACCACTGGCTCAAGTTGCATCTGCTCACACATGCCATTGCACTAAGTCTGATAATAAATGGTTCTTTCTGGAACACTTCGGCACCGCTTTCTTTGCAGTTTAAAAAGCAAAGCAGGCTTTTTCCCTGCAGGCACACAAAGCTCGCTCTGTTCTCGGTGCCAGCCCTGGCCCATGCAATACTTCAGAAAGCATTATCTGTTAGCAGAGCTGCTCTGGACATTGGTCCTGCACAGCTCAGCCTTCAGCAATGCCTCCCTACGAGGCGACGCAATGTGCAAGGCGCGGAACGCCAGAAACTTTCTCCTGGCACTGACAAATGCTGCTGTAGGCAGCAGGAGGGCCCCTTGCTCCTGCCTCAGCCCGGTGCCCCGTTTATTTACCCTGTGCCGTTAGCATTTCGCCTGCTAAAAGGGTCCCTGTGGAACCCTTTCCTTTCCGCGCCAGGACTTGCAGCCGTGGTGCTGTTATTCCTCCAGTACTGCCTGGATTACACCCTCAAACTAGGATAACCTGGAAATGCTGGCCCTGCTGTTTAAACCAAAACCGCTAAGAAAACACTTCTTTGAAAAGAATGTGTAAGGCTGGTTTTTAAAAGTGCAATCGAGGTTCAAACTGACCTTTGTAGTTTGTAAAACTGCTTTGCTATGGAGATAGCACTTAATAAAACATAAGGGAGGGATTAATTAAAGGCATTTTGTATTGTCCAGTCTGGTAAGACAGAATAAATTAAAACCACCCCGCGCTGGGTGCTGTGGGCCCAAGGCAACAGCGATTGTGGGCAAGAAGCAATTTCCCACAGCTCGTCGGAAGTGGGACTGGTCTTTACTGGCTTCGTGGGGAAGGAGCACAGCCCTCGGCACCCTGGATTCCAGGGTAAGGCTGTAGAAAAACTGGCAGGTTTTGTTCTCTAAATCAAATCCTCTGCTCATACAGAGCTGCCCCTGCCCCCGTGCGCTCTCCCGCAGGGCAAGTGGGAGATTCTAAGTCAGGTTAGCTCTAACGAGAGACCAATGGAGGGAGCGGGATGAGAGGCTCCATCTGTCACACTTCATGTTTCTCGCTGCTGCAGTTGGTAGCCGCCTGCCAGCTGCATCCCTGAGTCGTAGGGTTGTGCCCAAGTTCCTCCTCTCCCCAGCTTCCTGCACTTAAATGACGTTACAAACTGAGGGGCAGCACACGCTGCTGGGGAAGGACACGCAAACCAGGTAACATGAAATGTCGTTATCCTCCGACAGCACTGCTGCTCCGCCGTGTCGGCCGCTCTGTTCGGCAGGACCCGCTGGTTCTGCAGTTGCTGCCTCCTCGGCGGCGGCTCTGCCCTAGTCCCTTTCGGGTGGCTGCAGGGGTGGGCACGGGGAGCTGCTTCCTCCAGCCCTGGGCCTGGGGCATGGCCCGTGGGTTGTCACCCTCCCACCCCCCTCCTCGCTGTACAGGTGCCTGAAGCCATCGTAGTATTCGTCATTCTCCGCCGTCCCGCCAGGAACTGGGGCTGTAGGAGGTGCGAAAGGTGCTAAACCGGGCTGGTTTATGGTGACCCTCAACCTCACGTGATGGGGATTCCTCAGTCCCGAAGGGCTGTGGTCGGGCCGCCTTGGCTCGGGACGGCCCTGGATGGCCTGACGGACGGGACAGAAGAGATAGACAGCATTGGGTGGCTGCGAGCACACGAGCTCTCGATCCACGAGCTCTTTGCAGCAGATGAATTCAGTGCTGTTAACCTGTGAGGAGAGATACAGATTTTTGTTTTGTAAGTTCACGATAAATTTCTCTTTCTTCTGGCCACGGCTCCCATCGTGCTGTCACGAGGGGGAGGGCAGGGTCGGGCTGTGAGGGACACCTCCCTGGATGCCCACCAGCGATCTGCACGGCCACCCTGATGCACACGCTTAACCCGAGCTCCTGAACCACCCACAGGAGGTGGGTAAGCGCTCCCTCTTTTTGGGAGGCGGCAGCAGTCAGGAGGGACAGCGGGAAGCTAGCTTGCTTCAAAGTCAAGGCCACGAAAGGAGCCGACGGCAAGCTGGCAGCCCGGGTGCTCAGGCCTGCTTGGTATACGCTCTGAAAGGCGTGTTTTATCAAACTGGGGAAAAGCCTCAAAAAAAAACCCCAAGCAAAACAGCTGCGCTTGGTGCATCATTAGAAGCCAAACTGATTATATTTTAAAAGCAGCGTAACCGCACCTAGCAGCCTCCGGAGTGTTCGGTGGGAGGCTGGGGACACGGGCGGGTGTTTCGGTGCCCTCGGACAGTCCCGCTGGGGAGAGTCTCCCCGCTGAGCAGGCAGGGAGCGATCTGCGGCCAGGCACTCTGGACACCTCCCTTCCCTGCCAAAGGGAAGGGCTCTGCCCAGCCCCAGCCCTTAGCCAGTTTCGTTCCCTCTTTCCCGAGCACTGGGAAGGTCCGCAGCAAAGGCAGAGCGTGGCCGCACGCTTCTCAGGCCGCTCAGGTGCAGTGTTGGTTACAAATACACGTGCGCTTTATTAATTTATTGGTGTCGTGGCCTCCGGCTTTGTGACCAAAGGTCACTTTGATTCCTACCTGTGCTTTTTTTAGCAGATCAGTAATAACGGGAAACCAGTCAGGAGTGAGCCTCTCCAGCTCCAAGGTGATGATCACCAAAGCCAATGTGGAGCCCTTAAACTGCACCAGCTGGTGGCACGCCATACAGTGCTGCAGCTGCCTGGTCAAGAGCGCGACGTGGAGGGAAGGGTTCATCTGAGGCAGCCCGTGGAGTAGATGGGGGCAGCTGGACATCACCATGGCGTGGAACTGCAGAGAAGAGAAAGTGTATATATATATATTTAAAAAACAAAACAAAAAAAAAAGCAGCGGTCAGTGAACTTTGTATGTTTTCAAATGTTGTCGACCAGAGGTACAGACTAATTTCATCTCCTGTCAGGAAACCGAAAGGGTTCCTCCTCCCCCCGCCCCCCCTTATTTTTTCTTTTGTGTTTTGTGTTTGTACTTGCCAATCATTGAACTGGTTCTTTGAGCTTATGATGAATGTAAAAGGTCTGTGTTTCCTAACCGTTTCTGAGGTTTCTACGTTCTCCAGATTGCTATCCAGGAGACTCGGATCAGGCCAGCAGCCGGGCACAGAGTGAAACCAGCGGTGACGGCCGCGCTCGGAGGTTACTGAGGAAACGAGCACCTAAGAAAGGCAGTTTTCACAATCAGCGGCCCAAGGCGGCTTAATATTTGCACATAACCTTAAAAAAGGGATCCAGGACGTGTTCGTGTCACATGATTTTTGCCTTACTAGCACATGATCGTATCTTGAAGATAAAGTGTAATTGTTTCTATCAAATGTTTAGTGACTGCAGTGTGAACTAAGTGCCAGGCCGGGGTAGTCTCATTGCCTAAAACAAGGGTGAATAATCGGTGGGATGAAAAGGCAAATGGTTGAAGACAAAAACCTGCGTGTGAAATGTAGCAAAACTCTGACAGCTTTCTATGTACAGTATTAATAGAACGGAAATAGTTAGAAATATTTTTGCAGTGTGTATTTAAAAAAATAAAAATGGCATATAGTTGTGCATTATGAGAATCTTTTTAACGTCCATTTTAGCTGTCCTTTAAGGATGGGAGTAAATTTTTTGAGCAAAATGAGAGGTTTTAAATAGTAGAAAACTTTAAAAAATAAATAAAAAAAATAATCACTGTAACATTCTTCAAAAGACTTGCAGATAGCTATGAAGAGGTAGTTTGCCTTGGGAAGGATGTGTGGGGGTGTGTATGTGTGCGCATCTGTGTTTTCTAGCCTTATTTGATAAGGAGCTGTTTCTTTAAAGAAAACAAAATAATTTGCCAAACGTAGTGCTTACAATGTCTAAGAAATCCATTGGTGTTGCTGTGTAAAGATCCCAGTGAAGCTTATCTAGTATAATCCTTTCCATTCTCAAGATCTCAGCTGGAGAGCGTTTACAGCCACTCTGCACTGCGAGCATCTTCACCGATGGTATTATCTGTTAAAAAAAAGTAAAATTAATAAAGAAGCCAACATCCTACACCGTGCTGCGTGTGTTTCTCTGTACTGCGAAGGGATCCGACAGATCTGAACACATCCCAAAGCGCTAGGCTCCTTCAGGAGCCCGCTGTCCTCGGTGACTCCCACCCTAACCGAAGGCCGGCCCGTCGCGGGCAGCGCACCAGCCGTTCACCCCTCGGGTCACCGAGAGCCGCCTCGGCGCTGCATCGGTGATGCACGTTCCCTGCTACCAGTGCCACGAGTTTGCTCCCGGACAGGTAGGAGGAAGGGCCTTCTGTGGCTGCCTCCTTTCCTGCCGTCATTGACCCAGCTTCTGCTCTTTAGCTGAGAGGGAAGAACCGCCTCAGCGTGACGCATCCTGAGAAAGGCTATGGAGAACGTTTCACCACTGCAGAGGTTGCTTGAAGAGACACCCATGTCTGACTCCAGCTCCTAGGTTTCCTGTTCTTTTTCAAAACAGAATGAAGGAAAGAGGAGAAACGCAATCGGGAACGCTCCTGCCTCGTGTTTGTAAATGACCGAAGGAGCCTATCGGTGCCCTGCTGCCCTGTGTCATCGCACGCTCACGTGGGTAGCTGCTGATTTTACACGCTCACCTGGAGGTGAGACCTGAGTCATTTCCTCACGAGGTTCAGCAACCAGTTTCAACTCCAAGCAAACTCGTGTGTTTTAAGCTTCCTCTGAAGAAGCTCTGCTCTGTCTCGCCTGCCTCCGCTCCCCAGGACCTCTACCAGGGAATTACAGCTCTCACAGCGCGCACAGAGCTCTGCAGCTGCATCTTGACTGTTCCCCCCAGACCAAGCTGTACTGCGAGCCGTGGAGTCTGAAGAGGAGAGAGAGGCTTAAGGGCAGGAGGAGAGAAACGTGTCCATTACACATGGAAATGCAAGTCCTTCATCCATAAAGGTCACGCTGCTTCGAACAACGATGAAACGGGACTGAAAATGTTACTGTCGCCCCTTAGAGGACTAAATTGGGTAAACAAGTTAACATTTGCTCATTATGCCCAAGTTGTTGAAAGACCCAGAAACACTTGAACACAAGAGATGAGTTTAGTGTGTTAACTAAACATACAGACCTCATCTTCTTCATTGGTTTTTGCTGCAAGGACGAGGCAGGAAATTGCTATGCACTGAAGATATTTTAATTGTGCCTGAAGGGAGAAGAAGAAAACACTGAGTAAAGAAGATAAGAGTCTTGGGGGAAATAATTGTCATTCTGACATGCACAAGTTTCAAGCTTTCACTTAAGTTACAGTTGCTTCTGAGTTAGTTCAGCTGCAGAAGGAGCCATCTGAAGCTGGAAACATAGCATGGAAAGCCAAAGTGGAACAAAACAAATCCTCTCGGTGCAACTTTTATTCAATCATCCCACAATTTTTAGACTATGCAATGCCACAGTATTTACAACGCAACGCTACTCCCCTTCTCAGCCGAGATGCTAATTAGGCTGCTCTTGCCAAATGCCAGTGTTGCTCTAAATAGAGCAGAGAGCTGCCCGGCTCAGTGCGACTCATAACTTCGCTGGTGCTTCAATAGGAGAAAAGGTTGGCCCCACAGTTTGGATAAAAACAGCAGTTTCGAAACTAAAATATTAAAACTGATAATGCAAATGTTTTCTGATTAGCAGAGACAAGCAGAGGATAATGAGTCCCTTGTGCTTATCGCAGCATTTGGACTACAGTTCACACAAACACTTCTATTGCAGACTGCGAATCAGTGGAACCTCAAACACTCCACATTTATGTGCCTAAAAGCCTTCCCCAGCGAAGACCCCGACTGCCCCCTAAATCTGGTGCCAAACATAGTACCTGCTTTGTGTATAAACTGATTACACACTCCTTACATCCCCAAGCAGTAATCTGGCCAGGAGAAAGCTGACAGAGATTCTCTACCTTTACGGATGCCAATAACCGGTTAAGGATGCTGGTAGCTAAGGCGAATGTTCCAGGGTAAAGCTGGAACCGAGCGCTGATTTCTGCAATCCAGAGAACCACTCTCTTATAACAGGACAGAGGGATATCTGTGCCCTGAGGGGAAGAAAAAGTTAGGAGAAAAATACAGTTAGTGCTTTGATGATTCTGTTAACATATCTCTAAAGGAAGACTCAAGTCATTCTAAGTGCTCTAATTAACATTTCAGATGTCTGGAGGCTTGGAATGAAGGAAGTCGTGGTCTGTGTCTACACAGTGAGGGTAAGGGCACCTTTTGGAGCAGTTTAAACGCTCATCTATGCTGCCCACCCAGCCAGGCTCGGGCTGTGCTTACAGGGGCCTGGTACTGGAATTTGGTGGAGCTCCGAACGGGGCAGCACCCAGCCCTCCCCTCGCAAGCTGAACCACCCAGCACAAACCCGGTGCTGAGTGTGCTCACTCCTTCCCCCCCGAACACTGACCCCTCCAACCCAGCCCGTGTTTCCACAGGCAGAGAGAAACCAGAGGCAGGAGCAGGTCTTGATTTATTCTCCAAGATTTCTTTTTTCACAGCCCTTGAGTTTGCTTAGCCTTGGGACCACAGAGGTCCCCCAAGGCGCAAGGCAAAACGTACTCACTCGTCTCTTATATCTTATTTCAAGGTGCATTCAGGTAAGAGGAAGGACCTTCCTCCGGCGGCCGCTGCAGCGCCGCACGCAACCCATGGCACGCATGTGAACGTTACTGCAGGAGAACCGAAAGGGCTGAGCAGCCACACAGAACAGACAATGTCTACCAGCAGTTTGTTTAATATTACTCATCACATGATCCGTTTCACTATTTTGCTTTATTTGGTAGTAAAAATACTCGGTAGAAAGAACAGCATTTCTACAGTTGCAAAAAAGAGCCCAGGCTGGCAGGGCACCTTTGTGCCTTCTCCCACGGATCCCACGCACCCTGCGGCAGCAGCTGAGCGTAGCTGGTTCCACTGCTCGCAGGCAGTGTCGCAGCGTCCTAGGGCAGCAGGGAGTGGGGCTGGGCCTCGGGGAATTCCCTCTTCTCCCATCTCACTCAATGGGACTCAATGGGACTCAAAGACAGTGTGGAGCACAATTAACCCTAACACGACGTATTTGTGGCTTTGCCATCAGCTGCCTGTTCTTACCTGCTCCAGCACATTTCCCAAAACCACGTAAGTCAAAACAAAATACAAAGCCCCTGCTCTACTCGGGGTGTTAATAAGATGTAAGATGGGACAAACACAGACCTTCCCTCCCCCTGCCTCCCTGCAGCTTGGTCCCTGTGGGATGACTTTGCACTCCGGTGGGTTCGATGGCAGGACCAGCACTGCATCTCTGCAGAGTCCCTTAGGCACTTGACAGAGGACAAGGGGAAATACCTTGAGGGTGACATTCTGGAAAACTGGCACTTTCCAAATCCTAGCCTCTCTGGCCAAGGCATTTTCCAGGAAGCAGGCAAGTCTCGAGCTCTCTGGAGGTCCAGGGCACTTCATGGCGAGTCTCTGAGCCAGTTTCCCTGATGGGAACCGCTGTCAAAACCAAGAAAACAATTACAAAGCAACCTCCCAGCTCCTTGTACTAGGTATGATGTCCTCTCGTGATGCCTTTCTGAAGTCGGGAGCAGCCATACGACGTGGATGACAGGATTGCTCTGTCTGCAAACACTTTCCTCAGAGTAAGCTCACGATGAAAGAAAACATATCAGATGGCCGAACAACACCGCAGTCAAGCTTTTTTCCTCCTGAGCTGCGTAAAGACCTGCTTGAGCCACGTCGGGTGAGCAGCAGCTATTGGTCCTTATCGTGTTTCACACATTCAGCTCTCCTTTTGCAGAGCAGAGCTATTAATTTGTAACCCCTTACCACCTGATTTCAAGTTTCCAGCAAATAGAGAGCTGTTGTTTCCCTACAAAAGCTCAGAGATGACTGTTCTTAGGAGGTTTGTTAATTCCCAGTTAACAGTTTTCCTTAAAGCAGTTTAATCTTTCTCTGCCGAAGACACGCAACGGCTCCGCTTCGGAAACCCCACTCTGCAGACTGAGCACATGAAATAAACGTCTCTGAGTGACAGCACGTAAGAACAGGGCGAACATCTGACCTCAGCCTGAAACCGAGTGTTTCAATGCTGACATTGTGGTCCCTGTAACAGTAGAAAAAAAAAAGATGTTACTAGATGTGAAATTTGTGCTTTTCGTTGTGGTGGATGTGGGCTCCCTCAGCAGCGCTTTCTGGACGCTCACACCACTACAGCCCCATTAAAAACCCCAAAGGGCCGTGAATCCTCTGGAAACTTGCACGGTTCTAAAGCTGAACCCGTGGGGTGTGTTCCGGGGCCGCAGGAGCCGCCCGGGACCGTGGCTGTCCGGCCGCTGGGTGTCAGAGCACCCCGACCCCGCTGCCCGCCCCGGGTCGGGGGGGAGGGGGCTGGGAAAGGCGCTATCCGCCCGGCTCGGGGCACAGAAAAGTTTCTCTTTCTGTCGCTAGACCAAAAAAAAGAAAAGAATTAAAAGCTCACCCTCCGGGGAGTGTCCCTGGGAACCGCACCGAACAGCGCCCGCACCACCAGCGCCCGGACTGCCCTCCCAGTCCCGCACAGCGACCGGGGCCGCCGGGGAGCCCAGCCCAACTCAGTCCCGGGGAGCCGAGCCCAGCCCAGCCCAGCCCA
>VWZZ01000502.1:1257427-1296104 GCA_013399095.1 Psophia crepitans
CCGGCACGGCAGTGCCGCGGGCAGGCGGCGTGTGGCCCATCGTGACTCGCTGGTTTCTGGAAACTCTCGCCCCGCCGGTGGTAGAACAGCACTGCAGGGTCCCCCTCCGCCCAGGGGAGGCTGACCGGCTCCCGCCACCGCAGCAGAAGCCATTTCTGGCCTCTGCTGAGGCCCGAGAGGAACCCGGGCAGCTGGTGGGAGAGGCGCTCGGCAGCCGTTTGTTCCCTGCTGACACCCCGGAGAGCTGCCTGGGAAGCAGCTCAGTGCGGGGCTGCAGCGCTCACTGCCCAGGGCGGTGGCTTAGGCTCTGCTGGATCAGTTGGGGTTGGGATTTATTTAATCGGGAGAAGCATATCATGTCAAATTGGTCGGCGGTGCTTCAAAATTGTGTTTAACCGCTTTGTGAACGAAGAGGTTTGAGATTTTATAATGGAGCATTTGAACTTTCTAAATGGTTAAATTCAAAATTCAGCAGGCGCGCTGGAGCTTGTATCTTCAACGAGTTCCCTGCGGGCAGTGCTCGCCGGTATCTGCTTGTCGTCTGTAAGGGCTGAGGCTGGGGTGCCCCGGTGAGAGCGAGGTCAGCGCTGCTGCAGGACGGCCCTGCTGCACCCCCGCCAGCACTCTGCTTGTTTGTGAGCGTGAAATTGTTCATTGAAGAAATTCAGAGGTGATCTTGAATGTGAAATTCTCAAGTTTTTACTCCATTGGTTTCTGTGTTGGCAAACAGAAGGTGGCTGCACTGACTGAATAAATGTATGTTATTCTCTCAGCTTTAATTATAAACCAGTTCTGGTTTTAAGCCCCCGAGTTCCTGAGCCTGTGGAGATGTTTGTGTTTATTTGCATTGATTCAACAGCGCTTGTGCTGAAACGTGCAGGTATGTCAACCGTGGTGTCACAGTCTGTATTTTTCTTGCTTTTTAAAATAATTATAGACCAACAAGCCTGAGAAGCTGGACAAGCCAGAGAGCTGTGATAATGTCAAGGTGGTTGTTCGGTGCCGGCCTCTTAATGAGCGAGAGAAAGCTACGGGCTACAAAATGGCAGTCAACGTAGATGAGATGAGAGGAACTATAACTGTTCATAAAACAGACTCCTCCAACGAGCCTCCCAAGACATTTACGTTTGACACTGTGTTTGGACCAGAGAGTAAACAGCTGGATGTCTATAATTTAACTGCAAGACCAATTATTGACTCTGTCCTAGAAGGATACAATGGTAAGTCCCTTGTTTTAAGTCAAGGATCCCAGCTCCTATTCTTTGCATTGTTAGAGTTCCTGCTGGTCTTATTTAGGGGATTTTCACCTTCTGAGGGCTCTGGCCCTGTATTGGTTCTGTCAGGCCCTTGAACGTAAAGCCTGAAGGTACTTGCTGTTCTGAGTAATCGCAGTGGTTGTACCTACTGTGATCCTTAACAGTGGGAGGCTGACCTCAGTTGAGTCTTGTTCATTGCTAATTAGCTGTGTGTTTTCATTCTGTACTTCTGTTTGCAAAAATATGAACTTTATCTCATTATCAGAATTCTCAGCAGCTCTTCACTATACAGTTTCAGTAACCAGGCAGCTGCCACGGTCCTGCAGTAACTAGGTATGCATACCAGACTTGCGCATATAACTGCTGCATTTTCTCCTCTAAACTTTGTTGTTTTAAACTAAGATGACTAGTTAAACACATCTGCCCTACCCCACAGGTTATCTGTTGCTTCCTGCAGCTGGGAAGAGTATGACCGTGATTTGTGTGTGTGTCTGTTATGCATGTAAATGTGTTAGGTAAAGGAAAGCAGGTGCTATAGGGAAGCAAATTACTGCTTTCCATAACAATAACCTGTAAACAAAGTTTTTAAAGGTTTGTAAAATGCCTGATAGGCTCTTGTGCTAACACCCAGGTGTCAGCTGATTAAAATTCATCTTTTACAAACTGTAATGTCAGTGGCTTGACAATCAAAACTTGGGTTTTCAGCAGGGCTAGGCTAAACTTCAGAACCAGTACACTTCTGGAGTACCAGAGTCTGGGACCTCAGAAAACTTTCTGGATGTTTTCCTGCGCAGGCTGATGATCTAGTCAAAGTTGTAGCTGCATCTGCAGGTGCAGAACTGGGCTTGTGCTGTGGCCTGTGTTGTAGAAGCCTCATACTGTTTCTGCTGTGGCTTGGAGCACTAGCAATAGCTGATGTTTGCAGCTGGTATGTGATGATCCTCCTCTAACTGACCATGTTATTAATTGGGCTTGTCTTAATTATTTGTATGTGAGACCAAAGTGTACTAGCACTCCATACTTCGATCACTCTGCAGAGTTAAAACAAGATGAGGGTTATCTTGGATATCATGCAGGCTGGATAAAACAGTAGCTCAGCCTGTTTGCTGTGGTTGTCCAGCGTTTGTCGCTCCTGGCCTTGTATGGTATCTACTGGAATGGGTGGAAAACTACAACTCCATAGAGCTGTTTTGTGCTATTAGGCTGAGAAGGGATGAAGTAAACCTGCAGTTAGCAACTTCTCAGTGCTTGTTCATAATCCTCTTACCCTTCAGGTACTATTTTTGCATATGGGCAGACTGGAACAGGCAAAACTTTCACCATGGAAGGGGTCCGAGCAGTTCCTGAGCTGAGAGGCATCATTCCCAATTCCTTTGCCCATATATTTGGTCACATTGCCAAGGCAGAGGGGGATACAAGGTAAGCAGCTTCTGCCTTTTGTGTGTCCCTCTGTAGTAGGAGCCTGACCTTGACAGTGGCAACTGAAAGGTACCTCTGGCCCTAGCTGAAAGACTCTGACTTGGGCAGTGCTTGATGGGGTGGCAGGATTGTGTTGGTATATCACTGTGGGGTTTTTTGTGCTCTGGTTGTGTTTGTTGGACTTCAATAAATCTTGTGCTAAGAAACCTACCCAACTGTTTGTCTTCAGGTTTCTAGTTCGTGTCTCTTACCTGGAAATTTACAATGAGGAAGTGCGGGACCTGCTAGGAAAAGACCAGACACAGAGATTAGAGGTGAGCCTGCTGTTCTGTGTGGTGGTTGCTTTGAATCAGTGAGTGATACTATATCTTAAAGACCAGGAAAGCACTTGAAGGGAAGTGGGAGGTCAGGCTCCTTGGCACATGCACTGTTTCCTTTAAGATCCAGTAGCTGGATGTCGCTACTGACATCTCTGCATCTTTTCCGCTTGGTCAGTTACATAGTGAGACACTGGCTGCTCCGTCTGAGTCAGTTCTGCCCCAAAGGCCCCTCGGCAGTCTCTCAGGGAACTAGAGACTGAAATTTGAAGTCACTATTTGCCACCAGGGGAAACCAGTGGAATACTGTCCTGCATGAGTCTCTATCCCTTAGCTGCTCTGATTCTGAGTGTTGGACTGTTCTATGTGCAAACCAGAACCTGGAGGAATAAATCACTGCGCTGTTACAGTTCCACTGAAATTTGCTATAGGGAATCTCCCAACAGCATCTCCATCTAAACTCTTTCTCTCTTAGGTTAAAGAGAGACCTGATGTGGGAGTTTATATCAAAGACCTTTCAGCTTATGTCGTAAACAATGCAGATGATATGGACAGAATCATGACTCTGGGCCACAAGAACCGTACGTAGCCTTGCTGCGGGCAGGTTTGTAGCGCAGACAGAGTAAAGGTCTGGTTATGAGAACACAGTGAGAGATATTAGTCCTAATGCTGGAAAGATTGTTTAGCTGAGCAGAGGAAAAAGGGTAACTCCTCCCACACCCCTTTTGTGCAGGGAGAGGTAAAGAAGGCTGTGCCTCCCGCATCGGCCGGTGCTGGGGGGGAAATGGCCACAGGGAGGATGCAGCCAGGGCAGTCAGCGTTGGCAGGAGTTTGTCTTGGTTCTTTTCCCCCTTCAGTCCTGCTCAGGATGAGCAACAACTGCCCTTGTTCTGTGAGTGGGGATGGTTTTGTGTTTTCTGGAAGACCTCTTAGTTAAGCTCAGATCCTCTTACGACCTAAAGTTCTGACTACTGTTGCTCTTGGTGTGAATTGCTGTGCCCTTATTTCTCAACATACAGCTGTTTCAGGGATCGGCTGTGAGTCTGAAGACTGAAAGTCTTAAACAGATGAGAACAACTGCTGCTCTTGGGGTGGGAGCCTGTGGTTTGCTTAGAGCTACAGCAGGCTGTAGCACTCCTGCTAGTCCAGTCTGGAGATGTGCTGCAACTGCAGTGCCTGAGAATACAGTTCTCTGCTGAGTCTGAGCATCTCTCTTCCATCCCCTGAAAAACAGGGCTGGGTGAAGGGGTGGGGATAAGGCTCCTTTGAGAGCAGTAGGAGTGTTATGGGATTATGTGATTCCTTCTGAAAACATTGCCTTTTCCCTCTCAAAAGGTTCTGTTGGTGCCACAAACATGAATGAGCACAGCTCTCGTTCGCACGCCATCTTCACTATCACTATTGAGTGCAGCGAGAAGGGCGTGGATGGAAACATGCACGTGCGCATGGGCAAACTTCACCTTGTCGATCTTGCTGTAAGTAGGAGCAGCCAGGTCTGCTGTAACACGTGGTGGGCATCGCTGCTCGTGCACACACTGTTGAAGGCACAGTGAAGGGCATGTCCCATGTTTCATGGCTAAAGCCCGACTTTTGTTTGACACTTGACTTCTGTGAAGTATTCACTCAGGGCCTGTGGTGGTTTCACCTTGGCTAAATGCCAGGTGCCCACCAAGCTGCTCTATCACTCCTCTGCTCAGCAGGGCAGAGAGGGGGGAGAGAAAAATAAGACGGAAAAGACAACTCCAAAATCATGGGTTTAGATAAAGGCAGTTTTAATACAGCAAAAGCAAGACCGCGTGCGGAAGCAAAGCAGAGAAAAAACAAAAGATTATTCTCTACTTCCCATCAGCAGGCGATGTCCGGCCACTTCCTGGGAAGCAGGGCTTCCAAAAGCGTAGTGGTTACCCTGGAAGACAAAATGTTGAGAAAAAAAATGAATGCCCCCCCGTTCCTCCCCCTCTCCCTCAACTTCCCATTGCTGAGCAGATGTCATATGGTATGGAATATCTGTTTTGCCAATCTGTGTCAGCTGCCCTGGCTGTGTCCCCTCCCAGATCTTGCCCACCCCCAGCCTACTGCTGAGAGGGGGGAAGAAGGGTTGGAGACACAGCCTTGATGTGTGCTGGCACTGTTTGGCAGTAGCCAAAACCCTGGTGTGTTATCAGCACCTTGCTGCTACCAGTGCACAGCACTGTGAGGGCTGCTGTGAGGGAATTAACTCCAGCTCAGCCTGACCCAGCACAGGGCCTTAAATCAAAAGTGTACCAGGAAGAGCCTTTAGTGCAGCTGGAGTGTGTCTCAGTAAAAGGGTGCTCTTGCTTCTACAAATTAATCATTAAATGGATAAACTACATTGGAAAGAGCTCTCTGGACAGCAGAACTGGATCTTTGCAAGAGGCTTTTTTAGAGGGTTGTGATCACACAGTTCACGGTTTGCAGGTTCCCTCCAATGTCACTGTGCTGGTAAAATGTGTCTTTAGCCCAACTTTACACCAGAGTACTTTTCCTTGGAGAAGATGCAGGAAAGGGGAGACTAATGGCATTTGCTATCTGAATGTTAACTTTATTTACATGGTGTATGTTCAGGTTGTTCTATGAAACTTCAACAATTGCAGTGTTGCTTTTCTGCCTTGGTCTGCTAGTAGGAAAGGTTGGGGATGGTGCTTAGCAGTTCCAGCTGAGGTGCCTCAGAACTGCTGACTTGCTTCTCATGAAATCTTTGTTCACAGGGACAAAATCTGTTTTCTTAGCTGTATTACTTTGAGTAATCCAGAATTTGCTGGCATTGAAGGCTTCAGTTAAGACCTGTTTAACTTTTATTTAATGTCTGAGGTACTTAGCCAGGTTCTCTAATGATGGATGAGATGGTTAGTGACATGGTTGCTAGCAGACTTCAGGTGTGGTTGATCCCCTTTGGAGGAGGGAGATGAATTAGAGGATCTGTTGCAACTCTTGCTTCTGCTTCCTGTCCCCTTTCCAGGGTTCTGAAAGACAGGCAAAAACTGGAGCCACGGGGCAGCGGCTGAAGGAAGCCACTAAGATCAACCTCTCTCTTTCCACGCTGGGGAATGTCATCTCTGCGCTGGTGGATGGCAAGAGCACCCATGTGCCCTACCGTAACTCCAAACTTACTCGGCTCCTTCAGGATTCTCTGGGGGGCAACTCCAAAACCATGATGGTAAGCTGAGAGATGCCCTCTCCAGTGCCAAATATCAAGCTGTATTTTTACAGGGATAGCATAGTGGCTTTTCCAGGAGAACAGCCTGGCGTTTAGCTCTTTAGTTCAGAGTTGTTTGCAGCTCAGAACTTTTATGTGTTTGTTTCTATCTTTTTCTCTTTGCATCTGTACAGATGAGGTTCTGAACACAGTGCAAATGTACACATGTACATAAGATCAAATAGAAGCTGTGCTTGGGTAGCCAAAAGCAGCTTTCTGTAGAAGCAGCAGGAAGGCTTGGGAAGGAGCAGCAGTGTGAGATTGGCAGGGCTGGGGATGGGTCGCTGAAATTGTTCTGGGCTCTGACACTGTCCTCCAGTAACTCCATCCTCTGTGTGTCACAGTGTGCAAACATTGGTCCAGCAGACTACAACTACGACGAGACTATCAGCACTCTCAGGTATGCAAACCGAGCCAAGAACATCAAGAACAAGGCCAGGATCAACGAAGATCCCAAGGATGCTTTGCTCCGCCAGTTTCAAAAAGAAATTGAAGAGCTTAAGAAAAAACTGGAAGAAGGTAAGATTCCACTTCCTTCTCATGTTCCTCTCTACACCAGTGCTCGCTCGGAGTGTGAACGTTCTTTGCTATCTCAGGATGTCACAGGAGTGCCCCGGTTCTCGTTGCCCCGCGGGACTCCGGGAGCAGGGTCCCCAGGGTGGCTGTGCCCGCTAGGTGGCACTGGGGGAGCGATGGCTGCTGGCCTGGGTTGGGTGTGCGCAGGAGCCTCTGGGCACAGCTGGACACGGCCCGGGGAGCTAAAATGTACCCTAGCAAAAGGTCAGATGTCTTTCCTGTTTGAATAGGGGGGATGCTTTTTTTGGGACAGAAAAATGAACTAAGTTTGTGGAGCTAGAACTGGGACTGACTTTCAGGCAATCTATAGAGAAACAAGAAGCTTCTTTAAGCCCTGTAACTTCATGGCCTTGTGCGATGGACTACTAGTCCATCAAATGACTCTGCCAGAGGGACGCTTACTAAACAGTGACCTTGGCTCTCAGTGCAGAACAGCTGTAGCAGTGACCCCAGTGTGACTTGCTGTTGGGATCTGCCCTGTTCAGGAGAAGCAGGAAATGCTCAGTAACCCTTTCCCCAGGGGTTGCGTGCTGGATTTACGTGTTCCCACCCTCAGCTCACCAGGGATGATTCTTTAAAATTTAGACTCTAAGCTGCAGAACAAACAGCCTCATGTTTGCCAACGTTACTGGGAGGCCAGGATGTTAAATGTTGGATTTTACTGAGTTTGGTTTCCGAACTTGGCCTGAAACATCCGAGCATCATGTCTGCAATGGCAGCAATGACAAATGCTTGTGAAACTGGCTGTTTTCTCAATTAACAGCTGTCTAGCTTCATGTATACAGATATCTGATTAAGTGGCAAGTCTTTGAACTTTGGTCATCTGGCTGCTTTCTCCTCCATCTGAGCTGGAAGAGAAGGTGTGAGGAGATGCTGCTAGGAAAGCTTTATAGCTCAACGCTTCAGCAGTGCAAGGAAGTTGTATTTCCCATGAAAAGCACCCACTTGAGCTTTAACATATTCACGCTGACTTCACAGCGTTACATTTCTTACCTTGATTTTTTTCCTTAAGTTTCCTGAGCCATGGCAAGCTGTCTGCCTGCCCAATGGTTAATGACTTCTGCACACGCTCATAAGCTGGTGTTGGATGCTGGATTTGGATCAATGGCTGCTGTCACAGTAACAAGCTGATGTGAGGTGAAAGGAAGCACATCAAAAAGCTTACCGTTCTCTTCTAGGGGAAGAGATATCTGGTTCTGAGACCAGTGATTCTGAAGAGGAGGATGAAGATGATGATGGGGAGATTGGAGAGGACGGGGAGAAGCGGAAGAAACGGCGGGGTAAGGCAGTAGAGACTCCTGACAGTGTTGCCAATCTCCTCTTACCCAGGAGCTGGTGTCAGAAACTGTAGCCAAAGCCGGGTGGGGAAAAGCAGAGGTATAGAGCTGCCCTACTGCCGCTGCAATTATCATGCCTCTCCTAGAAACGAAGCTATTTGGTGCCATCTCTGTCGATGGACAGCTCTGAACCTGTCTAGCATCTGCTTCCACTTGGGTAGTTGTGCTTGTGGTAGCATCTTCTTTTGTGGTGGCTCCCTGGTTGCCGCAAGGTGGCTGTGTATGGCTTGTGACTGGTGGTGTGGAACTTCCCCTACTCGCAGAGGTGGGAGGCAGAAGGCACCGAAGATCAGTGGTAGGCAGATGCAGTTTTTATAACCATGGGAATGGTTGAAGGGGAATTTGGCTGTAGTTTAGGCAAAGGATTCATCTGTCTTACAGATGTTCGATAACTGGCTCTTCTGGTGTCCTATTTAACATTGCTAGAGGAGGAAAACTTGACATTTGGGTGTCTTTGTGCACAGCCCTTGTTTGGGAGCACTCTAGAAATCCTGTGATGAAGTTTGTCTGACACCCGTGTTAAACTACTGCATTACAACTAAACCTCTAAACCCCAAGGGATGTTGCTGAGCCTGGAACTGCACGTCACAGTGACCCATGGGATGCTGCGGCTTCCAGGAAGCTTGCTATGCCCCTGGAACCTCTCTGATATTTCTTCATGAGTAGAGAAGTCAAGCCCAGTACTATACCTCACGTTCCAGCTTCTCTAGTAACTTTGACATTCAAACTGCCTTCCTGTCCTGAAGCACCCGAATCTGTTTAAAAGATTCCTGCTTTAGATGCACTCTCTTCATTTTGGTATCTGTCCAGGTAGAGTTGTAAATGACCTCTGTCACACCTTTGATAGTTGTAACAACTTCATTTTTTACCTTTTGGTAACTTCTAGAAGCAAAAAGATTGACCACTGGTTCCCTCAAGAACCAAGTCCTGTCCAGGTCTCCTCCCAAGAGTAGACCACCCTCAAAATGCTACTTGAGAGGAGTGGAGGGCAAATAACTCTTGACTTACTCAACTTCCCAACAAGTTACTCTAAGTTCCTGAAGTAAGGGTGCTGCTCAGCAGGAGCACGCACAGTAGCTGTCCCTGGGTAAGCTGGTTCGGCCTTCCGGGGGGAATGTGCCATGTATGTCAGGCTGGAAAGGACTCCTGGGGACCGAATCCTGTGCCACTGCAGATATCCACAGCCTTCTCCACTATGATCTGGTTTTCTGTGCTGTTGTTGCTTGAAGTGGAAGCTGCCTTGGCATGTCATTTTAAGCTGTAGGCTGGTTATGGATGGGTTTTAACCGAAGCGTCTTTCGGAGCATGCTATTTTGTGCTGGGAAATGGTGGCTTTGCAGGCTGAGTCTGGGAGGGATCCTAGCAAATGCTTCCTAACGGGGACTTGCGCCTTTTTGAACTAGGTTGCTGGCCCTTCTGGGTTTCCTTCCTTTAGAACTAACTTCCCATCTGCATGTTTCTTCCTCTCTGGGTTTTTCTGTGGGACGCATTTCTGTTTTCCAGGCAGTAGCAGCAGCAGTAGTTCAGACTCCACATGCTCTGTCATAGAGAAACCTCTGGATAAGTCCTTCACTAGTGAGTGGGAGCTCTTAAGTCCTTTAAGCTTTGGCCTTTCCATAATATGCACATTCCATTTTTGCAATGCTGCGCTCTTCCCTGCTGTGTCCATTGGAAAGATAAACCTGAACTTTTAACACCGCTAAAGCATGCCTTTCCTCTGCTGCTTCCACGCTTGAAATGGTTGTTCGATGTACATGTTGTCAGCCAGATGTGTGGGAGAAAAGGAAGCAATTCAGTATGCTGCTTGAGCAATATTTAAAGACAATTGAGAAATAGTGGGTTAAAAACGGTTTAACTTGTGTTAAATGCTCCCTCATCCATACCAGGAAAAAGTCTAAGCTAATTTTTATTGGGAGTTGCTACAACATGAGTTCATAGAAAGGGCAGCTAGACAGGTGAAGTGGGTTGTGCTAGGTCCGACTCTGCCTTCTCAAAATTGTTTTTAGAGAAAATGAATGGAGTAGTCAACAATCAAACAACACAAGGCTTATACTTGCAAAGAAAGTATGGTAATGCTTGCTTGTTTGGCTTTATTTTGGCAGATAATTAAAAAAAAAAAAATCCATTGTGGTGGTTGGAGTTTAACTGCTCCATGACATTAAGTTCTTGATCACTGGGACTTAGTTCAGAGGAACAAGGGATCTAAATTTTGGTCTAGCAGTGAGGCAGGTCTAGTCTGCTCCTGGTCAGAGAGGGCTCTGTGCCTTTAAAAACCCTACAATCCATTAGTAATGAAATAAATTGCATCTCAGGACTTGGCTTGTAAGGGACTTCACCCACTGTTGTGGTTATCTGGTGTAAACACAGTCCACCCCCCTCCCTGCGTGGAGGGTCTGGGAAGTACTGCTATATAGTTCAGTCGCAGTTACACTGTTAGGTTAGTGGAAAGCATCAGCTCAAAGTGTGGTAGTAGGTTGAGAAGGATCCACAACCTAAGGGAGATCTTTGGTGGGACATATGATGGTAGGCTTGGAATCTGCTTGCTTCAAACTTGCTCTTTCAAAGCTTGCTTGAAACCTGACTGTTTTACTTGGGTGAGGACAGTTAATAGCAAACTGCTGATGTGGCAGTGGGTGGACGAGTCCGTCTGCAAGTTTGGAGATGAGCAGCTCCTATGGAAGTTCCCCTGGGCTTTTGGTGATTAGGATAATTGTGGCTATACGTGGTTTGGGATATTAACTGTCCTCAAGCGTGACCCTTTTGCATGTGGTGTCTTTCATTATCCCTTTCCTGTCCTGCCTTTTTTGCTGCACTTGCTTGAAAAACCAAACCTGGCTATATACCTCTATGGAAGCATCAGTTACTGCAAATTAACCTACTAATACCCTGTGCAATTAAATGGAGAAATCGTGTGCTGAGACTCCCTATGTGCAACTGTCATGTATCCTGCAAAGAATTGGCTTGGAAACTTGGTTAAAACTTAGAATGAATCTTCTGTATGCTAATACTTTACAGGTAATATAACAGAATTGGCCATCTTGGGGGAGGGGGGGAAGCATTAAGTCTCTTCTTGAAGAAATCTACCCCCTTTAATTGTTTCTTAGGGCATGATCTTTGCGGCAGGCTCATGTTATGTTTAGATTCTGTGTTGCATTGAATGGGCAGAAGAATGCAAGAGTGAGCTGAAAATTATCCTGGATATGCAAAGCACCCTGAAGTACAGGAACTTTCTCTGCTTTAGCATAAAATCATGATGCTTTAATGTTTGCTCTAACGGAGATTTTTTTAGTGATGATTATCCTGTGTTTTCTACTCCAGAAACACGCCTATAAAATTAATGCTTGTTCTAATGGTGATGATCTTTGTCCAAAATGATCAAAGCAATAATATATTTTCTTTCCTCCTTTTTATGCATATGCTGCCTCTCTGTGACTTGCTTTCTACTTCCTCTTAATGCAAGATCAAGCAGGTTGGTGTAATTGATTTCCACCTCTTCATAATACAATTGCAGAGCTTGTGAAAAGGTCTTACAGCTTGGTTTAGTTCACCTCTCTTCTAAACTGAGAATACACAGGGCTGTGTACTAACGATAAGAAGCCTTCACCTGGCTTATCTCTTTTTATATGATGATCTCTGTATAGTGCTTTCAGAAAGCTTCTTAAAGACTAATTAGATTTTCACCACAGATCCAGAAATAAGTGTTTATTATCTGATTCCAAAGTTCAGCAGATGGAAACTGTTTGCTGTAGTGCTGAAGTCCTTACCTTGCCACAAAACTATTTACACTCTTGTGTGTATGAGCAAACCTGTGTACAGATATGTACATGCATGTTTACAATACAGTGCGATTGGTCTGTCTGCCTGGAGGTCCCTTACGTATATAAATAAAGCTGAGTGCCATAAAGACTGGAGGGGAGGGGAAGCCTTTTATTGAACAGCAACATTCCTCAGCATGTTCTGGCCGTATGTGTTATCTCACTGTGAAACTGTCCCTTGGCAGTTGATGGCCTCCATTAGTTTCCAGGCATCTGGGTTCTATGGTTGGGGTTTTTTTTGTATCTGGAGAAGAGCAAAACAAGAAAATGAAGGATTCACTTGCAGTGAATAAAGGGAGATTTAGGACTTGTGGATTTGAGGAAATGTAGGTAGCCTGGGTGCTCTCTCACTAACCCCCAAGGGTCTCTGCGCTCACCTGCCACAGGCACTCTTCAGATTGCAATGAAAGTTGATTCATGGCTTGGAGTGACTTATTTCAAATTTGCAGGTGTTTGGATCCAACCTTTCAGGGTGAGATAGCTCAATGAGTGGCTCTGGCTGCTTCCTTTGTAACCCTCTGTGTACCTGGTTTGCAGTAGTAGCTGTGTTGTAAAGGCACAGTTGATAAGTCACAGCAAACCTCAGTACTTTCAGATCTGTGGGCAGTCACTGTTACATAGACTGAATACCCCATCAAAAGGTTTAATTGCCTGTTTTTCATAGGGCTGTTCTGAATTTCTCTAGTCTCTGTATTTTCATAGTAGTGTGTTCTTAAAATAGCTGTGTGCTCACTTTGCAGTAGGTAAACCAGTAAGGAGGACAGTGAGTGAGGGGTGTGGTGGGGATGCTAATCTGAAATTTGAGTATGTAACTCCTGGCAGCCTGGCCCTTGCAGCTGTAGGTCAAGGCAGTCCTCTGTTTGCCTTCATTTGGCCTAATCTACATAGTTAAAATGTCTGAGTTTCCAGCTTGGACTTCTCTTTAGGTGGTGTTCCTTCTCCAGGTGCTCTTCCTATGTTTTCTGATCTGGGGGTGTTACGTTGTAGTTAGTTATATAGTGTTCCTCCTCTGTAGGAACTGGTGACAACTGGTCAATTTTAAAATGGGATTTGAAAGACTGAGTTGTGCCCAGCTTGGAGCTGACATTTAATGAAGTTTTTGTTAAATGCAAGTATTGAATCTGCTTGGAGAAAATGCTGTGGTACAGAGGCTGTCTTATTTTTCTGTGAACTAATCTGTTTTCCGTATCTCTTCCAAAGGCAAAAAGAAAGTTTCCCCTGATAAGATGGTAGAGATGCAAGCAAAGATTGAAGAGGAGAGAAAGGCTCTTGAAACTAAGCTTGATATGGAAGAAGAAGAAAGAAATAAAGCCAGAGCTGAACTGGAGAAGAGAGAGAAAGACTTGCTTAAAGCTCAGTGAGTACCCTGCCCTGAGCAGGTTGCGTGGGTTTTCCCTTCGTTACTCTACCCCTCAGTTATGGATACCTGGAGGTGCGTGGTGAGGTGCCTGTCCAGCTCTGTATAAACTGAACATCAGCTCTTGCTGTTATTGAAGTGAAAGAAAAGCCTACTCTGCTTTGACTTTAGAGCAGATGGAAAAGGCAAACTTCATCCTTTTGCTGCTTCTTCTGTTAACTTTCTCTAGTTGTGCAAGATAGCCTAGAAACACAGATGAATCCTCCAAACCCTGGAGACCTGTGAGGAGCAGCAGTACTGCTTGGTCAGTGGGCAGTAGCTGTGTAACAAGCCAGGTTTCCTGCAGCACGCTGTCACAAGCATGTTGTTTTGGGTGCAGGGGCTCTCTACTCTGGAGCTGAAAAGCTGCTGAGATCACACTGGCCCATGTCAACAGGACAGCCCTGCTGTCAGAGGCTGCTCCCACAGCAGCCAGTGTTCCTGGTTTGCATTTCTGCAGCTGCCTCCAGGCATCACTGTGCTGGCAGGGCCCNCGTTCCTGGTTTGCACCTCAGCTACCTTGCCTTGGTCTCTGTTCACACGCTTGCATTTCTGCAGCTGCCTCTGGGCATCACTGTGCTGGCAGGGCCCTTGGGGGGGGTGCCTTGGGTAGCCTGGTAATATCCCTCACGGAGGGGGCTTGCAGCAGGAGAGACTTCTCTGCTGCTCTGGTTTTGCTTGCGAGAAACCGATGGGCACTGGAGCTCAGGGAACTCCCTGTGTTCACATGCACTGCCTTGCCTCCATTTCAACCCCTGGCAGCAAGACAAGTTTTTCCAGCCCTGTGAATGCTGTCTGGGCTGTAAAACTGAGCTGGACCTGCTGCCTTGTGGGCATGGGAGGATAGGAAGTTTTATACTTGCCTGTCTCTCTAGACAAGAGCACCAGTCCCTCTTGGAGAAACTGTCTGCCTTGGAGAAGAAAGTGATTGTGGGAGGAGTGGACTTGCTGGCAAAAGCAGAAGAGCAAGAGAAGCTTCTAGAAGAATCAAACATGGAGCTAGAAGAAAGAAGGAAGAGAGCAGAACAACTTCGCAAGGAGCTTGAGGAGAAGGAGGTGGGGTTATATGCTGTAGCTGGTTGAAGATAGCAATGGTGGGGCACACCATGTTGTGTGCCTCAGCGTTGCCCACGTGGATGAAATGGGGCTCTGCTCCGAAAGCACTGCAGAAGCTGACGGCTGTGGAGGCTGCACATTGGTGGCGTGGTCACTGCGGGTCTCAGCCAGCCTGGTTAAGCCAGATCTCTGTGCCCTTGGCAAATGCTTTGTTTTGTTCAAGTAGCTTCTCTTGTTCGTACTATTGCAGATAGTTTCTTTGTTTATGTTAACGTGTGGATGTATGTGCTAAATATTGCACACAGCAAGAACGCTTGGACATCGAGGAGAAGTACACCAGCCTCCAGGAAGAAGCACAGGGGAAAACCAAAAAGCTGAAGAAAGTTTGGACCATGCTTATGGCTGCAAAATCAGAGGTTAGTGTCTGAAGTCCTCAGCTGGTGATCATGTGAGGGACTGTAGCTGGGAAGTGTCAGCCATCGGCTTTGTAACACTGAAGAAGGTGCCGTATGTTTAGAAATGTCTTTCTGCTGTGCATTTGACTCATGCAATTGGAAAACACCGAATTACTCTGGTGTCAGAGCTTCACAGGGGCATGTTGTAGAGCTTTTTTCTGAGATACTCAGAACTTCAAGAAAAACAAAGTAGAAGGTGTTTGCTGGTAGCCCATGTCCTGCTTTGCGGCAGCCCGGATGCTGCTCTGCTCTTAGCTGTCTGTCTTTTCTGCCTGTTGCCCTTGTCTCTTCCGCAGTCACACTGGATGAGTGTGTCCTTTGGCGGCTATCTGGAGTTCCTGCTTCATGAAAAGAGCATATTGTCTTTGGGATCAGAGATTTGCCTTGAAATCTTACCAGGAATATAACTTGTCTGCACACACTTCATCCGCTCTTAGCTGGTGCAGAGCTTGGATTGGCAGAAGGCCAGTTTTGTTTTTATGACTGAGAACTTAATGCTATTTTAAGCCATCTCTGAGCTGAAAGGTTTCAGAGGGTTTACTCGGAGATACGTATTCTAGTACTTATAACCAGAGTCTGCTTTTGTTTCCCAAAACCCCCTCGTTTTTGGGAACAGCAGAAGGCTGTTCTTTTTTAGGCTGTTATGTCTTAAGCTAGCTCTGCCTCTCAAATGCCCGGTTTGTCTTCAGATGGCAGATCTGCAACAAGAGCATCAGAGAGAGATTGAAGGGTTACTGGAGAATATTCGGCAGCTGAGCAGGGAACTTCGTCTTCAGATGCTTATCATAGACAACTTCATTCCTCAGGACTACCAGGTAACTTTTCTCTTCTCCCCTCGGCAGTGAAGTGATTGACACCTGTCTGCTGAGCTGTAGCACATGTGGGTTGGTGTGTGCTGCTGGGAGCCTTCACTTGCTGTGGCTCAGCTGAGCAGATGCAGCTCGGTTGTGTTGATGTTTGTGCTGTTACCTGGGCTGTTAGAACCAGGTGATGTTAAAGTAGGAAGAGATGATCTTGTCAAGGGACCCTTGTCCCCTGATGGGCTTCTGCTTGAAGTGCAGGTGGAAGATGATCAGAGTTAGTGGGTGTGTTTGGCTCCAAAACCAGCACAATGATGTGAAGAACATGCAGAATGGCTTCGTTGTATTTTTCTGGGGTTTCATAACTTCAGCTACAATTCCATGGTTATGGAATCTGTTTTAGGGAAGCAGTGTATAACGTGGTGGGGGTTGGAAGCAGAGGGATATACTAATCTCAGGTCTCTTACAGCATGTTTTTGTAACGGCTTAAATAAAAAATCACATTCACCTTGTGCAGAACTGGTGTATCCACTGTGTGCACATGCCTCTGTTCAAAATGCTTTTTCCCCCACTGTGCTTGAAGTCGTGCTTGGTGATGCCTGATAGTAATGCAAAGTAGTAACACTGAACTTGGAACTCTTCGCTTGTTTTCTTTGACCCCAATGTTCAGAAAATTCCTTATAAACTTAAACGGGATGCCCACTATTTAATAGAAAATGGCAAAGCTATTTCCCTTAAGCCTTTGAGGGTTTTCTGTGTTAGTGTTTCTATTGCTATCCTGATGGCGTAACGAGAAACCCGTGCCTTAGTGGGGACTCCAGCACATACCACTTGGGAGTGGTGTTTCTCTCTTCTGCAGTCTTCAGAGTGTAAATAGGGGGTTTGGAGCATGGTGTGGCTGTCCTGTCAAAAACAACTTGGAACTGTCAAGACTGTTTTTAAGCAGCTTGTCCAGGCCTATAGGGATGTGTGTTCTAGAAAATGCATCTGGAGTGTAGATTGTGCAAGCCTATAACAATTACTGTTCTAACTTCTTTCAAGGAAATGATTGAAAACTACGTTCACTGGAACGAAGACATTGGAGAATGGCAGCTGGTAAGCTCCCAGGCTGGCTCATGTACAAGCTAATGTTAGCACAAACTTCTGAGGAGTTTATTTAAGCACACAAGAAATGGATAAAGCTGTAATCGGTTTTACTGTGCACATTAGATTTTACTAACAGACCTTTCTTTCTTTAAGAAATGTGTTGCGTATACAGGAAACAATATGAGGAAACAGACACCTGTCCTGGATAAAAAAGAAAAAGATGTGAGTGACTCTTTATACCCTTGTATTGAACTGTGCAGGTTTAAGTTCTGCAGCCTGTGTGTACACTGCATGTTTATAGGGAAACAGTCCAATTTCAGTTTTCTCTGCTTTAGAGGAGATGAGTCTTTCTAGTATTAACAAAGCACCATTGATCAGTGTGTAAAATGATTCTGAATTCTTTTGTTTTGTGGGATTTTTGGTTTTCTAGCCCTTTGAAGTGGACCTTTCCCATGTTTACTTAGCTTACACTGAAGAAAGCTTGAGGCAATCTCTGATGAAGCTGGAGAGGCCGAGGACTTCAAAAGGAAGATCCAGGCCCAAGACGGGTAGAAGGTGAAGAACTTTGGAGTATCTATATGTAATGGGGGATTTACCCAGGGGAAGCCTTGAGTTTGTGCATGCACAAACTTACCATAAGTCTTCAAACATCCGCTTAGTGAGAAAACAAAGTGCTAAGTTTTTGCACGGTATAAAGTTTTCCGGTGCCAAGTGTGACAGAACCAAGCTGAAATCTCTTTACTGTGGTAAAATCTTGTCCAGAAAGACTCGTCTGGGGGTTTTTTGCTGCATTCCCCTCTTCCGACTTCTTGCTTTGTTTTACTGTGTTCTGTGGTTTAGGTCAACATCTGACACACCGACAGCACCCGTTGCTGGAAAGTAATGTCTGGTGGGGGAGATCTCAGCATGGTTTTCTTGGTTATTTTCCTTTGGCTGGTTTTGACAAATGCTTGTGAAAGAGTAACGCTGTGTAGTTTTGACTTGAAATGTGGCTGGTCCCTGTCTTTCCTAGACAGCATAATGATGTCTGTGTGGTGTTATTTTTCCCTTTCCTTTCTGCTCTCCAAACAGAAAACGTTCGGCAAAGCCAGGAGCCGTCATTGACTCTCTGCTGCAGTAGGTGTGACCTGGTCAGAATTGCTGTAAAAATCAGTGAGTGTGTAAGATTTGGCCAGAATACGGAATTCCAGAGGCACAGTTTGACATGGCTGTAAAATCCATGCCTTGCTGGTATGGAGCTTTATTTTAAAAAAATGTATTTTTCCTTAGTTGCCCGTATATTGTATGTTATATTAACATAATATTAAACAGGTATATATGATGGTTGTGAAATTCCATGTGTTAAATGTGTTGTGCAGGGAAACTTGTTGGCAATCCTTGTTGAAATGTATAGAAAATAAAGGTTCTCGGTGTGTGTTTAAGTGCTAGACGTGTTAGCTCGAAAAGGTTGATGAAATCCTAAAACTTAAGGCTGATAAATCTGATTTATGCCCTGCTTTGCACATAACTGGCAGCTTTCACTGTTGTCCTCTGTTGCACTGATCTGCGTTTGAATGTGGTTGCTGCAAACCTTGGAATTGAGAGCATCAGCCCCTTTTATTTAAATGTTCCTCACTGTAGCTATTAACCCGATCATGCTGTGTGTCGAGTACACGCTCCTCCTCCCTTCATTTGCTATACAGAGAAAGTAGTTGGGTAGAAGAAACACAAACTACAGAAGTCTGAGGCTTCTGTGGGGGGGACTGTGTTCTGTTTAAGTGCAGCAGAGAACAAGTGTGTCGAGTAGTGCTTGCATTTGTTGCGTGTGATCTGCTGGCACTGTGGAGTGAGAGATGTTTGCAAAGGCAAAAGAAAGCTTTTTCCTCCTTTTAAAGCTGTGTTGCAGCATTGCTTTGGCTGCTTTTTATGCTTCTGGCCTGGATTTTTTTTAAAATGTATGTGAATTGTTTTGTAATCTGAACAGCAGAGATGGTTGAAGGGGCATTGCTGTAGTACCAGAACTTAACTTCAGCCTTGGGACTGTCAGCACTGTGGCTCTGTGTTCTCATCCCTGGCTACAAGGACACTGGCCCAGTGCTCTGAGGGTGGATTTGACTCTGCTGTACTAAAACAAGCATGAATCTGCCCAGCTTTCCCAGAACAGCAACGTCCCCTGAAATAGCTGGTGCTGTCTGTTCCCATGTAGGCTGTATCATCTTGGGTTTCTGGCTGTGTTCTGAGAGGAGGAAAATCTGGTCTCTGATAATAACCCTTTATTTGTGGTGGCTGCTCTTTTTCTTTGATATCATGCTGCTATTAGACACATATCACTTTAATACATTGCTTTTGTGTCACAGAAAAGTGTCACCTTTGGGTTGTGTGTGCTTTATAACTCATGTTGGAGCACATCAGCTGCAGGCACCCTAACAGTTCCATCCCAGGGTGGTGGTGATTAGCTGTAACTTCCCTGTGACCGCAGTGGTACCTGGAGATCTAACAAGCTGTGATTTACTAACAGGAGAAACGGAGTCCTTAAGCATGACAGAAGGAACAAGGTAGCTCCTTAGGTATCCTGAGTTCTTGCTAGTAGCCACATTTGCAGTTACCAGAATGTTCTTGTGAAGTCCTTAAGAGCAGCTGAAAGCTGGTATCCCTTTCTTACTGTTGTGATGTCTGTCTGGGTGTCCCTTGTGGCTCTGACAGGTGTGTAATGGTTAAAACTGGTCTTGTAAGGGCGTGTTTTGCTCCGGAGATGGCAGTTGTGAGCTTTTTCCCTGCTTTTTTAAATGTTTTTCAAGATCATGACCTAGGAGAAGAACATACTGCCCTCTGTTTTAGGGGAAGGGGGGGAGTGTCACCCAAGTTCATGCAAGATACAAACACTGGCGTTTGTTTTCTCTAGTCTAGCACTTGGAGGCAAATGCTCAGAGCTTTTGTTCATCTAAGGTATAGATGGTTTTGCTCTGGAAGAGCTGGCCTCGGGTAGCGTTGGGTTACCTAGTGCTACGTACATCTCAAACACGACAGACTGGAAACAGCTGCAGTGCTGTTTTGTCTTAGCCCTTGTGTCAGGTCTCCGTCCAAGCGGATGGATGGATGGGTTGGGCCTGTACTAGTTCCCAGAACCAGGGATAACGGTGCTGTTTCCCCTTGTGGTATGTCGTCTGGTGCTGAGGTTTGAAGGACCGTTCTTAAGGGAGTTTCTCCTGTACTCTGCTTCCAAAAAGACCATGGAAAATTGTTTTACCTGACAGACATCAGTGGCTTAAAGGTACAACTATGGACCATATAATAGGTGGTGGTGGGATGGTTGGACTAGATGATCCTTGAGGTCACTTCCAACCTTAATGATTCTATTCTATTCTATAACACTGCATTTAAAATATTTAAAACTATAGAGGCATATGCTTTACGACTTAATGTTACAGTCCTGCTGCTGCAAACGATAGTACTCCACGTATTTAAGTCAGCCTTGGGGCAGAGAAGACACTTAATAAATAATTGCTTGCATGTTTTTGTAATTGGCAGATTGGAGAAACTGGCTGTAATCTGCTGTTACAGGGGCTTGGAGAACAAATGACCTGCTCTTACAAGAGGACTTTGAGTGGAACGTTGTCATGGTCATGCTGATCTATCAGCTTGGCTTACCTTAACTGACGTGTTTTATTGAAGTTCTGGGAACTTCTTTTAAAAGAACCAGGGGGCTGGCCTGAAGGCTTACCGTGCACAGCCCTGGGCAATTGGACATGTTTTGATGAGGAAGGGGTTCGGTTCATGTCGGGTTTTCAAGAGCTTAAGACAGCCATTCTCATCCCAGGTCAGTACGTGCTCTATAGTATTTATCAAAAATCATATTAGTGTAACATGTACACTGTGTGTGCTCATCTCTGCATCTCGCTGCCAGAAGATTCCCCTCATTCCAGAGCATCGGCCTTAACATTGAGGTTTTTGATGCTTTATGTTGTTTAATGTTGTGTTAAATGAGTTATTTCATATTTAACATGTTCCTGATCCTTTAAGAGGAGGGGAAAATGGTCCTCAGTGCCTTTCACTGACTGACTCTGTCTGCACATGTCCAGCTCCCGCCTCTCAACAGTTCTGCTTACCCAGTCCTGTATAGCAAAAACTGCTAGGCTGTATAATTTGTAGTCTTATTTATTGGTTTTCTAACTCTGTTTATTTCTGGTTATTCTTTGGTTTACGATGAAACCCTATTAATTACACTGTATATACCAGTATCGTGTCCCTGGAGCATGTCCGTACCATGAAATAAAACTCTCAATTCTTAGTTCCACCTCTGTGCATGTTTTTCAAATAGCTTTATACACACAGCATCTGCCTGGCTCGGCCGAGGCGGGAGGGGCAGCTGACATGGTCTGTGAGGCTCCGATGTACAGCGCCTACTGGAGAAATCAGAGTGAGTTTGGGGTACACGGGGGGGGCCCGGGGCAGTAGGCAGCCAGCTCCTCTGGAAGTGGTGGATGGGGTGGGACAAGAGGATGCTCTGCGAGGCTCTGGAGATCGGTGGGATGAGGCCGGGATGCAGGTGGTGAGATGCACCCCAAGGAGCTGATGAACCCCTTGTCTGAGCCCGTCCTGCCGGGGTTGTCCTGAGCTGCCCTGAACGAGGCAGCGCTGCCCATGTTCGGCCTCGCGGTGCCCGTGTGCGCTGCGTCGCCGGGACAGCTGCTGGGCAGGCGGCTCCTCGCGCTGTCCGGGCTTTACGGGGCCTTGTGCTGCGTGGGGAGCCCGTCGCACCCTCTGTTTGTGAGATGGTACGAATTTCCCTGCGGTAATTGGAAATGCTCAGCTCCATTTCCTCTGCTGTGTAAACTGTGCTGGGCTGCAGCGCAGGTCTGCCTCTGGAAGACACTTCAGCCTGCTCATGCAGTAGGTAACAGGTTTTTTTGTGGTCTGCGAACTTCGCAGCTCCCCTGAGTACTGTGACTCAGCTGATGCATGAACCAAACCCTGCGCAGTCCTGGGACTTTCCAAAGCGCTCTCCCACGCTGTGCCAGAGCAAGCTGTAAAATGGCAGACACCTAAATACCTGCAAGGCTCTGGTCCCCTGGTGCTAGAGAGAGACTTTAACTGCCCCCCAGGTGGAGTCACCCCTTCAGCAGAGGGGTTTTGCTCCCCACTGCTGTTGCTGCCGGAGCATCTTCACTCCGGCCCCACAGGGGCTGTGCAGGGTTGCAGAGGGGAGACCCAAGGGGCTGCCATCTCCCCTTTCAGCTCTAACATGTGCTTCTGAGTTCATGGCTGTTTGTGGCTTGTCTTCTCCACTCTGGCTTCTCTTGAGCTTTTTCCTCTGGCTATAGCTGTTTTCCTGGTGGTGGTATGAGCCTGAGCCCCACAGCAGGACCCAGCTCTTGCCAGCACCACCCTCACACCAACGCGCTTTGGACTCCGCTGTAGCCCTGTGCGTTCCTTGCACTTAGATGGCAAAGTACCAAAACCTAATTCTGACTTTGTGGGTTTGAACCCCATTATTTCTAAAGCCCTGGCTCCATCTAGGAGCCTGTCAGGGCTCAGGTCTCTGCCCCTCCCTGCCCTGGCTTCCAACCTGCTCACAAACTTGCGTGGACACAAAATGCGCACCCATCCTGCCCTGCACTTTCCAGCTTCTGCACGGACCTTGGTGCTGTGTCCTGGTCCCAGCCAAGAAACGCCTTACACCATGCCAGCAACTTTAGTGCAAAAATACATTTATTTAAAGAATTATTATAAATAATTTTTGAAAAATACAGTGTCATTATAGTTTAATAACAACCCCTCTCCCTCCTCCCCCCAAACTGTGGTGTTTTCACTTCAAACTTCAGTCCTTTACTACTCGTTGCAGGACTCTGTGTAAGTTGACCAGGAAATCTCGCAGTGACGTAGTGTTGCCTGCAGCCACGGGACACGGTGCCTGTAACAGGAAAACCCAGCCCTTTGGGTGCCTGCTGGGGACCTGGCCCTGCAGCAGGGTCTCGGCTGCTCGTGGTGGCGCAGGAGGGGACTGGGTGAAAGCGGAAAAGGTGATGGAGGGAGAAGCTGCCCCGTGGGAAGCTCGGGGCTGCATGGCCCGGCCAGGGGATGGCCTTGCCTTACCTTGTGGACAGTGCTCTTCTTCCGGACGAGTTGCAGCAAGTTGACAGAGATGCCCTTCAGGTAGCTGTGGCAGCTCCTACTCTCCCAAGCGACCGTGGTGGCTTTGCATAAGATTTCCATATCGTTGTCATTCTGGAAAAAGACACACATGGACTTCTTCAGAAACCCTTTTGTACAGTCGCGGCTCCGTTAGCAGCAGCTTCAAACAGCCCAAATAATACATTTCTGCCCTAAAGGGCGGGTGCGAAGCCCAGCTCCAGGTGGGTCTGTCCCTGGTGAGGAGGGTGCTGTCAGCCGCTGGCAAGAAGTCATGGCAGGGCTTGGCATCGTGCTCCTGTTGCAGGTGTGAATGCGGGACCCCCTGCTCGGGGAACTGCTCCCTGGGGAGGGTCTGTGGGAATGGAGCCAGTTTGGGTGGGCAGAGGGTCTACGGGAGTAACAAAAGCCCCTGGGAAGAGGCTGCCTCCATGAGGAGCCAGTAAGTGAAGTGCTGGTGGTAATAGGAAAGCTACTCCGTTGTCTCCCCCGAGGCACGTTCCCGCTGCCATCCCCTGCAGCAGCGTGGCAGGGCACTGAGCTCTGCCTGCTCCCATCGCCGCAGCTTTCACCCAAACGGCACCACCAAACAAGTCACCGGCCCATCCCTGTCAGCACGGCCGGCTCTGCGGGTGGTGGGTTGTGTGGCACCCCGGGCGTCTCTTCTCACTCCCAGGACGGGTGCCTGTGGCAGAAGAGGTGCGGGGGGACCCCCTGAAGGGGTGCTCAGCCCCCAGCCCCTCCGAGGGAGGCTGCTGTGCCCCTCTGCTCCTGCCCGTGCAGCACGAGGTGAGGGCATCGGCTTTCTCCGAAAACAGGAACTCCGGTGCCGCGGAGCTTGGCTTACGCAGCAATTTTCAGAGCAGAAATAGGCTTTATTATCTGCTATTAAATCTTCTACTAGCTGAAGAGCCTTCCCACAGATAAGGGGCTAAAGAGGGATAGTATGTCTAATCAGAGCTCGAGATGCTGCGAGATAGGTGCGTGTGGGTGTCTGAGACGGTGACACACCGCTCCAAGGCAAAGGAAGAAGTTCCTCTCTTCCTTTCTGAAAAGCTTGAAAACCCCTGTGTGCGGCTCAGCCCTGCGCTGCCCGTTCCTGCCTGCCCCTCTGCCTGCGGGGCGGCCGGGAGCCGCGATGCTGCTTCGGGTGGAGATGGGTGCGGGCACCGTGCTGGGCACCGGGAGCAGCGAGGACCGGCCCGGCATCGCTGCTCAGGGCTCGCGATGGGCTCCTTGCTCCCGGGCTTCACACCTGCCTCCTGGCTGCCCCGTGCTCTCCTCCGGCCCCCAGCATCCTCTTCCAGAGGCCACCGTGGCCGCGTGATTGTTTGCAAATGGTTGTTTCTCTCTTACCTTATCTCCTGCAAAAATATTTGTCACGTTCATCTTGTCACAGGAAACCTTTATCAAGACACGAAGGAGAGGAGCAGTCAGGCTCGAGAAGGCGCGATTGCGGATCCATCCTGACACACGCACACGCAGACACCACCCCCACCCCCCATCCGCCTGCTCACTCTCGGTCCCCCGGGCGCGCTGCGAACCCGCTCTGCCCCGGCGCTGCACGCTCAGCACCTTTCTTTGACTCAGCGTCGCTCTTGCCAAGCCCGGCAGGACAATCTGTCCCTCCCATCAGCAGGCAAAGGCTGAGCCGCGCGGACGAGCCCTACCTCTGTCTTCAGGAGCATGCTCAGCAGCCTGATGCTCTCCTTCAGGATGTTGGAGGTCTGCAGCAGGGCGGCCATGTGGCCCGGGCAGGCTGACAGCACCAGGAGAGCGAGCAGGACCGGGACCGGGATGCTCATGGCCTGCTTGGACTGAACCCCCTCAGCTCACAGTTTCTGGATATTTTGGTGATCTATACCTGTGTGTGCTTTTCTGGAAGAAGCACCTCAATTTATGGTTGTAAAATTGCTGAACCTGTAGGAAAAACTTATTTTTCCCTTATCTGCACTTTCCAAAGTTGCTCCTATCCAATTAGGACAACAGATCTCTTTTGCAAAAGTCAAGATTTTCTTCTGATCTTGCATTACGTTTCAACGTAGGAAATTTCCACCATAAGATAACGGTGGTAGGAGTCAGGTCACGTAGAAGACAAAAGGATGTAAACTGCCAGGTTTGGGGATTCTTCATTTCTCCGTATCCCAAGGCTTGCTCTGCACCGGGAGGTGAAAGTGGCCGAACTGGGGAGACCGTAGACCTGACCGCGCTCCAATAACGGAGCTTTGCTTGCTTTTTTTTCTCTCTAACGATCCTGTGAGCTCTTCCATCTCGCGTTTCATTTGAATATCTCCAAATCATGCAAAGCATCTTTCGGCTGCGTATCGTTTTCTGTCTACGGTTATCTTAACCTGCGCCCAGGGGGAAACAGAAAGCGCGGCAGAGCCCTGCTGGGGCCCGCGGGGCCAAAACCTGCCGGCTGCGAGCGTGGCATCGCCACCCCCTGGGGCCAGGGGGTTCGCAGGGGGCCGGGAGCCCCCCTGGCCAAGCGGGACCCCTGAAACAGCGTGACCCTGCCTGTGACACCCTGCGGGACGTGGGACGGGGAGCTGGTGGTCCTGCAGCGTGGGGCTCGCACGGGAGAAGGGGGTTTTGCGGCTCTGCCCCGGCGTCTGGGCGAGCTGGAGGCTGCCCTGGCCCGTCCTGCCGCGCTCGGCGAAAAGCCTGCGCGAGGTTCATGCGCTGGGCTCTGCTGGCACCGCCGACCAGCGCTGCCGCAGGAAATCGCGCTGAGAAATTAGCTGAGCTGGGAAACTTTGGAGTTTTGTAATAACTAATAGGTATTTTTCTCACTCAAACAGCAACTTGCCATCAGATGCGTGATAAGAGATTGCAAGTGCTCAATTAATCCAGGAGCAACCAGACTGAGAGTAATCTGGTTTGTCTAATTATGAAATGCCCCAGATGAAGTTAGTGACACTGACTCAGAAAGACCTTTGCGAGGGATTTGCCAGCGGAGTGCTGCGCCGTTTCCTACCTGCACCGCTCTCGATGGAAGGCAGATAAGCGAGCGCTCTCCGGCTGCGGGACCGCGCGGCGGCGGACGCAGCCTCTGCAGGTGGTGGCTGTGGGACCGGGCTCTTCCCGGGACGCCCGGAGCCGCCCCACTGCTCTGGGATGGGTGCTGGTGGGAGATTCCCTGCCTGAAGGTGGTGCTGGAGGAGGGGATGGAGGTGCTGGTCCTGTCCCGCGGGCACAGTGGTTTCCCCAGTGATCACTACGGAAAGCTGATGCTGGAGTAAATGAATAGAAAATGCTAAATTAACAGAAAATAAAATGTAACCTTTGAGCTACTTAGGTGGAAAGCTGCATCACTGTGCGATGGGAAAGTCACCGGTGAAGGAAAAAATTCCCATGTCTCTTCCCAAGGGCAGGATGCGGCCGATGGCTGGAGGGATGGCCCCGGCCCCGGCGCGGTCCCCAGCTCTGCCCGTGCTGGGCGGGAGGGTCGTTCCTAGAGCCCCGGCAGCACCTTGCTCTGAGCCATCGTTCGGGGCTGAACCTGCTGCCATTTTCCCCACCGAAGGAAGGTTCTGCCTCAGAAACGTGGCTTCAGTTTTTTCTCCAGCGCCATTCGCCCCCCTCCCCGCGCTCTGTGGTTTGAAGCATCTCCCCATCACACGAGGACCCTGCCCGGCGTCCCCGCAGCCAGGGAGCCCGGGGCTCTGCTGAAAGCTGCGGCCTTTGGCTCAGCCCTCCCCTCTTTCCCCGGCCCAAACCGGAGCGATGCCAGGACAGCCGCTGAGGTTCCCAGGGCCACCAGGGTTTGCCTGGGCAGCGCCCGTGGCCCAGCCTGAATTTTGGCTGGCAGTGACCGGCATGTGCTGAGGTTTTCGTGCCTTTCTGTTGCCTGCCATGCCTGGCGCTGGTGCTAACAACGCTGTGGTTTATCCAAAGGCTGCAATTAATGCCCCATCACGTGCATTTATAGTAATTCCCTGCTTTATAACACTTTCCAACAGCCAGGTTGCCCATCTGTTTCCTACCTGCCGCTGCCGGCTCAGCCCACGCGCCGGCCCTGGCCCTGCCCTCGCCGCGCCGCCGAGCGTGGCTTCCCCTGCCCGGGCGCCGCCTGCTCGCTCCCGGTCCAGCCCCGCTGCCCCCGCCCGCGGTCTGCACCCTGACACACGCCCCTTCGTCACGGCCCCGCGCCCAAGCCCCTCTTCCCCAGCGAGCACTCCCGCCCCCGCTCCTCCGGCCCTTCCCTTCGCCCCATTTTCCGTCGCCACAAGCCGGGTGGGTTCTCAGGGGCCTTTTGCTCCCTTGGGAACCCGCTCTCAGTGGCAGGGTGAGGGAACCCCCTCAGCGCTGCCCCTTGCCCCAAGAAACGCCGTCCTTCCCCACGCCCGAGGCTCTCCGTTAGCTGCCGAAGGTAAGAAGCGGGGAATCCACGGCAGGAGCCGCGGTACCAAGAGCTCGGTATTCGGTACTTTATTGCTTAAGCCCTGAGACATTTTTACAACATCAGTTGACATGGAAAAAAAATAATAATACATGAAGACACTCAAAACCATGGTAATTTGAATATATTAACTCTGTTGTATTACAAATATTTTAAATAGAGGGAAGAACAATAAATTACATTCACTTGTGGTGGTGGGAAGGTGATCAGGCAATAATAATTCCCTAAGAATGAGGTAGCAGTATTTTAAATATGACTGTATTCCACCCAACTATGCTTCTATAAGTTAAAGCCAACACACCTCCTCTGAATACTGGCTTTGCCTTGTTGTTTGGGTCCCAAGCAAAAGAAGGATTCAACAGCCAGGACCTTCTGGTCTTGAGTCTTTAGATCACCAGTATAAAAATAAGTTATTTAAATAAAATATAATAATAAATAAACTCCAGAAGTATGATGCCAATGAGCACCCTGTAGATCCAAGGTTATCCTGCGGACTCTTCTGGTCTCTGCTGTTAATAACTTAAAAGCCCACCGACAATGAAAGGGACAGGGTACAGGTCACGCTAAGGCTGGCGGCGAGGCAGCCCCCTCCCTCCGCTGTTTCCCCTCCCGGCTTTCGCTCCCGGCTGCTGCACTTCCCCGGCCCCGCTCCCCCCGGGGAGTCGTCCCCCCGAGCTGCTGTAGTAATTTGTTAGTAAAAAATGCATCATTTCAGCCTAGATTTTGATCTCTCTAGGAAGAGGTTATGAAGCAGCCTCCTTCACTGAGAGGAACAGGAAGCAGATACTTTGGTTTTGGTTTTGGTAGGTGCTGCAGGAGAAGGTGAACGAGTTAAAAGCTCAACCTCCTCGGCCGCCCGGTCCAGGCGAGATGCTCTGCTCCTCCCGGGGGCCGCAGCCCTCCGAGGGGCCGCATCCCGCCTGCTGCCGGCTGGAAGAGCCACGGGGCTGCGAGGGGGGCACTGAGGGCAGCCTGGGCTGGTCCAGACCGCTCCTGCGGAGGTTGGGTGGTGCCCAACCCGGGGCGCTCGGACGGAGGGCGTGGGAGATGCCAGGCGCCTGCTGGGAAGGGACATTCCAGAGATCCCGGGTGCCCAGCGTTGCCGCAGGGACTTGCTGTTAGGATCGCGTTGGGCTTGGAGGGTTGGGGCAGGGCTGAGGAAGTGCGTGCGACGAGGAGCAAATAAACTGCAAAACCTATTTTAAGAGCTGCCAGCAGTGAGATCCCTGAGCTCGGGGCTGGCAGCGGCGGCTCTCGCCGGAGCGGTGCCCGTCTCACTGCGCAGCGGACGTGGCCAGGCGCCGGTACATCCCCTGGGTGAAGTTCCCCAGCTCCGGCAAGAAGTTGCGCAGGTAGATCTCGTTTTCATTGCTCAGGGAGCAGTTCTGGGGAAGGAAAAGTGGAAACGCGTTAGAGCTGGCAGCAGGATTTCGCAGCGCAGGCGGCGGGGAGCCAGGCTACCGGCCCAGGCAGGCGGTTTGTTTCCGTTGCCTCTGTGGCCCGTGTAAATCATTTCGCACACAATTCAGTTCGGAGTTGTGCGGATGCGGCCCCAGGAAGTCGGGCAGCTGTCCTTCGCTCAGGACAAGCGCCTGGCCCCTGCGCCCAGCGGTGGGGCCCCCACCTCCCCCGGCCCGGGGTGACCGGGGGTGCTCAGCCTCTTCCCACAGGGGCGAGTTGTCCCGCAGCCCTGCACAGGGCACAAATACCAGTGTGACCAGTCCAGGGGTGCGTCTGGGGTGCCGGCACTGAAACGGGGCCCACGCTCGGCAGAGCCGGCGCGGGGGGCACGGCTGGAGCCGCTCAGTGGGCAGCGAGCGGGGGGCGCAGCTCTTGCTTACCGTCTTGCCGTGCAGGCTCTGCAGGTTGATGATGAAGGGCTCGTAGTCCTTCTTGCACCGGGTGACTTTGGTGAGTGCCGCGGCAGCCTGGCACAGCAGCTCCTGCTCCGACAGCTGGTAAAGACGGGAGGAAATTATTAGAACCACGGAGCTGATTAAAGTTCGTGCTACTTGTCGAAGTGTCCAGGACTGGTGGGAGGTGTCACAACTACTTGCTAAACTGCTTTCACCTTACAGCTGTAACCGCAGCCCTGTGCGGTGACTGGGGCCCTGGGCCGGGGTCGGGGGGAGCTGGGGGGCGGCAGCGCTGGAGGCAGGTCCTCGGGTGCAGCCGGTACCGCGCCCCGGGCTCGCCCCCAGCAACTGGCACTTGAGCAGCTCTTGCTCGGTGACTAATACAACTACCTCAGCTACGTGGGCTGTGCACCGCGCCGGGCGCCGGCTACGTCTGTGTTTGTTACAAATGCGTTTTCCGCCTCTCTCGCCATCATCTTTTACCTTTCGATCCGTGAAGACGACCTGTGCCACTCGGGTGTCATTGCAGGGGACCTGGAGAGGTGACACAAAGGAGAGCCATCAGTACAAGGCTGTCATGCAACCATCATCACCCGATCATCATTAGGAGACCATCCCCAGGGAGCCACCAGCTGCACCCTGCCCCGTGTCCCCGTCCCCCTCCGGCACCTCGGGTGCTGCAGGCACCAAGCTCCATCTTTCAGCAAATTGTTTCAAAACAGGACGGGGGTTCGCACAGCACATGCAGCTGTTTGGGACGGGGCAGGAAGGTCCCCAGGCGCCATGCAGGGACCTGCAGAGCAGGGACCCCCTGGCAGGTCACACTGCGATGGACTGCCACATCCCCGCCACCGAGCTGCCCTGCTCACCCCGACACAGCTCCGCCTGTTGCACAGCGAGGTTTGGGGGAGGCTGTTGAGTTCCTCAGCGCTTTTTTTCTGCAATGATGTGCCTCATGTCAGGTGGAAAACTTCATCCTGCCCGACCCCAGCAGGCTCTTGTGCCACCAAGTCAGGTGCTGAGCACCCAAAGTGAAGCAAGCCAGGGTGCCCAGGGTTGGAGGTGGGATGTAGAGGGCTGAGCCGGTGGGGAACGGCTCCTGCGTGCCAGGTGGGTGCCTGTCCCTGGGGTGGCAGTGCCGATGCCTGGCCTCGAGCACCACGGAACATCACCATCATCAGTAACGGCAAAGCAAAGCCAGAACGTGTAGTGGCATTTACCTGCACTCCTGAGTTGAGCTGTTGGATGCGGTGAGTGATCTCTGACAGCTTTAGTTTGGGAGAGGTAGTCATCAGCGGTCTGGAAGAAATGAGCTCGAGGACGGAGAGGAGGGCGAAAGCAGCCTTCAGCGAGGGGAGCATCCTGCCACCGCTGTCCGAGCGCTTTCCGTGCCGGCTGGGCTGGCTGACCAGGGGCTCTGTGCCTCGCTGCCTGGCAGAGCACCATTTTTATAGTGCGAAGAAGAACCGGCATCTCCAAATATAGGTGTTTTCCTGTGCTGATCAGGCGAGACGGTGGGAAGTGCCATTCTCCCCAAAGAAGGGCATTATGTAATGACGGCCAAGACTTCTTGCCCTCAGCCAACGTTATCTGCTGTTCAGCTGCTATGCAGATTTTAATCACCTAATCGATAGATGAAGAGATACTGGGATGAAAAGTTGAGAATTTCTCTTTGATGTTTGAGGATCTATTTACTAGTGAGTGTGTTTGTAACATGCTGCGTGTGGAAACCCACGAGCATGTGCATGACCTAACCAAGCGCACTGCAAGCCCCAAGGAAAGCCAAGCCATGACCTTCTGAGCAGAGGAATATCTCCCAAAGCTTTCGTGTCTCCATGGTGGAAAAGACAAGCAGTGAAGCAGAAGGACCAGCTCCGGGACGTGGTTGGATGCCTGCTGGGCTGCCGGCTCCTGCCCTGCGTGTCGATGTCTCACGGGGGACAGCTCAACCCCAGCGACCGTCTGGGTGAATTTGGAGCCGTGCACCGGGAGCCAGACCAGCCCCGCCGTGCGGGCAAGTGTGCTGCGGCTGCAGTTCGGGGATCAGCATCAGCCTCAGGTTAGAAGTCCAGGAGCCAAAGTGACACAAGCAGACGTTTGCCCCTCTACAGCCCGTGCAGGGCCCTGCAGCCGTCCCAGCACCCACCCGCCCCCAAACCACCATCACAGGATATGGGTGGGAGCACCCCGGTGCCCAGCGCTGCTCTCCAGGGCACCCCGACCGCTTGCCATTTGCCATTCCCTTCCCCAGTGACGTGGAGGGGGCTCCTCTCCCCACCGGTGGTCCCTTATCCCCGGCGGTGGCCCTGGGGACGTGCCGGGACCGCAGTGCCCCGTGCTGCAGCTCTACCATTGCCAGTGGAAAAAGGCACCACGGGTGACGGCAGCCCTTCGGGAGCGGCACGCGGCTGCCGTCGGAGAGGCTGAACCGCGTGCCAGACAAACCTCACGCTGTTCGCCCAGAACGGCAGCAGCTCCGGCAAGCTCAAGCAGCCAAAGGCAGATTTGAAAGAAAAGAAAACCTCAAATTTTTTTTCAAGATGTTAAACATCTGCAAAGACAAACAACCCGCTCTTGCATGAAAAGGAAGAAGTAGCTGAGGGGGTTTTCTGGCGTGTGGGTGTTTGGGTTTTAACTAGGACTTGCTCAGCTCTGTCATACGTATCCCATCCTGCGAGGATGGCTCCTGCAGCGCTCGGCTCGGCACGGCGCCTTTCAGCGCCACGGGGTGCCGTGCCCGTGGGTCATGATGTGCCACAGCATCCCACGCCGTCCCACACCATCCCACACCGTCCCACACCATCCCACACCATCCCACACCATCCCACACCGTCCCACACCATCCCACACCGTCCCAGAGGGCATCAGCAAACCAGCAGTAACTCAGGGATTCAAACCACCGCAGCCTTGAGCAGAAGAGCAAACACCAGCCCACAATTATTTTCCCACCGTGACTGACCCGTGCTGTTAGTGGGAATTTTGTGTGTGTGTGTGTGTGTGTGTGTGCGTGAAAGTTAACTCTCCAAAATGGCTCACTTCTCCCTCAAACCCTTCAATCCCTTTCCCCGAGCGCTGCTGGCAGCGCAGGTGACGGGGCTGGGTGCCGCAGCACCTCACGGCTCTGCTCACACCAACGCCCCCCACCGCCGGGCAGCCCCGTGCCGCAGCTGCCCTGGCTCGGGCAAACCCTGCCCAGGGGAGCCCCCGGCTCCACCTTACACCTCGTTAGAGGCTTGTATGTAGTTGTACGTTGTTTAATTAATTTAGAAAATGTAGACACATTTCAACTTTAACCATATATATTTTTTTCTGAAAGCCAAGGCGTTGCACAGCCCGAGGACGCGCTGGACGTCCCATTTCAAACCACCCCCTCCCATCTCCCCACATTCTTTTTGCCTGGGAAGAGCCAACATTGCAATGGCAGGGCTGGGCTGGAGCCCCCCGGTTCCGTTGCTTTTATTGGCCTAAAACAATCCAATTTCCTGAAAAAAAAAATTAAAAATTGGTGACAATTCCAAATCATTGAATTTCCTGCAAAATCGAAAGGCTGCGTCAGCGCCAGCCGGGAGCCTGGAGGCACCAGGAGGAGCCAGCAGGCAGCCAGGGCAGCACGGTGCATATGTCCGTCTGTCCCATGGCCGACATCCCTGCGTCCCTTGAGCCAAGCTGCCGGAGAGGGATGCACCGTGGCCCCAGGGAAGACTCCCGTGGCCTCATCCCCTGTGCCCTGGCATGGGGCCGAGCAGTGGCACGGTGGTCCTGGGGGGATCGCGGGGGCGGCGGGGGGCAGAACCCCCTTGGCCGGGAGCACCCTGTGCTACAAACCCCACGCAGAGAGCATGTGTCACCTCCCCCAAAGGCAGATAAAATCATTCCCTCAGACTATTGATACGGTAACGTGAACTTGATGATGGGAAAAGCTGACATGTATCAATTTGGCTCGTGTGGGTGGAAAATGATAGCCAGAAAGCAGAGCCCGGTTCTGAGAAACGGCATCGAGCCGGGGGCTTGGGCGAGAGGCGGCGTGGGAGAGGGGATCGCAGCCCGTCGGGAGCATCGCTGGCCTGAAGGGAACCGGAGCAGCTCCTTCAGAGCGTCTTCCGCTGCTCTGAGCACTAAACCCAGCGGTGACTGTGAAATAATCAGGGAAATCTCTGTCTGTGCATCACCCCCGGGGCTGCTGGTCGAGCTGCCCGTCCCTAAGGGACGGGGGCACGCAGGGCCAGGACACCACGTCTCCGAGCCGCTGCTGCCGGCCAGGGAGGACACAGGACCCCAGGCCTGCGGACCCGGCCTGGACTGGGTCTCCTCGTCACGGAAGAGCTGGTTCTGCTCCCGGCGGTGGCCAGCGGCAGAGCGCAGGCAGGTCCTGGAGGTCCAGCACCTGGAGGGGGCTGCGCCCACCCCTCGCACCCCATGCTCTTCATGCCTGATTGAAGCCACCCCAGGCTGGTCTAAACCAATTCAGATAAAGGATCCAAGTGGTTAATTTAGGTGTTGCAGTTTTGCCCATCAGGGTCCTCTTGCCCCCACGGGGTGAGGGCAGCCGCTGGGCTGGCGTCCGTTGGACCTTTCCATGGCTGCATCTCTGGCTGACGACAGCAGGACACAGAGGAACCAGCTGAGGAGACCCCCAGTGCCACTGGAACCAGACATTTTGCTTTGTTCTGTGTCCAAAGCCATGGCTTTTTTGTCTTTTTTTTCTTTTTCCCAGCAGCGAAGCCAGGGTTGGTTGCCCACAATTATCACACACATGAAGATCAGTGGGGTGCGCTGGAGCTGTGGCCACCACCAGCACGGGACGGCATCGGCAGGCATGGACTGAACCAGTGGAAACTGATGGCAAGAAACTGGTACGGCCGGTGGGTGCGGCAGAGGCAGAGGGGCTGCAGCTCCCCGTGGCAGTGTCCCCTGCTGTGTCCTGGCTCTGGAGGAAACGGGGGAACTACGGTCCGTGATTCCAGATGGGCTGAGTTTGTGCCTTTCCAGTTAAACAGGCTCTGTCCCAGTACCGGGCCGTCGCAGCAGCCGGTGGGAGGAGCAGGAGGTTCCCCCCAGCTGCGTTTGGCCATCCCCGGCTCAGGATGGGGACAGCACCCCAGGCAGGGAGGGCACCCACTTCTGCTGGGCGATTCTCAGCCCATGGCCACCTCGTCTCCCTCTCTTCTCCCTCCCATCCCACTCGTTGTGGCTGCACCGCGCCTGTGCTTTACCCGTCGTGTTCTCCCCTGCGGCAGCGGCGGTCCCAGCTGTACCCACTCGTGGGTTTGTGGGGCGACAGGATGGGACCCTGCAATTAAGACACGGAGTCAGAACTCGTAGGGTCCCGCGGCTGCTGTAGTTGGGGGCATATAAACAACTCCAGGTCTCGTCTGGCTTCTCCGAGGGCCTCATTTTGGACAACCCTACAAACCATTTTCATTTTCCGCTACTATTCTGGCTTGGTATTTATAAAATCCTTATCCAAAAGCCCCACCATTTTCTTCCAGGCCGTTTGCTCGGGTGTGCTGCTCCTCACTTTCAGAAGACGGTGGAGAAGTTAAATAAAACATTTTATAACATGAGGAAAAAAAAAAAAAACCAACCCAAAATGTGGGTCACCGTGTAATGCCTAGCGTCAGCACATGCAGTATCTCTGGGATCAGTGGTTGACTTTACACACTGAGCGTTTCAGACCCCGTGCAGGGACGGCACCGCAGCCTGGCGCGGCGCTGGAGCCCACCGGCGCCCACCCGTGCAGCTGCCGGGCAAGGCGCGCTACGGCCACGGCAAGTCAGTCTTTTCTGCATAAATCAAATTACGCAGAAGAGGATGAAGCCGGATGAAGGAGACTTTGCAAATTGCATCACATTTCCCGAAGGTGTAATCTTGCAGTAAGCAGAGAGTAAGTGCTGGCTCCTGGCAGCCTGCCGCGGGGGGGGGCAGTAAACAACCCGTCATACCGAAATAGATCAGAAATGATATTGAGTGTGACATTTAAATGCTAACGAAGTTACAAGGAGACACTAAAGGATCAAGCTTTTGACAGCATCATCTATATTTGATTTTGTTTGTGGTGTTTGTTTGTAGATAATCACATCTGTTTATTTCTTTTTCATTGTTAGGGCGTGCAAATTGTTTCACCTCAGGCAGCGTGCGCAGGAGGAGAACTGGGCCTCCCCAGTTAGAAACTTCATGGAAAAGTTGCTCCTGGGAGTAGCAAGTTACATATTCTGTAAGTCATTCCCGCTCTGCTCCAGGCAGGTCAGAAAGCAGTACTGGCAAAAGTAATCAATAAAAAAAAAAAAAAAAATCAAATAAAATTGATCTTCTCTGAAGTTTCAAACAGCCGAAGCGCTTGGGGCCGAGCGTGTCCCTCTGCGGCAGCAAGGGAGCCGCAGCGCTGTGCGGCGCCGCTGTTCCACCGCTGACACAATCCCGCCTGGAACAAGGCTGTTCGGACAGGGAGTCTAAGGCTTTTGTTTCCCCCCCCCACTGAAAGCTGTTGCCCCCTTGCTTATTAAGTGCAGATAAACAAAACCAACCCTGCGTTACTGATGAAACTGGTGTGGCACCGAGGCGGGGGAAAAGCCGTCTGCGGGAGCGCTGCATGCCGGAGCCCTGGCCCTGCTGCCGCCTCCCGGCTCTGGGGGCCGCAGCCGGCCGGGCTCCCCCGGGCCCAGCGCCCTGGAAGGGGTTTACCCCTGGCCAACCCCTCCCCAGGCCGGCCTGCCAACACTCGCCCGGGACGGGGGTACTTGGTGCTCTCAGAGGGGTGCTGGGCGCCTGCTGTGGTGAAATCACCCGCCCAGGCAACTGCCCCATGGTCAGCTCCCGAGCCCGCTGCCCTCACGCTGACAGCTCTGTGAAAGCACTGACAGTGCTTTTCCAGTTGTCATTTTTGGTGGTTAAATCACGGTGTACGGGAGCCCCGCTGCCTGTGGCTGCGCCCTCCGTGCGAAGGCGCGTGCGTGCAGCGCTGCGTGGAGGATGGGAGCTGCGGAGCCGCTCTCCTGCGCTGGAAATCAGCCTCAGCTCCAAGCGGAGCCAGTTTCTGCGCTGCTCCGTCACCTGCCCTATGAATTACCGCAATAAATCCCTGCCTGAAGATGTCTCTGCTTGGTTCTGCACCGCAGACTGTGCTGAACTTTGTGTAGCATCACATAAGGGTGACAACCCTTTCTCCCTGCTACTCTGCTCCTCTTGCCACCCTCACCTCGACCTTCTCCCATGGGACACGGCTGGAGAGGCCGAGCCCGACCCAGCCGCCTGCCCGGGACCAGAGGCAGCTGCTCCGCTCCATGGCAGCAGCCGTCACCCCTGCGGCAAGGCAGGAAGCCGCAGCGGAGCAGGGATCCCCTTGACGTGGTGCTGGGGGCGGCTGACAGCACCCATCTGCAGCAGCCCCGCTTCCTGTGGGTGCAGGAGAGGCGGCAGCGCTGCCCGCACCACGGCCGTCTGTCCTCACTCGGTGAAGATCATCAAAGCGTTTGAAGTTTCTCCCGCACTCGATTCACAGGAGCACGGGTTTGTTTCCCAGTCTGTATCAAAATCACGGGGCTGGTGGAGTCTCTTTTCCACGCCGTTAGCTATAGAGGAGCCTAGGGGTAACTCAAAGGAAAGGTGTGAAAAAAGAAAGACAATTACGTGCATTATTTTTTGTCATTTTAATACCAATACTCAATATAGGAGAGGTTACTTTCCCACCACATTTTCTATATTTTTTCCAAGTTCGGGCAAAAAGTTTAATCCCCGAAGTGTGTGTGCGAGTTCAACCTTTGCAGCTGGGGAACAGACAAGGGCTGATTTAGGCAAAAATGTGCCCGAAGTACTTTACAGGGGAATTGCAAACCACGGCTTTAACTTGGGGCGGGGGGGAAAGCACAGAATTCACAAAGGTTGGTGAATTGCTTCTGAAGATAATGTAATTCTTCATGAGCTGGGATGTATGTGTCATGCTAAAATAAACAGGTAGTACAGGAACATTTGAAAATTCAAAGTAATTTTTTTTTTCCTGTCGATTGTATCTTCAAGAAAATTCCCCTTCAGGAAGTAGTACTAGAGTCAGTGAAGCCTCTCATTTAAAACTGCAAGCGTAATGCATGTTAGCAGCATTTTCCTTTGCCTTCTCTTCCTCCCCAGGCTGGTGTTAATTGCTTCTTCAGGGGATTAGTGAAAGAGTGTAATTGCTAGGAAGTCCCATTCATTCGCTTATCTTTGAGTGGTTTCCCGATGACTGGGGCCACCCCTGACTCTGGTGACCTGCAGTTTCAAAAAAATTCTGGTGGAAATAATCCCTAGTTCAAGTGCTGTTTCTGGCATTACCCTGCAAGGCGCCTGCTGCCACGTCCACCTCGCTCTGGCCACGCAGGCTGAAGAACGATAGAGACGAAGAATCAGGCCTGGAGGACGGCTGGGTTTGGTCGCATTGGTGCAGATGCAGCCCGGAGCCTTTGGCGGGTGTTGCTGGCCATGGTACGAATAAGGCAGAGCCCAGAAGGAGGCACAGCACGTCTCCCTGGGCAGGCAGGGCCACGCTTCCGTCCCTGCAGGCAAAGGCCTCGGGGCTGCCTCTGTCCGTGGTGCTTAACCGGCCCAGCCCTGCCTGCCCTGACCCTGCCTGCCCTGACCCTGCCTGCCCTGACCCTGCCTGCCCTGACCCTGCCTNGCCAGCCCTGCCTGCCCCGCCAGCCCTGCCTGCCCCGCCAGCCCTGCCCTCGCCCGCCTGGGAAACCACTCTTCCTGCAAAGGGGATGCCCTCATCCTGGAGGGGGAAGGCAGTGGGCAACACTCGCTCTCAAGCACATTTGCCAAAAACAAACATCCTGACGTTACAGAGATTCACCTTGTTTTCATGGTGATTTAAAGATTTTTCCTCTGAAGCTGAGCGTTGGTCAGGCTCTGTCTGCTCAGGAGGCTCTGCTGCCTCCAAGGACTTCGAGAGGTGCAAGTCCAGCTTCTGTTGGTGGACCAAGTACCCAGTACCCAGAGGCCAAAGCAGAAGAGGTGCCCCTTTACTTGGATATAAAGAAACAGACAGAGAAATTGCCTCCCCAGGGTTTGCGTGGCTTCAGCGGCGGAGGAACCCCTCTCTGAAATCTCAGGACTTTGGATGATCGGGTACTTTGCATTTTGAAGCGTGCCATCCCTGCTGGCTTTTCATTGTCTGAGTGGCTGGTTCCCCTTGGCCTGCAGACTGCAGGGCCATCGGGTGCTACTGGACCAAGGAAAGGAGCTGCCCGAAGAACTCAGTGGCGCAGGTGAAGCTCAGCATCCGTGGAACTTAACTTGCTCAGGCATTTCTGTATCATTTTCACAGAACTCGACACTCTCCCACAAAGAATCAGAATGATGTAACTCTCATAAGCGTCGTCATCTTAAAGCAGCAGAGAGGTAAATGACACCGAGCAAAAGGAACACGGATAAGATACGCTTCTGTCATGCATTCACTGATTCATCTAGTTAGAGATGGGATTTTCCTTTAGTCTAAAGCCATTATCCTTTGTGAAGATTCTGGCTTTGGACAGACAGAGTAACATTATCTTGCAGAGAAAATAGCAGAAGTTACAGAATCACAGAATCACAAGGGTTGGAAGGGACCT
>VWZZ01000502.1:1296424-1318051 GCA_013399095.1 Psophia crepitans
AGAACTGGACGCAATATTCCAGATGCGGCCTCACCAATGCAGAATAGAAGTTCTCTCAATCTTGTGAATTTTGTGTAGACTAGGCACATAGCTATAACAAGCCCTGACCGGAGAGATGCAACCAATCCTGAACCTGTCATAATGCGGTGACAGAGAGCAAATGCTGTCCTGTCGGCAGAGCTGCGGCTGTTCCAAAGAACCTGCAGCAGGATCTCCCCGCCAGGACATACGCAAAGAACAGCACAACTTTATTTTCACTTTAAAGCATAAAATACATCTGAAAGTTAACTGTGTTGTATTTGTTTAAATTCTTCCAAATCACGGTGATTCTTAAACCCAGGCACAGAATTATGTAGAAAGACGGGAAGTTTAAAAGTCTAATAGTTCCAGACTCTAGCTAAAACTGTTACGAGAAGAAACTATATTTTCAGATGTCTTCATCTGAGCTCTATCAAGTTAGGCAGCTAAGCCAGTCTGTAATATGTAATTACTTGGAATTCTAGTGAACGTATGAGCCCAGGGAGCTGACGCTGCATTTCATGATCTCAGAGCACTGGTCAATGTTCTTCTTTATCCTGTAGAACGTTTCCACATATTCAGAACGACCCAGAAGTTCAACAAAATCTTCATCGTGAGTTATCACCAGAAGCTGAAAGTTACGCTGTTGTGAGCGGCTTTTTATTATCCTACAAAGAGATATTATTTAGTGTACGTTTATCTAAACCACATTCTAGCTTGAAATACATAGTCAAATGACATGAACTGTCAAGCAATCTAATGCAGACAAACTCTTTACCCACATAAAAAAATGCCAATTTAAAAAATACTTTTCCTCCTCCAGATATATGAGAGGGAATCTAAAGCTACTGCTTCGCATGTACATTTGCAGATGCCAACAAAGATCTGCCAGCTTACAACATAACTCCCTTCTGCCAGCTACTATTAACATTTGAAAAATACCCATCTTCACATTTCACAAGAAGAGATCACTTACTCCACCAGGGCATGTGCGAGAGACTCGATGTTTTCGCGATCAAGATTGGTAGTAGGCTCATCTAACGCCAATATGCCACAGTTGAGACAGAATGTTTCTGCTAGAGCAAGACGAATAATAAGAGAAGCAAGCACCTAAGGAAGAAAACCCAACAAAACCCATCAAAATCTCACTTTCTTATGTGTTTATAGAGGAACCGCATGTAACGTTATTTTTAATGCCATTACAAACCACGACTAAAGTTTACATGACAATGTGCTGATAGTTCACCAAATGACAATAAATAGTTACAAAAAAATTATATTAAAACTTCCAAGAGGTCCTGAATTTTAAGTAAAGATTGCAATCTGAGGTAACGATACGACGACACTGTCATCTGCATCACCACTACCCCCTGCTCAAGCCCCACCCTACTGCAGCGGGGATGGTGGAAATCTGTACGCGTATCACGGAGTTTGAGTTACTGAACCCAACTACTTCCTAAAACTGAAGACAGTAGGATTTACCACCTTAACGTCAGTTGTGTACTAACATGCCTAATTATATTATTATTCTATCTCCTCAACTAGTGAAAATGACAGAACACTCGATGGAAACTGTGCTGCCAAAAATACTTTCCAACTATCACGACTGTTGGCATCACAGTTCACGATCAAAGAAGAATTCTCAGAATATAAGCTAAGAAACTGTGAAGAAGTTTCACTCTCATTTACATAGGACTCTAACGTAACATCCTAGACTACTTTAGGAGAGGACGCATTTTTTGCCTATACTGCTGTTTTATAAGATTTGGATTTCCCCCAGAATTAGTATGGAATTTTCAAAACCAAGTACACATCTACACCCAGGTGGGAATTAATTTGACAGCCCTTTTCATGTTCAAGCCACAATACAGTGTTCATCTTCTCATGAAGTATCATCCCTTCAAAATTTCATTGCTGCCTGCACTTAAAAAGACTGTATCATTTTGTTCTGTTCCTCAATTTCATTTCCTCCTACTGTCTGTACCATCTGGTCGTGGAAAAGGCCTGGCTGCCAATGAAAACTGCTGGAGTAGGCAACACAGTGGGAATTGCTACTCTGGAGGTAAGGAAGTAGGCAGTTTGTTACTTCACATAATGGTAATTCTTCCTCAACATCAAAGAGATCTAAATTTGTTGCCACCACAGCTCTTTCAGCTACTGCAGAGGAAAGGAAGCCAGAAAGCTCCAGCTCCTGCTGCAGAGGAGGACGGAGAAAGTATCTCCCTCATACAGTTGCAGTTTCCTCTGCTCAGACGTCACTGGCACGTTGCATAGAGAGACCCGAGGTCAGGGAGAGCTCTCCACATCTACTTACAGCAGGGACAAAGAGTGGGCAGAAAGTGTTCGTCAGGGAAGAAATCAGAGCAGCCCTGGCTGCATTTCTGTCCCTTTCTACTACCTCTGCATTTAGGAGGATCGTTTGTTCTGATGGAAATGGTTCACCTGAGGAGGAAGCAGAGAGTTTCCTGCTGTAATACTGCAAGTACCTTTGCTCACCCAGGCTGCATAGCCAATACGTCAAGTGTCAAATGGCTAGAACTGTTATGGGGTTTTTCCATACCTCAGCTCTTTAACAAAAATAAAAATAAATAAAGTCAGTAGAGACTGATTCTGGAGGCAGATAAGCAAGGCTGGTGAGGAGTTCTATTCTCTTGCTTAGGAATATTATAGACGCTCTGTCATAACGTAACAGACAGGTGGAAACAACAACTCCCAAGCCCCAACAGGCGAAAGGGGTGCAGTTAACCGTGATGAACCTCTGATGGCTGGTACTGTCAAGGCAGGCGAGGCATCAGGCCACTTGGCCAGCGTGCACTAAAGTAACAAGAGCGCTGAATGGCCAGGCTGCAGAGCTGCCACAGGCAGGACAGAATACAATGCAATGCCTGAAAGTATGGCAGGGTATGATATTTGGTGACATCGACTGAAAGGTTACATTCAGCTGTAGAGGAGAGCAGCATAACCTGGAGAATAAGAGACCTTCTCATTCTTACAGGTAGATGCAGTTGTGAAAAGATGACCAAGGGCCAGCCCTCAGGAAGGAGAGAACATGGGAGCAAGTCAATAGCCCTAAAGCCACAACAACCTCAGTGCTAAATAGCAAGGGAGTGGGAGGAGTTGAGCTTGAGGAGACAGGGAAGTTGAACCCTTCACTCCTGCAGGGACTCAGACGAGTCCTCAGCTGAAACACTGGATTTTGGCACCCCAAGACGATGTTCAGAATCACATATTGCATACTGTCGGCAAAATCCGGACACAGAGAAGGGAAGTCGTACAGAATTGTAAATTAGAGTTGGAGCCACCCGGTCTTCAGAGTCACCCCAGAACACGTCACTCTCTTGCATTCACCCGAGTCAGTTTTCAGAATCCTCTTTACTGTGTACTGAAAATAAAATGCTGTTACCTTTTGCCCAGCACTACATCTTCCTCGCATATCCAGTGCTGTATCTCCCTTTATCATTACTACTCTATAATTGTAACTTCTTCTTTTATCAGAGGCTGAGACATTCTCATCTGCATCAGAACGAATTTCTATATACTCAATATCTGAAAATGGGAAGGAGACGGTTTTTACGTTATCAAAAATCCTTTAAAATATCAGGATTAAACAGAGTTGAGAAGTATAACACGCAGTAACCACAAAGATTCTATTCAGAACTCCCACGAACAGATGCATCTTTGAAATTAATTCTTCTAAAACTGAAGGAATGAATTCACGCAGCTCCCCTCTCTCAAGGACGCCTTAACTTTGGAAAACATGGAAAACGGTAAATTGCCTCTACTTATCCTGTAACTAACTACGTAATCTGTAATAAAAGGGAGATTACAGTGGTGACCAACAGATGTAGCCTTTAGAATGGAACCAGCTGTTTCAGATCCTGGGTATTCAATATTTTGAACAAACACTTTTCAGTACGCTGCGCTCAGTACCAAATGAACACCTATGGGCAAAAATGAAGCAGTTATGTTACGTACCTTGTCCTCTGTAGGTGCTTCGCCAAAGGTCACGAATTATTTTGTTGATTTCTTCCATCTTCATGCTATGAAATGTCATTATTGCTCTAAAGAACAACAAAAACCATAAACTGCTATAGGTGCAATCATGGACTGCTGAGAACTGCAGGAGCTTTAAGGAAGGCAGCAGCTCCCTTTCCATTCCCTGAATACTTGTACTGAAAATATAATAAATACAAGTTCATTTTGAATGCAGAAGTACCTAACGACTAACCACACTCTACTGTGTGGAGGATTCTACACTCACAAACAACTCTGTCTCAAAAAGTAGGAGAGTAATGAAGACAAACAGATTGGCAGTCAGTCGCTCAGAGAGTAGGTTTACCTGACTTTAAGAGATTTATAATTTACACGAGGTCCATTTTCTGACTGACACCAAGACACAAATCTGACGTTAAGTCTTCCAAAACAACAGTAGCTGCCATCAGCCAAGCGGATGTTACGACTAGAGCCACCTTTCTCTTCAGCAGCAGGAGTAACATAGGATGTCATTAATAATTTCCAATTTAATTTCCCTGGTTAACATATCAACTGGGCTTTAGTTTGACAATAGATGATTCCTTATGAAAGCTTTCAAGAAAGGACAGGATGCTACGTTTCAGCTTTTTAAAGAAAAAGTGCTCTGTAATGAAAAAAACGCTTGCTCAATTTATGCCAATGTTGTCCTTCAAAAAAATATGGTGGAAATAGAATATACTTCTAAACGGACTTTTACATGTTTTTCCTACCTCCTCTCTAACGGGAATTATTTCCACCTGTTCTTGGGAAATACTTCAGTATCAACTCTAACAGCATTTGTTATGTCTGAAGAAAGTCTTTTAACTATTTACTTAATTAAACCTAAGAATGCAATCCTCGTCAGTATTTATCGCAAATCTCTAAATATTAAGTCAATAAAGATCAACTGATAGCACAGAACACCCAGAATGTTGGTTTTCCCAGATACAGCTTTCAATCTCTGACCATTAGAGTTAACATTTCGTCTCACCGATTTTTCAGACGATTACCAATAAGTGATGCTTATCTATTTTTCTTGAAATCACAAGACTGATTTCCTGTTTTGCCTTAAATAGAAACAATAGATGACTTGATACCATACAAAAAGATTCTGAATTCTAAAAGGGAAATTCTTGGAGTGCATTTCCATTTAAGCTGAAAGGGAAGAATTATACGTGCTCTGAAGATTTTAAATCTTCACAAAACAAATTTTGATTAGCTTACATTCTAATATTAAACATCTTTATTTTATAATTAAAACTACTTAAAACAGGGCTCCTCCTCTAGACCACTGTGTTTAATAACCATTGAAACTGTCTTCTCACCTTGGAAAGTTCTCATCTATTTAGTTTCTCTTCCTGACCATTATGCTGTACCTTCAATCACATTACTGCTCTCTGTGCTCCTTTTTCCAGCTCTACCAGACACTTCTTACTATAGGAGACCAAAATTCCAGAGTATATTCACGACATGGGTGTACTGGGAACTCATACAGTGGCCAAAATGTTTCTTTTTTTGTTGTTGTTGTTCCTAAAACTCAATTTTTCTTTCTGTCACTGAGCACCAGTTTTGTATTCCTGAACCATATCCCCGGCTTCCAAGATCCTTCCCCCTTTCCCACCAAACCGCAATAGCTCATTGTGATTGCGTCATTACAATTGAACAAAGAGCGTTGTTTGGTAGTTTTGGGTTGCTGTGGGTTGTTTTTTTTTTAATGGAGCCGTATGTTTTACTTTGTGTTTACATATTTTGAGATGCTATTTTTGACCAGTCAGTCCAAGACTGGAAAACAAGCTTCCAGAGGAAGTAGAAACAATCACAAAGTTTACTACACTTTCCACCAAATACAAGACATTCTTTTGATCTTGCTTTCTGTAATATAAGCACAAACCCACCCACACTGGAAAAGGGGAAAACACACCTCTCTGTTGTAGTATTCTTTAATGAAAACACAATTGTTTACCTGAGAAGACAATCATGGGGAACAAGAAATCTACCCAGCGTATCTTACTCATGTCAAGATACGACCAGGAGATGCTAAAATGTACTGCTGTACAAACAAAAGTAGGATGAGACACTATGCAAGAAGTTCCAGGTTAATAATGAAGGATTTAAACACAGATTTCACTTTCCCTAAACTCGTACTGTGGAGTTTATGTATTTTGGGAGAACATGAGACGGATTTTGAAGAAACACATTCTCCCCCTGCGTATCCTGTAATACTTTGCTTCACTCAAAAAACCCCAAAGAAAACCAAAATTGCAGGAAGAAAGGAAAACCATCAGCAATTTTGGGTGACACAATGAGAAAAGCCTCAAGTGGAGAAAAAAAAGCTACCGAGGAACAGGGTCAGAGGAACAGCCTGCAGCTCCACTGGCTCTTCCACACATTTTCATACAAAAAACTACAGTTGAATACATTTATTGTCTGGACATTCTGTAACTGCCACAGGCAACACAGCAAAGATAATTTCACACCAAGAATTCAGCACAGATGGCACAGGTATGTGATGTGTTGGGTTCACTCACTATTATCTCTCAACCTGAATTGCTGCACTGCAAATGAGAGTTCTAACATGTACAATCATAACCCCAAAAAGGCTCCTACAGAGAACTGGGAATAAAATTATAATGGACTCCTATATGACTACACTGAACTCAAATTATTAACATCGATGCATTAACTGTATGTACATTATATGCATTAACTTACAAATTTACTACATCCTACCAATCCCAGTCTATGCTGCTTGTAGTATATTTTAATTAATTTACTTCAGAAGTTGTATCTTGTTATCTTAATATTTAAATGCCTAATTTTGTAAAGAGAAAAAAAATTATGTCTCTGAAAGAACTGTATCAATTTACTATCTCTAAGCTACCCCAGGAAGTCTGAAATTGAAGCTGCTTTTGCTTCAAGGTTATCAATAGCAATAAAGCCCAAAACACTTAGGAATTACCCTCATACGACAATACTTACTTATCAAGAGCCTTGTAATAAAGGTCCAGATCTTTGTTCACCAGCTCTGTTGTTCTCATAACAATCATCATCTCCCTGTATTTCTCCTCTGCGTCTTTGAACTGGGACTCTCGAAGTTCCTTCTTAAACCGAACAATCTCCTCCTCAAATCCACGTTGTCGGCCAAGTGCAACATGATGGTTTCTTTTCAGAGATTCTATTGTCTCCTCCAAATGTTTTTGCTCACTGTGAAACAGTAATTGATAGCAAATCTTCTGCATTTAGCATTTCACAGTTTTTCAATCAGGATTCTGAGTTTATGTTAGACAGCTCATTATATTGTATCCATAAAGTCTGCAACAGTTAAAACTATAGTACTGATGTCACTGAAACTAAGACATTATTCTATTCTATTATTGAAATGATTTAAGTGTGAAGTTTGTTAAGAACATATTCAAATCACTACTCTGAGAGAAGCGAGTTATCAAGTTCGAATGCCAAAGTGCTATATGTAGAAACATCGAAAATAATTAATTTCACAGGTGGAATTAAATTAGGATACTGAGCAAAATAAGATGAATTAATTGCATAACCTCTAGAAAGCTAAATAAATGGTTCAACATAAGAACCAGCACAGGGCTAATTCCTTTTCCAAAGTGTTTATTATCTAAGCAATTAACACATAACTACTGAAATAAATGTAAAATATGCTGCTGAGACCTAAGTGAGCAGACTGAAAACGAAAACTAAATATTCTTATCCACTTATTTTTTTAAGTGTGAATTTAAAGGCTGAAGTCACTAAAAAAAAGATTAGACTGGAACATGTCTACGCACATGTACACATGCACGTGTTTCTAGCTAGAAGCACTATAAATTTCCCTGAGTCACTTATATTGTCGTCATGGGGATAGTATGCAAACATGAGTTGAAGGAGGAAGTGGTCTACATGAATGGGGAGAGCAGTGGACCAGGAAACGTGGTACAACACTGTGAATATTACATTCCGTGAGTTCCTGCGCAAAATACGCCGTTCTGCTTTGAAGACTCTTACTTTTTCATTTGCGGCACTTTCATTTCTCCCATCTCCTTCGCAAGGTGTTTTATATTGTCTTCAACTTCTTTTAGCTCTTCATTCCGTTTCCTCAAAGTCAGGTTATCCTCTAGCCACCTTTCCTGTATCTATCTCCACAGAAAGCAAGAAGTTGTATAACGTTTCAGTATATTCATTCTCAACTACAAAGTCTGAGTTCTGCACAACTTCAAAACATGCTGCAAGCACAAAATCATTGACAACAACAAAAATTATCACAGTGGGAACTTAACTTGTGCTAAAAATACGGTATAATGGAATTCAGCAGTATTATTTCAGGTTGAAATATGAAATAACACTTGCAGTATTTATTGTCGCAGGCGAACAGAATGATCCTGTGTGCAGGAACATTAATCAATGTTTCAAACGGGGCAAGGATGAGATTTAACAAAGTCCCCTGTCTCGGTTCTGCAAGTTGGACAGTAAGTGGTGGGGCAGAATGGGGGAAGGCATCTTCCCTGTAAAGAATGTAAACAGTATTTGAAATATATACACAAGAATTTAAAGTACACAAGAAAATCTGGAGTAACTAGCAGCTTCTGGTGCCTGTGATTTGGTACCCTACTTCAGAAGGCAGGTATTCTCCACAAAAAGATACTTTTGAAAATGCTGGCTGCTATCCCAACAGATTTAACCCTTTTGGAAATATCACACAACGATAGTTAGATATAAGGGGGTTTAAAAATGCATCTACTTTTGCATAAACAGATCTCAAGACTTTTTCCAGCCTAATGCATGTATAGCAGCTATTCTGACTAACAAATGATCAAGCAAATCAGGAGGAGACAAACCACTGCACCACTGTGGATCTAGGCAGACTTAACCCAAAACCAGAAGTTATTTCGACTATGCAAAATATACTGTAAAACAATACATCTACCTTTTGAGTGTCAATGTCTTGTCGAATCATTTCCATCTCTTTACTTATCTTTTCCTTCTGTTTCTCACAGGCAGCTAACTGAGAATTTACTTCATCAAGTTCAGACTCCTTTTGCTAAAGAAATAAAATAGCATACCGTTTAAACACCACACTGCTTTTAATGTCAGCTTTTTATTGACTGGTTTTTAGGTTACCTTTTTATAGTCTTCTTTTCCTTGTTGAACATAGTTTTCAATTTCTTTCACGTACTTGTTTATATCCTTAACTTTCTCTCTTATGCCATTTATCTGCAGGGAAAATATTTCAAATGAGATGCAGTCTTACGGCCGAGAGCTGATGCACTCTGTATCAAAGATTAGATAGTGGATAACACTACTGTCATAGTACAATTCATTATCATAACTGCCTTTAATTTACTAATAAAGCCTTCAGCTTTTGAGAACAGGTTTGCCTCTCGGCAAGGACAGATCACAGCTGTTCTTGCTATTTCTCTTAGATCTATTGGGAAAGGCTTTAAATACCATTGATCGCTAAATATTGCCACATGTCCCTAGAAGCCTTTTGACGAGACTGTCAAAGGTTAATTACAATTCAGTTCATCTCCTGACTCAGGTATGTTTAGGTTGTACCAACCTAAAGCGTTCGCTAAAGTCACTGCTGTGTCCTAAAAGCGAACTCATTACCGTGACTTCCACCCATGGCTGAAAAACAATATATAATCCCATGTCCCAGCTATGCCAAAAGCAAACAAACCTTCTCTTGTGTTTCTTTATTACTTGCAGTCCTTTTATTCGTTAAATCCTCCTTCTCCTGCTGCAGTTTTTCTAAAGTTGCATCCAAAGGAGACACCTGTTCTTTTGCTTCCTGAAAAGTAGTTGTAGAAAGTCCTTTTTATTTTCTCATTCTGTTAAAGGTGAATAATTTTGAAGTGGTAAATAAGAGGTTACTATTTTTTTTGGAGGGGTGTGTACATAAAAAAAGGAAGATATTTATTAATAAAGTTCTGGAAATTCCTAAAGGTACGTGATAGCAGAACAGGACAAACATTTAAAGATATCTCTTATTTGCTAGGATTACAGACAGTGTTAAACATAAGGCTGGGGTTTTTTCCCCCAGGACAATAAAACTAAAGGTTAACAGTTAAGAGTATTTCCTACCTTGATCTCTCTGCATAAGGACTGAACCTCAGTGGTTAATTCCACTGTTTGTTCCTCCAGCTGACGACGACGCTGCATGCTGCTGGAAATCTGAAGTTTCTCTGCTTTAAGCTCATTAACTATACCCTTTAGCTGCTGAATCTGATTTTGCTGGTCTTGCTTGAGTTTTTGATTTAACTCAATTTTACCATTAACTGAGGATAAAAACAGAGTGAAACAGTCAAACTTTTAGTAAAAGACATTTGTGTTCCTTACGAAAATTAAACTCTAAATTAAGCTAGTATGACCCCAAAAAATCAAAACTATGAGAATGTTGTTATTTCAGAACGGAAAACAAGTAAACTAAAGTTTACATTTTAAATGGCAGCGAGTTCAGAACATTATTTTCAACATAAAAATGAAGTACCAGTTTTGCATGACCCACCTGTATCCCACAAGTGTTTTTTCTCTTGTTTCTCTTGGCTTACTTGTAGAACAGTTCTACTCAAATCGACCCCAAGCAGCTTAGCCTCCTGCTGAGCAATTTTTCGTTCAACATCCCTAATGTCAGTCTGAAAGCATGAGGAAAAGTACTATTATTATTGTATTAGTGTTTAACAACGTACTTTTTCTCTATGACACACAAGAGCAAGTTTGGGGCTTGAAGCACACACGACTTTATTTGAAATGCTCCCTGTCCTTTGTCTGGCCCCAGGTTCTCTACATAATTGTCCCCCTCGTGGTTCTCAGATGAGCAAAGATTTTGTGTGGATAATAAAGACATGAAGAGTGCTCAAAGCAGTCTCCAACGTCTGAATAATTAAAAGCATAGGATACCCATTCCCCATTACCATATAGTTGGGTGGCACAAAACAAAGGAGGACGTGACAAGACCTCAGAAAGTACACGGAGTAGAGGCTGAGAGCACGCTGGATGATGATGACAGAAGCCTGACTTGGAGGACTGAAAAACACTTTGGTGTACTTGTGGTAGTGCTCACAGTCTGGATCATACCTATTTTTCCCAGTGACTATAGCACAGAATTGAATCAGAACTCAAGGGACTCTGTGGTCCTCAAAAGAAAAAAAATCATTACATAAAACTTGAAGTTTTATTAGCACCAAGATCATGTACGTTATGCTGCCTTTTGAAGTATTTTTACTTTGCTTGAAAAGTCTTAAGACCTCAAAGTTTTGTCACATTATTGAGTAACTACATATTTAAATGCTAGCAAGTGAGGATCGTTTTATAGATTAAAAGAAATTACCACAGCATACCTGGTACCTTTCCATTAGTGTTATATCCTGTAAACGTGCCTTGGCACCTCCCTCCTCAGACAGAGCTGTCTGCAGGAGTGATTCCTGTTCTTCTATCTCACCCTTCAGGCCCGTTAAATCCCTGTTTGCGTTCTGTATCTTGTTCCTCAAGTTTGGTATGTCTCTATCTTGGAGTTCAACTACAGTTCGTCTTAAATAAAATACAAATCCATAAAATTTTCTTTGTCAAAACCAGCAGCATAAATTCAAGACATTCAACATCACAGAATGCGATATGATTTAATAGTGAAAGACTAAATTTAGCCAAAATAGTATCCTCTTAACCTTGCTCATGTTCAATTATGCTAACATTACCTACCCAGCTAAGGTAATACATCCCTCATTCGAGACAGGTGAGATGAAACAAACAAGCAAACAAAATCTCTTTTAATTTTTAACTAAATTACAGCAGAGGGAGTCTAAACCCACTGCACAAGAGTGCCCTCTTGTGAAGGAAAGGTCTCACATATAGTTCCCAAATGCACAAGAGCCTGCAAATTTGAGAGCAGAGCCTCTTCACCCACTGGCAGGAAACCTGCATGCTCTAACTGCTGTTCACGTGCTAAGAAGAAAACCAACAAACAGGACTCTGACAAAAACTCTTCAGGGCTAGTGTTATTCGTTTATGTTTTGGAGGGAGGCAACAGGAGGAGAAAAAGGAGATAACAAGAAGTCAGCCTGTCTAGTACTGTCACGGCTTTAAAAATACAGATTAACTCAACCTGGAAACTGGAACATGCTGTAGGCACCTTTTCTGAATTTGTTAACATTACCTACACTTTGTATTACCTTGCAAGGTAAAAAATCAACAACATAAAAATGTTTTTTTAAATAACTAAAATAAAGGAATAAATTCAGTTCAATCAGCATCAGATTGCATTCAGAGAGATGCATTCCTAAGAGATGGATCTGTGCATGACTGAACCTCAAGGAAACATAAGATGGCATTGGAAATCCACTACAAAATCCAGGGATGCCTTTCTAGAACATCCTAATTCATACAAACCTGCCTGCAACAAAAATGATTTTTAAAGGAGATATAAATCAATATATTATTATGGGGTGTTTAATATAGGTTTGGTTCCCATTCTGTCTATACATCTTCCATTGCAGCACTTTAAAGAAACATATTTAAGTGGTACGAAAATATTTCGGTAACAAAACCAGCCTGTGCATTTTAAATTACCATGATAAAAGGAGGGGAACTGTGCCTGTACAGTGTAAATTATCAGTAGAAAAGTAAGTACATAACCACTTTTTTTGTCTCTCACAAGAAGCACCAAAGGACCAGAAATACCCAATATGTAAAATAATTTAATAAAGTCCAAAAGAGCAGAGAACAAATGGTAGCAAAATATTTATCTCAACAATGAGATTTTTCAATGAATTAACTAGCCCTAAAATAAAGCTTCCTTGGTGTCTGCATATTTTTTAATAATTAAAAACCCAAGCATTGGAAAGAAAACAGCTTGCAACAATATGATTTAAGTACTTTACCTAAGTGGTTTAAGAGTCATCATTTCATCACGTTTTTTCTCTTTTCTTTTAAGCTCAGACTCTGTTGACTTCAGTTTGTCTGGAGCAAGACGCAACTTAGACTGCAGATCACTAATTACATCCTGCAGTTCGGCCTCTGTCTGAAAAACTCTTTGACAAACCGGACAACACGACTGGTTCTCCTCTGTCAGCTGTGTAATGAACTGCGAATACACGGCAGTGGCTCCGGCAAGCACAGCTGGTTTAAAAGGGAACAAAAGATTTCATGGTGAATAAACAGTGCATGATCAGTAGATATCTATTTACTGTAAATAAAGACAAAATCACAAAGGCAGAAAACTGAAATGCCCCAAAGTGACCTGGCCTGGATTCAGCGGTGCCACTGCTTTCAGCACGTTGCCCTAACTCACCTCCTGAAGTCCTCACCAACCTGAATTATTCTACGAGTTGCTCTTTTTAAACCACGCTCATCTCTCTGTAACTAACAGCGCAAGTGCGTACTTCCTTCAGAAATTACTTCTTTCAGTTAGGAGTAAGCCCAACGGGCCACACCTGCACCAAAAGCGGCTGCTTCTGTACTTGCCCAAGCACTGAAAATCTTCCTTAGCTCTGAGAAGGCCATGCTCGAAAATACACAGTATGTCAAAGCAGGTCATTCGCTCATCGTGTGTAAATGAAGTAACAGAAAGAATTAAAAAACAACTGATCCTGCTGAAGTGTAAAACAGAAACAGCAGTAAAGAGAAGGGAAGTTTGTTAAGAAATAAGATGATTCAGTACTGATCTCCCTTAAGTCAGTTTCTGGGCAGATTGTTTGTCCTGCACAAGCAACAGATTGTCTCCGGATCTGCGGCTTTCATTTACAACAAGCTTTAGGGAAAAGAGTAGAGCTATAGATAAAGTTACCTCGCTGTTTCGAACTTTTTTCAATTTCATCTTGAAGTTTGCTCAGATCACTGTCAAAATCTTGGCTTCCACAAACATCAAAAAGTTTTGCTTCATGAAGGGACAGTTCCGCCTCTTTTTTTCTTAGCTCGTCAGTGATGTAAGTTTTATGATACTCTACTGATGCCAGTCGTTTGCTGAAACATAACGCATAAACTCTATTACAAGAAAATGAAGATTTCAAACTGTTTCAGCAAAACCCAAAACACATGAAGCTAATCTGAAATTGGTACTACTGAGCTGTTCATCAGTTCTGCTTTAATGATTTTTCACGAAATCTAAAGTGTCAACTTCTTAATCATCTAATTACATCATAAAATGTTTTATTTTAACTCATTCTAATGTGACTTGTAAGAAATTCAGAAGACCAGCAATTTCCACCCCCAAGCACATTGACTCAGGTAGGATTAGTATAAACAACTGAGGATGTTCCAGAACAACATTCTGCTCTCTGCTTTGAGTGCTGCTTTTGACATTCTACAGATGTTGGGATTTTATTAACGAGCACAAATTGTGCAGGATGCTTTCTTTGATTTTGCAGATACTTTAATTATTGTTTATTTAGGTAACACACGTTAAGTATATTAAACTTTCCAACACTTAAACACATAATTACATAAATACCAACGGAGACATAATGAAATAACTTAATACCTACTTAAGGCCAGCAAGATTATCCCTTGTCTGATTAATCTTTTTATTTTTACCATGAAGCCAGTCTTCAAGTTGTTTTTTATTCGGAAAGTATCCCAAGAGCGATGTCAGTTCCTCAGAATGTCTTGATTTTACTTTTCTAATCTGATCTTCTTTGTCTGCCTGGAGAAACGAAGCATTTTAAATTAGCTTTTTCATATCTTCAAGTTTATGTCACTCAATGCGTTCATGGAGTTAATGGCTTCTGTGAAGTCAGCCAGAAGCTTTACCTATGGTTATTGATAAACACGTCAAAAATACACAAATCTTGAAGGGACTGTATTAATTTCATGTCCCTCTCTTATGAAACGATGATAGAAAAATTACTTTGTCTTTCTTCAGCATCTCCATTTGGGTAATTGTCGTGGTGTGTAGATTCAACTGTTCCATCTCTTGATCCAGCTTCCTAAGAGCTTTGTCCAGGTTTATCTTCTCATTTTGCAGAGTTTGTACTTCCAGTTCGAGTGTTTCTACATTGCTGTTCCCCTCAGCCTTCTCCAGCTCATGCTCCTAAAGAAAAAATAAACGCCCAGAAGACTTAAATAATTACACTAATGAATAAAGTTCTAACTAAAGGAAACATAACATACTTTTCCGGCCCAATAATTTAAGACTGACTAATTTTACGGTATCACCAACTGGGGCTATTACTCTATTTATAGTCCACCAAGCAGAAGCAGTATGTTCTATACATGCATTGTACAAAAAGTCAGTCCCTGCCCCAAAGGGCGCACCACCTAAACAGATAAAGCATAGAGAGGGTATTAAAAGGGAAAAAAGCATAGCAGGTGGAGTAAACATCATGGGGTTTTTTGTTTGGGTTTTAAGTTACAAAGCCAAAAGTTTTACTTCAAACTCGTCTAAATTTTTCAATTACATTAACTTACTGTCTTGACAATCTCCTGATCCAACTCCAGAATTCTGTCTGAAAACCCCTCCAATTGCTGCAATTCGTATTTTACATTCTTCAGCTCGACTTGTTTCCTATTTTGAATGTCTGATTTCAGGTCAACGGTTCTTTCCAATCCAGTTTTCTTGTCTCTTATTTCATCTATCTGTTTCTGTTTCATTGCTTCCTTTCGTGCAAATTCTCTCTGAAAGAAGTCAGCAATAATATACTCTTTTTTTTTTTTCTTCACAGGAAAAAAACATTCGAAAATACTTCCCCACACTAGTTTGCAATTATTCACCACTGTAAGAGAAGGCACTGAAATACCTGGATAACTAGAACTTGCCAAAGATTTTCTGACAAAATGTCTCAACAGGAAAATGCAGATGCATCATACCGGTAGTGTTCTGTGAGAGCAACTCCACTGTAAAGATGACGTCAACAAAAAGTTGCTTATTGTTAAATCAGCTGCCCACTGTAATTCATCCTCAGGCTTTTTAGCTTGTCAGTGATCCACCTGCGTGAGAGGGCTGCTGAGAAAAACCTATCTGAAGAACTGCCTGTTCAATAGCTTTGGCAATTCGTATCACTGATGACCTCTCTTAGTTCCAACACTCATTTCCATGGAAAGATTCAGGCAACCCGTAATAAGAATTCTAGAAGAAAATAAATGGCTTCAGTTTTTCCCCCCCCAACATTCTTCTTCCCCTTCCTCTCAGCACTGTGAAAACAAATATGCACCACCAACAACACACTAATAACCAACACTAACTACGGTACTAAACCAACAAAATTCTTACCATTAAATGGTTTGCAGCTTCTGCATCTCTTTCCTGTCTCTCCTTCAACAATCTCTGAAAATTGGCAATGTGTCTTTCATTAAAAGGTGCTCGCTCAAAACCATCTAATTCCAGCTGTGCTGCCAAAGACTGAATTAACGAATCCCTCGTCGTAATGTGTTCCTGGTGACGATCTGCTTGCAGTTGCAGTCGACCTTCACAAAAAGCAAATGTGACATAATCGCTCAAAAACTGAGGCACAAGACAGACACATTTAGGATTCAAAGTCAGTTGCAACAATTTTCTTAAAGTCTTTGAAACTGAAATCTTTTGCAACAACACAAAAAGCTCCAGAATAAAAACAAGTTTTAGCTTGAGAGATTGCCATTTCAGGTAACTGAATTTTTATTAATTAAATAAATCAAGAATTTAAAAGAAAGAGTAATGTTTTCAGTATTTGAAGAAGCTGATAAATATAAGCAAACAAAGCCCAAACATATTTTAGGTAAGCGCATATTCTGTGTCTCAACTGCTATATTCCATCATCCCCATAGTCCCCAGAAATTCCCATAGTCCCCCCAGAAGAGAATACACGGTATGTGAAAGGGTATTATCCTGAAGCCCTCTGCCTAGCCCCCCAGCCACACCTGAGACACTGAGCACACCAAGCACTCAGCTTTCATGTTTTTCTTGGTTAACACAATCAAGTCTGGTTAGAAGGTATTTCCATCACCTAAAAGAAGGACAAGCTCAGACTGTGAAAACAACTGTGTTGTAAATAAACTGCTAGCCTGGCATTGTTCTATACCACCACAAATTGTTTTGAGTATTTTTATAAAGAATGGTCCACTTAAGAACAAAGCTACTACACGTTGTAATTCTACCTCAAAACAAGCAGCACGTATTAGAAACTCCAGGAGAAAACCGGTAAGACCTGGGAGGTTCCCATGCCATACTGCACAGCTAACCCCCAGCTCATGCACATTTCAGGGCTTCTGTCCAGTTCAAATCCCTTCAATTCTTATCAGTAGTTCCATTTCAGATCTCAATTACATTAGAAAATAAATACAAAGTCTAAAATACCTCGTTCAATAAGCAGCTCTGATTTTTCACTGTTAAATCTCTGGCATTCTTTAGTGGCTCTATCTAGTTCACGCTTACAGTCCGACAATCTCTTCTCCTTCTCCTTCACTGTTCTCTGGTGGTTCTGGTATCTGTCCCTTAGTTGTTCATCTGTTCCTTGAAAAACCTGTACACCAAAACCAATACAGAATAAAGTTAGCTTTTTAACTGAACTTAGAAGCCAATTAATGATTACTTTTTAAAAAAAATTTTACTAGTTTTTACTATGACAGAAGTCAAGGAATAAGAGAGAAACCCCTCCCACACAGGATTTCTATACTAGGAGATATATTAAGAAAAACTGAATATGCTACAAGGAAAACTGGAAAATCTGTTTTTCTTAGATTGCTAAAACAAATTGATCTGATTTTTACCACGAGTTTCTTTCCATTTTTCAAAAAGGTTTCAAATGTGTTGAGATAATCACAACAGAAGACTGACAATTATTTCTTATTTTAGGAGAAAGTATCATCTCCAGGGAGATGAACAATACTAATGTCAGGACACTGCCCAGACTGGTCAAAACAAGAGCTGGCTATCATCAACAGATTGTCAGAGGTAGGTGTGTAACTTGAAAAAGTTACACACCGCAGGGCATTGTTACCAGAAATTACCACTTTTATGAAAACTTTTGTCAGTATTTGCCTTCCTGGGAAGCTGGCCTATGGTTTAACCCAAATTACACAGAAATTAACACAGCTCCTTTAAGCTGTATTTGCAATATGTGATGATATCAAGTGAGCTATGTGGACTACGGAAATGTTCTTCACCAACATGTGATGCATAATAAAATACATCTGGGTAGCAAAAGATAAGATTCTTCAGCAGAAAGGATGGCAGCATGGAATTTGAAAAGCAACCTTTTCCATCTTCTGTTGCAAATCTCGATTATCTTTCTCCATCTGCCGCCTCCTGCTCTCCAGGGCTTTTATGTCGTTGTCTAGCCTCATCACTTTTATGAGATTCTGTTCAACTGCTGCCAAAGAACTCTGCAAAGGGAAAAATGCTGTAAGTAAAATATCTCACCAGCTTATGAACCCCATCATCAAGTATACAACATAGTCTGTTAAACCTTCAGCTTTATAAAGTATTTTTAAAAATAGTGGGGGTGTTAAGTTTTAGGTTTTGTTTTGGTTACCGCTTGTAGTAGTTTTAGTTACCAGCTAAAGTTGAGAAAAAGATATTTTAAATTAAGCTACAAACACCAACGCTGCAACAAGAACTTCACAGAGTTCTTTAAACTTCCAGTGACTGTTCACAGATTAGACCAGCACCTGCCAGGTTTGTTGAGGTATGCTCGGTTCTGCTTCAGAGCAAAGGATTAGATAACACAACGTAAAAGTGTAAGATTTTAATCAAGAAATTTGTCAGGCTTTCACCTTTTTCTCTGTTCTTTAGTACTTATGTACAGTTTTGTAATCAAGTCTGTAATGTAATCATCACGCAAATTACCTTGAGAGGATCAAGTTGATTCTCAATAGATCTGACATTCTCCTTAGAAGCAGCCAGTTGAGCCTCTCTGTTCCTAAGATGATCCTGGATTTCCTGGGCTTTTTCTTTATTCTGTTTTAGGTATTTCAGTTCTGTCTGACACTCTTTTACTTTCAAGCTTTGTTTTAGTCGCACCTGGCGGAGAGTTTCGAGTGCTTTAATATACCTTTAAAAAAAGCAGAATTTCAGATCCTATCAGCAATATAGCAACGGTGATGTACGAATCAATGCCTTAGACATTTTCATTAACACCTACATTATTAGAGAAGATGTTTCTTAGTTTTTATTTAATTACAGTAAAGAGAAAAACCTTGTTGCTGAGAAGATCTCATCAAATTTCTGTTTCAGGGCCTTCCCTTCACTTAATGGCCAGTTGGATTCTTCTTGGTGGCAGAAAATGACGTTGTTAATCACCGACTTGGAAACACCAAGGGCGCTGATCATCTCTCGATCGATTTCTGCACACTTGGAACTCAGACTGACCTTCTCACCATGCCTGTGGAGCACAGGTAAAGAAAATCCCCAAATAAGTTACTAGCAAATTCTTTTAAAAGTAAACCACATTTTTAACAGTATAATCTCATTGAAACGTACTGATTCAAAAACTTAATGAGAAACAATTTATAAACATGTAATTACCACATTCAACACATGCATTTAACGCTGCCGGTATTTGCAGTCAAGACTATTACACTTTTCAGAACTGCAGAACCACCAGAGGGAGCAAAGTCAATCTTGAATGACGTTAGGTGAATACAAATAGTGCAGATCAGAGTCGACACGAGCCAACAACGATCTGAAACTGAAAATGGTGCCAGAGGAAGTAAAGCCTACATGCTCACAGATTCACAGACGCTACTTTCAAATTGTATCATTATTAATCCAATTTTCAAATAAATACAAGTTAATAGGTATAAGCAGTTCTTAAAGTAGTGGCTATCGAATGCAGGGTTTTTGAATCAAGTGTCGAAACTACATAGATTCAATCTCAGAGCGCTGGTAGCTACTTCAAGGAGTACGGTATGAAGCTTTCTCTTGTCTTATAAACAAATATACACAAAGCCCAAACCGATCTTCATGCCAAAGAAAGAAAAAACCTTGTCCACTTACTTTGTTCGAGTAATGACACCTTCAAGTGTTTTAAATTCTGTTTTCTTGCCTTTCTGGGTACAGACCATGGATCGCTGGACAGCTACAAGCTCTCCATTTACATCTCGAAACTGTAATCGAATCTGAGCTCTAACATCTGTTTCATTGGCAACCTTTAGTAGGAATGAAAAAAAGAAGTGAATAAGGGAAATTCTTCCCAGCGTGCCTTCCCAGCTGTGGGTGATGTTTCAGGAAAAACAGAGAGCTGGGGCAGATGAGAACAATATGGTCAGCTCAGGCCTGCTTAGAACTTGAGCAATCCCTGTTTTCATCACCACACTGAGCACAGTTAAGACTTTGACTTAGGAGTAAGCACAAATTAAATCTAGTCACTACGACTTTTACCTTTGGATCGTGAACAAATGAGTTTCCTTTGGTGCCAGGAGGAAAATCTCCAGTGGAAATATATTTAAGACATTCAATGATGGTCTAAGAAACAGAAATAAGTATATTGTTACAATCGCGATTTCGAGTAAGCAAGATGGGCTACTGGCAAAGCCACAGTACCAGCCCAACTATTTACAAATGAGTCAAATATACAAGAAGAAAAAAATAAGAAGTGACATTTTATTTTTTTGAGTATCATGAGGATATGGTACTTTGCAAAATCGGTTTTCATCGGGATCTGGATCAATTTCCTGTGAAAAATATCAACTGGTGCTCTGTAAAATCCACGCAGGAAAGCAGACCTCCAAAAACACTAAACCCCACAATATTTACAGCAAACAGCAAGATTTTTGCAGTATTATCAATACTTTTCTGTACAGATCATTATTTGTATTCTGAGGCCTTTCAGAGCTATTTACAGTGCAAACCCACACACACAATAAGCCTTACCGTTTTTCCTGCACCATTTGGTCCCACCAAAATAGTTAATGGATTAAAAAAAGTGATAATTTGTTTGTCTTTATCCTCTACCCCAAAACTCCTCACTCCGAGGATACTCATTTTCTCAATCTTCGACATTTCCGCAGAACTTCTTCTCTTCCGAAGTCAGAGGAGCAGAAGGTTACAAACGAAGTGTTGCGTAAAATCTAGAAGGCAAAAATCACAGCGTATCACTGAAAGCTGACCGCGCACCGATTCACGCACAAAACATTACAGACATCTTCAAAAGCACAGCTAAGGCCCTTCGGTTAGGGCTCAAGGTACAGAATATACAGAAGGCAGAACTCTTGATTTGTTTTAAACTGAGAAGCTAATCAAGTTAAGAGAAGCGCCATATTATTTATCATTAAATCAAAAAAACAGTGGCCAGAAATAACCCAAAAATAACCCTTTACTCCGCATCACAGAACCCACACACGCCCTCTCAGAGTGCCCCGGACACCACAGAGGCCCCAGTACCTTTCTCTCTTTAAAAATCCGCTGTTAGCACTGCACGGGGCTCCCTACCGCCTGCATTCCTCACAGGGCCGCGTCCGGGCTTGCCCAGGCCACCCGCACCACCTCCCCGAGGGGCGACAGAACAGCCGGAGGCTTTGCAGGCCCCGGGTGCGTGGGCCCGGGCACGGGTGGGGGCAGCCCCCCCGCGGGCCGGGGGAACTGATGGCGGCAGCTCGCACCCCAAGGCCCATTACTGACCCGGGGTAAACATGTATTTCAAGCACATATTTGTGTGCACACAGGCACTCTCACGGCCCAAAGAGCGC
>VWZZ01000502.1:1318360-1342400 GCA_013399095.1 Psophia crepitans
CCGCAGGCCGGGACTGCCCGGGCATCCTGCGGGTGGAGCCGGCCGCGCCGCTTGCCGCGGTCCCCCGCCCACTCTTCTTTCGCAGGCCGTGTAGGGCGAGGGGGAAGGGACAACGATGGGGAAACCCCGCTCCAGCTCTTCCCCGCGTCCTCCCCCTGCCCCTCTTCCCTCTCCCCGGCCCTTCTCCTCATCCCCACCATCCCTCTCCTCTCCGCCAGCCTCTCCCGCTTGCCCCGTCCTGGGGACCCCTGGTTGCACCCAGGGATTCCCTTCCCCACCCCGAGAAGCCATTACTGCTTTTACTGAAAACACAACTGTAAAATAACAATTTCAGAGGGTTTTTAAATGATGTTTCCAGCCTGCTGCCAGGGCTCGGGGGCACCTGCGGCGGTGGAAACCTCCAGCCCTCGCCCCCAGGGCAGGGCAGCTGCTGGCAGGCGTGTTGCAGCCCCGTCACCCCACAGACAAACCCCCTTTTTCCAACAGTCTGGTTAAGCGATGATTAGGCCCGGGGGTAGCCGAGTCGTGGGGGGCGCGCAGCTTTACTGCTCAGCCCTGCTTTTAAGGAAAATCTGCGGATCCCCGCAGCAATCCGTCTCGGCGCTTCTGGCTCAGAAACCACATTTCCTTTGCTGGCTTTGTCGTCTGCGGGCTCTGCCCTTTACTCGCTGTTGAATCAGAGCCAGCACTGGGTCGACAACCCACATGCAGAAGGTGGCACAGCATCATCATCATCATCATCGTCGGAGCTGCCACGGCTACCTGGCTGTAGCAATGCCAGTCCTGGGGGTGCTCCAGTATTTCCAGCAATAGCGTGAGTCCTCGGGGCTGTGGGTGCGCGGTGGTTCACCATGACGCTGTCGGTGGTGTCGGTGTGATGCATCCCTCTCTCGCCGCGACAGATGAGAGTCAGGAAATGGTTTGCAAGTCTGAGGTGTACGGCGATCGGGTAATTCACCTTCCTCGGTAGGAAACCTAGAATAAAACCTGCAGAAATTCCACATCAATCTCTGTTCTCAGTGCAGGACGAGGATAAAATGTAGTCATGTATCTGATTACTCCATTTAGGTTTAATTTGGGGGGAACTTTCTTTCAAATCCATATGAAAAATAGGGAAAGAATGACTAAACTGAGCAGTATAAGATATTTTTAACGCTAACATCTTAGCAGGACTCAAAAAGCGCTGGGCATACGGAGGAGCGCTGTTGGAGTAGGTGCGATGTGTGAGGACCCTCCCAAGGAGAGCAGCTTCTCCTGCGCAGGGCAGCTGCTGCGAGGCACTGCTCCTCGTCCCTCGGGTTCCCACCTGAGAAATGCGGTGCAGGTCCTTGGGATCGCTCAAACACTGTTCTGATGCTCGGAGTGTGAAACCCAGGCAGGTGGCCTCTCATCAAGGAGCAGTGTTTTACTTAGCAGCCCATGTTACTCTTTTCCACATCTTACAACTTCTTACAAAAATTGTTGGAAATAAAGTATGTGTTGGTAAAGAAACAATATCGCCTTCACTACCAAACCTACTTTTGATTTGCTCATCATTTTTGGAAAATCCCTCTTGACAGTTGTCTTGTACAAAGATGAATTTTGTTGGACCCAGAAAAACGTGAGAAGAAATTGCATCAGCTTTTCACATTAAAGGCAAAGAACTTCCAGTGTTCCACAGACAGCTCAACGGCAGCTGAGCAAAGCAGCTTCTAGATGAGTGATTCCCTCAATTTCTGCAACCTGGAAAGGAACCCAAAGAAAATCCTTTTTCTGATTAAATTAGCAACCATTCAGAAATGCCTCCTATATGGATCCAAAGGGAGATTGCTAATTTAGTCGCAATTCCATGCAGTGTTTTGCCACTAAATCTGCCTGTTTTATATACTGTCTTAGTCAGGGTGCTAAGTCTGCTTTGATTTTTAGAAAAATAAGAAGAAACGAGAAAAAAATGAAAACAGAATGTAATACCTTCAGCAAGGGTGCATGTTTTATAGCACCTATAGGTAGGATAATACAGATCCTGCTCCCGGCTGCAAAACAAGTAGTTACAAAACTGGCACAAAGTAATGCAGCTGGACCAGTTAAGCAGGAAATGAGTGGATAATGTCATGTTCAGTATTGGATAGAATGACAGAAACTGCTGGACAAGCGGTTGTTCCTATCACTGGTCACTGGGATGAGGAAACAGAATCACTTTAAATGTGTAAGTTATTCCTTACTCTGCAGAAGACAGGGAAAGAGGAAATAACCACTTTCCCAGCAATACAAAAAACTTCAGCTGCTTCCGGTGAAGTCCTCATCTAGCCTTTTTTGTGTACCTGTGAAAACATAAACTCTAAACAGTGCTGATTTTCTGACATTTATGGTCTTAGCATAGTTTGTTAAATGCTTTCAACATTACAGTCTGTCCTGGAAAAGAATCAGAGGAAAAATCCTGGACATTAGGAAGGTCCAAAATTCTGAGCCAGAACTGGAGTTTTGCAACTGACCTTTACTTGCATCGTGGCAAAGTTAATCTCTCACAATTCTAGGTCACCAAGTCATGTTTTCAATAATGATCACATGTGCAAAGTGCATTGAGAAGTCTCCTAATGGAGTGGTACAAGGATAGCAGCGTGTCACGAGCTCTGTATCATCAGATCTAGATGTGAGGGTGCTGAGGCCCTGGCACAGGGTGCCCCGAGAAGCTGTGGCTGCCCCTGGATCCCTGGCAGTGCCCAAGACCAGGTTGGATGGGGCTTTGGGCAGCCTGGGCTGGTGGGGGGTGTCCCTGCCCATAACTAGATGGGCTGTGAGGTCCCTTCCAACCCAAACCATTGTGTGGTTCTATGATTCTAGAAGATGTAGTCTGTGGACTTCAACTATTGTACAGCTAGTGCCATTGGGCTCTGTTTAATCAGAGGTCACTTTGGGTCTACAAAAAGATGCTTCGGAGTCTACAAAGGGGTTGGAAAGGAGTACCAGAGTTTTGAGGCAGTTTGGGGGGCTGTAGGAAGGTTTGGGGTGATTGGGGACTGCTCAAGCTCATTTCTTTCTAGGACCCCCAGACTTCCTCTACCCCTTGTACCAGTCTTCTCCCACACCCACTGCAAGAAGCAACTCTTCCTCTTCTCTCCGCAGCCCCTATTCATCTTCCAGTTGGAAAAAGGTCCAACCAGAACAAAAAAACCCCACAAAAACAGCAGAGGACTGCCCCTTCCTCACTTCTCTGGGGCTTTCTTGTCCTACTCCAGAGGACCAGGAGTCCCTCCAGGACTAACTGTGAGGACAGGCTGCCAGCTCCAGATGCCATGAACCCTCCTGGCTCTTCCCAGCACGCCCCTATCCAGGTGGGACACACCTCAGGCTCACCTATAGGTAAACTGGGTGAGCTGCCAGTCTGGGGAATCTAACGGGCCTATGCTTTCAGCCAGCTCCAAAATCAATTACTTTGCCAGCATATTTTAGTGCTTACTGTGCTTCCTCCATGGAGGGAAACAAAGCAGCCAGTCTTGTATCAGGTCAAGTTCATGGTTAGGTAACGGAGGCAAACTTTGGAAAACAGCCCTGCGTACTGAACCTCCGCGTCCCTGTAATTAAAATGAGTAACAAATCGGTGCTAGGCAAAGTAAGCCTGGACCTCACCCTAAGCTGCCAGCCGGCGGGTGATCTTGTGGCTAACAATTCAGGCTTTCTCTGTGGCCGTAGCCTGGTGATAATCCTATTTTTTGTGAGTATGAAAAAGGTTCACAAAACGTGAGCTATGGCCGAGGTTCACTGGGATGTAACTGGCAGAGCAGGCTGTAAGATACCGCCTAAGTCAAAGATAAAGGTCATACCCATCTTTCAGAGGCAAACACAACTCCTCTGGACAGACGATACCAGTTTACACTCCATTTGTGTGTTGTCTCCTGCCCTGTAGCTGCCTCCTTTTGAGTCAGTTGTTCAGGAGCACAATGCCACCGGTCCCTGTTGCTGCTGCTTTCTCCATGGCAATGCTTTTCCACGTTGCTGATGGATGATGCACAGACCATACCCTGACTCTTCAACCAGTCTACCCTCTGGAATCTTCTCCAAAAGTCACTAATTAGGGTCCTTAGCTGTTGGCGTTGTTTCTGGTCAGAGTTTTCCGTTTCACAAACACTATTTCCCCACCCATCTGACATCTATTCTCTAAATCAGTGTTTATGCTGCCGTGGGATGGTTTAGTGGGAATCATTTCTTGACTTGTGATCTACCTCCTTTGGCTGACACTCAGGGCAGTTGTCAGCCTTTCAGGGTATATAAATCTGAATGTGAAAGTATGAACGTGGAAGCTGAGGAGCAGAAGGGACTACCTGAGTCACTGTTTCCAGTCTCCTGCAATGTCTTGTTATCGTGTCATCCCCTCTAGAAATCCGTCAACGCTCCTTCATAAAACTGGTTGGAACATTAGGTAGAACAACTAGCGGTTACAAACTTTTATATTTCCAGCCCAGAGGTCTGGTGGCTGGAGTTGTTCCTCATTTGAATTTGTCTGAACGTTGTCCTGTATCTAAGATATCTTCTTCCTGCTTTTATCTCCCGATCTGTTTATAGACTGCACATATTCTCAGCGTTCATTTTCACAGACAATCAAGCCAAGCTCTCCCACTGTCTCAGTTCTTTGTTCAGTTAGTGACACTGCTGATGACAGTAGGACAGAGACCACATCTCAAGGCCCTTCATTAGTTACCTCCTTCAGCCTAGTAACTTTCTGTTTCAACATGACCCTTACCATAGCTCAGTAAAACATTCATCTGCCCTAATACTTTCACATCTTCTCCAGATTAACCACTAAGTTATCATTTGATAGAGTGCTTTACTAAACCCCAGATACCAAGGATCCTTGTCTTCCTGTAGGATGAGCTCTCTTATCAGACAAGGACATCTGCTCACTCTGGCATGATCTAACTACAGCAGTCAATGGTACATTTTGCCTTATTCTACCATTTGCTTCTAGGTCTTTAACACGAGTTTCTTTCCAACCTTGTTCTAAAGGCCAGCCCATCAGAAGAGCCAGCCTTCACTAGTCTAAGTTGCTTTTTTAGCTTTTTATGTAACTTAATGCACCACTTTGTAGAGAATTGGGGGAATGTAGATTTGGTCATCCCCTGATTTGAAAACTGAGTTCAGCTCCAAGTCAGGCCTGGAGGAATGTCACAGGCACCCCACTGTCTCCCCAGGAGCTGCTGACCCAGCCGAATCATTTTGCCTTCCTTCTTGTTTCTTTGCAATACCTTATATTGGTATTTTTCCTCCGACTGCCCATCCTCCCTTGACACTTTTTTAACCACTGTGATATCTTCATTTATCTGATTTATTTTTTAATTCCTATGCACTATCAGGTCTGATTTCGCTCTAGCCCAGAACATAAATATGGAGACAAGGGCTGACAGGCAAGATGTTTGCTCTCAGCTGGGAAATGGAACCTTATAGATCGATGCCATTTGTTTCTGCTGCAGTTGGCTGCATGGCATTTTACTGGGAGACGCTTATCCTATGTTGCCTTCATACATTTTTTCCATTTTACTCCCACGTACCTCCTGTAATGTCACAACCCTTCCTTTATTCAAATTCTGCAAGACTCATTGATAATGTGATACTATTATTCTATCCATGAATGATGCACAGAGGTCATCTTAAAAATCATGCGCATCTTTTTCCTCTCCCAAATCACACCTGGGTGGTATGTCACCATGGGTGAGATCAGCTTGGGGCAAAATTTTTCATTATTTCAGAAATGCCTAAGACATTGTTGGTGATTCAGATGCTGGTCACAGCCCCAAAAGTTTAGATTGTTGGCCAATATAGCAAGAATAAATATCTACTCCTTTAATTCTTGTTAAACGTAGTAAAATATGTACTCTATTAGCATATATGATGTGATAGACACGCTAATATCTATACTAATCATTTTGAATAGAACTAGCAGTACCTGTGAAGTATAACAAAATGCTTTACCTCCACACTGTGGGAAAGGGAAACCTTTCAGAAGATCTGCTTCTCTTCTGCCGGGTTTACCACAGGTGCTTTTTACTCTAGGAGAGCAGCCATACCAGGTCAGGCAAAATTCCATCTTACTCCGCATCCCGTCTCTAAGAGTACTCAACCACTGATTTCTGTGCAGGAATGTGAGGGTTTGTTGCGTTATTCCCCTCATGCTCTTCCAGGATCCACACGTTTTCAGCTGGTGGCCTCTTGTGTCCCCTGGGATGTGCTCTGGCAGCGGGATGCTCTACGAGCCTAGCAGTAAAAGCTTTTTCAGGAGCTTTTTCAGTTCAGAACAAAAGATCCTTTTCAAGAGGATTTTTTAGCATCTATACTTCTTTTGCTGAGTTTTAGGACAAGAATAGTTTTTTTTTATTTTAGGACAAAAGAATATCCTATTTTAAATAAAAAAAAATATTTAAAAGTTTATTTTAGCAATGTTTTCAACAAGACTTAACCAGACCTGTTTGTAAAACGATGTATCGAGAAATTAATTATTTGATGGGCACAAGGTCTCCCCTGTCTCTGTGACTCTCAAGCAGCTAGCTATGGAAAACCAGATGACTCCTCCCACATCGTTATATGTCTGATTTTGCTGGAAAATTGTAACCTTTTAATGAGTGACTGTTACCCTCTCACAAGCACTCGCCTGGTATGTGAAAGTATTTTTTAGCCGTTTATACACACTTCAGTATTTTTCAGTACATAGAGTTTTTCCACTAACGCTGCAGGACTTCTTTAAATTCAAATAAGGTTTTTATTTGATGCAGGACTGCTAATTTCTGCCACTGATGCCTCTCCCCCTCCCCCCTGGCTTTTACTATTTGGCTGTGGCTAACTAAACCCGCGCTTCTCCCAGCTACGTATTACATGCTGAATGTCACAGAACAGCAAGGGTGAAGGAGGAAGGCTGAAGAAGTCCGTTTGGTTAAGCGGTGTTAGGGCCCGTGTATGTCCAAGAACGTGCGAGTATTTTTTGCTATACCTAGAACTGCAGTTTATGTCAGAAAATCCTATTGAACAAACGTCTTGCGTGGAATGCAAGAACTACTTGGGTTTCCAGATCTCCATCTGTCTGATTACATGATGCAAAAGTGAGAATAGAACGACAAAGATGTGTGTTATACAAGGAATATTTCCTGTGATGAGTTACTGATATCATGTAAGAAAATCACGTCTCTTATCTACAAAGGTATTTTCCCCTTATTTGATGTCAGAGGGAAGGAAACTCCCAACCTGTCCCCACTGAGGCATCCCACAGTGCCTATAATAATTCACACTATGCTCCTCTGCCTTTTCCTATATGAGAAAACTTTCCCTTCGATTTAATATTCAAGGTGTACACGAGTATATATAGGCAGCGTGCGGTGCTAAAAGGGCATAAATCGAACAGGGCTTTCCTGGAAGCGAAAATGCTGGTGCTCTATATCTTCCTATTGAGTTGCTGCTTCTCTCACTCAATGGGCAGTGCAATAAAAGAATTTCGAGCAAACTTCGAGACTGTAGCGGATCTGGCAGGCGAGGAGGTGGGTCGTTATCTTTTCTTCTTCATTTTCTACAGTTCTTTTGATGGAAGTGTAAAATCGAGGCTGGGCTGGTTTCAGCACTGATTCGCATGTCCTGTGTTTTGTTTGCTGAGATGCTGAAGGCACTGCGTGTCAGCCCGTCCTCGCAGGCTGGCGCTGCAATTGTTTCCTCAAAGGAAGTTCAGAAATAGAAAACCTGATGAAGATGATATGTAGTTAGAGACGCTTAACAATGTGGCAGTCACTTAGAAGAGAAATACCTTCTAACACCGTTTTCTTTTTGTGAATTTTAGATCTTTCTTCCAGCACCTGTCGGGAAATTTCAGGTAAGACTTTTAAAGCTTCTTTGTTACTGCTGTTATCATTCATCTGGAAAACGGTGATGCTTTGTAGCAGATACGGAGGGAAAGAGAGAGTTAGATTACTCGAAAACACCAAACCTCACAAAAAGGGAATACACTGCTAACGGCACGTTCTCGAGCAGCTCTATCAAATTCAGTTCAGTCCCTTTTATGCAAAAAAAGTTATGGAAATAAATAACCAATTCTGAGACCGTGATCTCTCAGACTTGGTTACACTCCTGCTGAAGGCGATCTCAGGAGCTCTCGCGGAGAGCTTGGTACTGAGGCCGTTCCCAACATCGTATGAGGCGCAGACCCCGAACGTGACCCGCCGTCATTTAGAGCAGAGGGCGGTGAGTTTGGTTAGTCCTGGAAACGCTAAAAGGTTCTTACCTCTCGGCAAGCAGACGAGTTGAGTGTTGTAAAGCATAATGAATTTTGTCTCCGAAGGAAGCAATTTGCAGGCACAAGTTATCACACGCAGCCCCGCTGATCAGTGGTTTGCAGCCTGTGGTCTGCAGATTTCTCAGGCTCTGCGAACTGAAAAAAGGTTCATGAAAAATAACTAAGAGGCAGCCTGTCGTTGGGAGGCCGTATCTTCCGAGGGGGAAAAATGAAATCCTCAGACTTTGCAACTTTAAAGAAGGTGAAGAGCAGCGCGTTATAGGCAGAAGAGTACGGAGCTTCTGTCCTTCCGCAGGGAGACGGACGGGAGCTGTGGGAGGCAATGAGCAGATCTAATCTCCTCGGGCCACTCAGTGTGATTTTGATAAAACTGCAACCCCAACCCACTTTAATCCTCTTTTACAACTATTTTCCCTTTTTTTTTTCCTTTATAACAATTTTTTATTGAACTTATATGTTTCTCTCCTGCTGTAGGTTTTTATCAGTTCCCAGAAAACATAGGAAAGTACCCCTTTCCCTAATTGTACGGAACTAGAGTAGACAATAGGTGATTTCTGTTTCTGCTGTGCATGCAGTTAGTTACTGAGTTTAATGGAAGATAAAATTTAACTCATTTGGCAGAATATAATTTGGCTGTTGTTTGATTTTTTTTTTTCAGTGCAACTGTGTTCCCTGTCAACTTGAAAAAACAGTAGAATACCTGAAAGATCACTTTAGGAATGATCAAATGAGACCATACATTTCTCGGATGGAGAAAAACATGGGCTGCATAATATCAGCTCTAGATACAGCACATACAGTAAGTTTCTCATCAGTTATTTATAGTGATTAAACGGGTAAAAATGTGAAATAACTGCGACTAGACTGCTCCATTGTTTTCAAACCATGAAATTAAGCAACTTGACATCCTGGTCAACTGAAAATCAATAGCAAAATTTTGATACCATCTCCATACAATCTAAATTTCTCACTGTTGAGAATTATGGCTGGCACTCAGCAGTGGTTTTATAGCAAAAACTTACCTGGATGGAAGTTACAGTTTTCTAAAAGATGCATCACCCTTAGGCAAATCCTGGACTTGTCTTTAGCCAGGAGGTCAGTAAGAAGAGGCCCTAAGCCACATGTCGGGGAGCAAATTCAGCCAGGAGGAATTCCTGACTCTCAAGGTCTTCGCTCTGTTCATTCGTGAAGATCTCTTTTTCCTTCTGATTAAGTATTACCTCGAACAGCCACCGACAGCTCCACAGCAACACGCTCTTTGTACTCTCTCCCTTAGTATCACTAATACCTGTTGTTATTATTATTCTAGAAATCTGAGAAAGACGGTCCCTGTCCAATATCAGAGCTGAACCCGCAGAGAGCCCTGCAGAAGTACACGAAGTTCTTTGAAAAGCTGCGTGAGAACTGCTAGGAGCCCCGCTGACGGCCGCTGGCAACCCAACCAGCCGGAGACGTCGGTGACCCAACACTAGGGCTGGTTCTGACAGAGTGCCGCAAAGCTGCCGCAGAGCGCCACAGCACATATGTGTATTATCAGATATTTATGTCTTATCGCGGGTATTAATATATTTATTTTATTTATAGAGAGCTTTTATATTTGCACAGTCATAATGTTCAAAGTGACAATGAAGGAAAGAAAACTATTAATTCTACCGTGGGTTTTGTGCACTATAGTAATTAGAGTGTATGTCAAGGCTTGACCAAAACTGTGTGAGTGAAATTAAACAAAATGCAGATTAGAAGGCAGGTCCATTAATGTGCTCTCCTGCAGACATTTACCAACTTGTCAGAGTGTTTATTTTCTGAAGGTAGGAGAAAAAAGAGAAAATACTATCTTTTAAATATGCGCACAATTAAGTTTGAAATCAGCATGTTTTTCTGGAACCCTACAACATAATTGCAGTGCAGTATACCTACATGATACGCATTCTTTATTTATTTAATGTATTTATTGTAACAGCAGCTCATATTTATTTTAGTGTTACTCCAGATTTATTTTTAACCCATGTCATCTTCAAACTTTGGAGAAACAAGTGAGGAATTTGTGTTTGTGGGCTCAGTGCCAAGCCACAAGGAGACCTGGAGCAGGTCTCCCGGGGTTATTGCAGTGGCAATACGGCAACAATAATTGTAACCACAGAAGCGAAGGATGTCCAGTTTAGGCTGGATTTCTTTTTTTTCCTCAAATTGTATTTTTTGTGAAGCGAAGAATGTATTTGTGGGTTACTTTTCTTAAATAAAGATACTACATTTTTTCTACAATCTGAAGCGTGAGAGGAAGATGATCTTTTGCTAGCGTGTGGCAGTGTACATTGGTTTCCAAGTGAAACACAGTGAATATATTCACTGAGCTGGCTTTTGGGGCATGAAGTAGTTTGAGGACCTGCCTTGCTAGGCGTCGTGTAAGTTTTAAGCCAAAGATCCTTGGCACAGATGTGTTTTTGGGAAGTCATAGGCCCTCGCCAATGAATTAAAGCATGTGAATAAGTAATTGAGCGTAATTACGCCCAAAGAACCAGCAGGTTTGTGAAGGTGATAACAGAGAGACAAGACATGAGCAGCAAAGAAATGAAAGGGTGCCCAGCGAAGTGATTCCCCTCGCGGTGACAGAAAAGCCAGAATGTAACCAGACTATTATTAGCAGTGTGACAGGGGCTGATCCACTGTGAAAATAATAAACCTTAGCCGGAGCGAATAAATACAGCGGAAAAGGGGAAGTGCAAAGGATGCTGTCCCACAAATCAACGCCCGTGCCGTCAGTCGCTGCCAGAGGTTTAGCAAGAGCAGGCAACAGCAAAACAGTGGATTTTAAAAGAGCTGAAGATGCGAAGGTACCTCTCTGAACAGTGCTCCTCTGACGCAGCTCCTAAGTGGCACAGCGCATCCCCGGAGCCGCAGTGAGCTGGGAAACCTGACTCATACAGAGGAGGCATTAGGTACTTGAACAACAGCTTTCACAAGTAACTGTAAATGATGCACGACTGCTAAAACTGAAACAAAGCTGGGAAGCATCATTTCTTTCTTTTATTTTATGGTTCATTCCAGCTTTCTGCATACAACTGAAAAATAGCCGCAAAGTCGGCATTTTATCCCACTGTTTGCAGAAATGATACAATCTTAATCAAAACAAAAAAAAAAAGCTTTCAACCAACAGCTGCTGACTGACTGTAACATTACTACAGGTCATGCTAAAAACTCGCCTTTCCTTCCAAAGCCTGCTAAAACCTGTTAACAGTGTCAGCTACAACGTGATGTACCTACGGCGGGGACAGTATCACTCACCCGTGCCAGGCTAAACCTCAGGAGGCAAGCTCAGACAAATGCTGCTGACTGCTTAAAAGACCACACTGGAGCTTAATTAACTAATTAAGCAGAAGAGATCTCTAATTGCAGCATATTTTAAGGCAACCCTGCATAAGCTCAGCTCATACCTACAAACATATTCTTTTGCATGACCTTGCGGTGGGTCTGTCCACACAGGGCAGAGCACAGGGAAACCGGTTTCCTTTCCAGTTTGCTCTCTGGAAGCATTTAGCTTCCTGCATTAGTGCGGGTTAACAGAGTTTGGAGCACCTGTAATTCTCACTTTATCCTTCCCGCTCCTCAGGAATACCAGTGCCAGGATTATAAGACAATTTAGAGTCCCCGGGAGCATTTTAAAATACCCTGAGTGGGAGAAGTGGATTTTCGGTGTGCAGAGGGACTCTGCAAACAGATGATGCATCATGTTGGCAGCAATCTGGCCAACCTATTGGAAAGTCATTTCAGAAGAGAAAGGAAAGGTGCTGGTTTCAAACCAGAGTCATCAAGACACGTGAATGAGGTTTTAGGAGTCCTGGGAGGGAAAGGCTGTGCACACAAGGGCAGAGGAAGTTGCGAGGCTGCCTGGGCAACCTTTAAATTTCACATTCAACATATACAATGCTGTTCACCTCTGAGAGAGAAGAGGAGAACCTCAAGGCTTTCATTTTCAAGATGTACAGGCAAAAAAAAAAATCAAACTTGGGTGGAGCCTGCTCTCGGAAGGTCTCTCGCGGAACGCAGAGGGCACCCTGCACGGGGGCAGACTGCTCCTGCAGAGCGCGGTGTGGGCTGTGGGAACTGAAACCCAGCGCGGCGCTTCCACGGGAAAAATCGGAAAACAAAGAAACAAAACACTAGAGACAAATAGATTGAATCGTTTAAGCTGAAAGAACTATAATCACAGGTTTCTGAGCTCCTACCAGTTTAATTTTCTGGCTGGGGAAGCCAAAGCATTTTAGAAGCCAGAAGAGACGTTAAAGCTGCCAGAAGGAACTGCTGAGATCCAAGGGATGCACATCCCACCACTGCTCCTCTGTCTCGTCACTTCAGGGAGTTACAGGACAAGGATTTCCAACTATTCTGGCTATCATTCCTGCTGACATTTCCCATGACGCTGCAAGTTCTCTACTCCAGCCTGGCCCACCAGTGGTCCTGCCTTTGCTCCAGCCTGGGGCAGAGCGCGACCAGCGGGTGATATCTGCATTTCCATTCGTCTTGAGCAACGGCTCAAGCCAATCTTACTTTCCCTGGCTTGCTTCTTCTCTTCTGCCTTTCTTTCTCTCCCTAGGAAGCATCCCACACTGTGCAACAGCTCAGGCAAACTGGGCTCAGGGTGGCGTCTGGCAGAGTCCCCGTGACAGCAGTGTGCGCTGCTAGATAGGAACAGTGCCCCTCACCCCCCTACCTGAGCAGCTGGCTCACCTTTAAGCAGCAGCAGTAGTGGGCTGCAAATAAAGAAATCGAGGTCCTCTGGCCAACGTTTCCACTTTTCGTCCAGGTGCCTTTATCCCCACCGAGGAGCCCGGCAAAACCAGGCGTCTCTTGGCATCAGTCACTGTGCAGAAAAAGGGAACCTCTGTGTAAATGAAAGCCTTGGTGAGTCCTTGCATTTAAAATCGTTGGTAATCTGTGCTTAATAAATTTGGTAATGTGTACTTAATAAATCTGCTAATACATACTTAATAAATTCCATACATTAAGTAATTAGTACATACTTAATAAACCTTACATACTAGACTAACACCTTAAAAACCAGTAAAAAACAATTCCAGGCGTACCCCGACCCAGCCCACCTCTGCATGGCAGGCTCCAATCCCGCCCCAGAAAACGGTCAGATGTTGCACATGCTGTTTCCACAGAAAGCAGCTGATCCCGTGGACTGTTGCAGAACTGTAAACAACATTCCTTCTAACAGCCTGTTTCCTAGGAAAGGATTTTACTTCATGCAATTTAGGCCAAGATCATTCTTTACAAAATTTCTCAATTTCCCAGGCTTGGGGCTGTCCTTGCAACAAACACCAGAGCAGTTTCTGGGCAGAGGTGCTCCAGGAACCGCGCTATGGAGCAGCGCTGCTTCGGGATGCTCTTCTCGCACAAACAAAGTCCAGGGGTTTGTGTTTTCTCCCCGTTGCACGAAGCAGGATTTCTGCTTGCTGCTGGAGCATCCCAGCCTGGTTTTGCACACACGTAGGTACCTCGTGGTACCAGCCGCCTCACAGGGGGCACGCACTGGTGGGAGGCAGCACATAGCGACCCCTTCATTCCCTAAACACTGCGAATATGACTCAAGGCCCCCTGCTAGCGACCTGCTCTTTGCACCTACCTGGCTTTTCTCTATTGCTGTCCGGAAGAGGGGAGAGCATCCCTAAAGGTACAACCCCCGGAGGTGGGGCAGCTTAGGGTCAGAAAATTTGACCCCAGAACAAAATATCGAAACACAATCACTGAGAGAAAGGGTTTCAGAGCATTTCTGCAGGTCAGCAAAAGCACATTCGAACTCTAACAGAAGCGACAGCCAGGGGCTGGGAGCCCTCCTGGCCCCACCGTGTCACCTGCCGGGCACTGGGCTGGACCTGCTCAGGAGGAGGAGCAGGCCCTGCGGTCCGGAGCAGCACTGCTTTCCCAGGAGCGGAGAGAGGAGCCGGTCGGGAGGGGATCCCACAAACCGCAGCTGCAGCTTTTTATGTGGCCAAATACGTGGCACTGGCTGCAGCTGAAATCCATACGGGGCCACAGAGCATCTGCTCCGGTGGGACATGGCAGCCCTTCAGGTGCCCAGGAAATGCTTGTCTTTAACGAACGAGACGTAGCACTTACTGAAGAGGTTAACCGATGAAATGTAGTTTCCATGGGCGAGATAACATTAGTCAAAAGCTGCCCATTTATTAAGGAAGCTTAATAAACAAGATACAGTCTCCAAAGCCCCATGATCTCCTCACACATCTACCCTGCTCTTTCAGATAAGGGGGGGAAAGGACACAGTGCAGAGTCTGCCACAAATGTCACTCTGCCCGAGGGCTCCCACACATTTACCCCCCCCCATATTTGTCCCATTTACCACTAAAACACCCACACAGCAGTTCATAGCGTGACCCCCCAACAGTGCCTGTTGGCTGCATGCCCTGGCCAGGAGCACTGGGGCACCAGAGGACCCCCCTCGCACCCCCCTCGCTCCTTACTCCTCAGGACAGGAGGGGAGAGGGGGGAATTGCAGCTGGCTCCCTACCCCAAAGCACATGGAGTGTTACCTGCACCCTGCAGCGCTGCTCCGAGTCCTCCATCTCCCCCGGGACCTGCCCTGGCAGAGAGGTGCAGGCGGCTTCCAGCAGCGGTTGCTGTCTTCAGGGGAAAGAGTCTGGGAAATGAAATCTGCTCCCCGATTTCCAGAAAATTCCATTTTCTTGAGCCTGGCAGGTTAGAGAGGCTCAAGCTGCTGCACCATGTCCATGCTGCACTACAGACTCACACCAGCAAAGAAGCCCCTATCTGAGCATCATAACTTCATGCTTATCTAGATGATGGAGCAAAACCAGCTGCTGCAAACAGTTGCAGCTTCCAGCTAATGATGCCAGCAAAAAGATACGAAGGTGACAGCGGCATATGATAGCTCGCTAGTTCCTGCGTGCCACTTCAGGTCCACCTCCTCTGCGCATCGCAGGCTTTCAAGCTGCCATGGTTTCTGCAGGGGCTTCATGGCACTGCTGCAGCCAGGGGACCAGTCCTGCACTGGGTACCAGGCAGCGAGCGCTGAGCAGCTCCACAGCCACCCTGGTGCTGGCAATGCAACTGAGCCAGGAGAGGTTCAGAGAAGCTCACGCTTAAGCGAACAGCATTAGTCTCGCCCCTTACGGGCTTGGTGAGCGCGCTGTGGTGGCAGACCGACGCGCTCAACTCTCACAAGGTCATCGCCCGGTCTGTCAAGCCTGTTACTGCAGGCACCGACCCACGAACTGCCGTTCCTTGGTGCAGAGAAGCAGGGTTTGGGGGGATGATCCCCGCCTGCAGCTCTGGCATCAGCAGCACCTTGCACAGCTCGTAGGGCAGCTTTGTGTTCACATTTGTAGCGTCATTTGATTCTGGTTTTTAATAATTTTCCTAAATCAGCTATAACATGAACAGTGCCTATCACACCCTGACTTCCACTGAAGCACCTCTTTCATTGATATCGTAATTCATGAATTCTCTAATTAATTATATTATTTATTCAATTCCATACTCTTGGTCATTGCAAATTCAAACTGAGACACTTTGGATTAATCCAACAGTTTGGATTTCCACTTGCTGTCTTTTTGTCCAGTCTCCAGAGTTCTTTTCTTATTCTTATTTTATTTTTCTTATTTTCTTATTCTTATAAATTCTATCAGTGTTTGTGGTGCCTTCACTCTCCCCATACTCACAGGTCAGACAAATTCCAGAGGGAAATCAACGATGCACAGCATCGAGGTGAGGACCTGTTGCTTGAGATGCCATATTTGTTCTTACATTGTCCTTCAGCTTCTTAACCCTGCGTTCACATTAAAAAACCCCAACGAACCATCTGAACAATAATGAACCTGAGGCTCATGGTAGTCACGCGACTACAGTTTGTGTAGGGACACTCAGACAGCTTAGAGAGAAAAAGTGGCACTTGAGCAGTTCTGTTATCTCAAGCAGAAGAAGGAAAAAAGGGGGGGAAAAGGGAAAAACCTGCATTGCAAAGTCCTACAATTTTGGAGTCTGTCACAAGAAGACAGAGTGATCACACAAAGGTGAAGAACACATCTTGTTCCTTTGGGAGCTAGCCAAAGCCCTGCTGAAAGACCAGACTGTGCTACCGAAATTTGCAACAAAAATACCCCATAATTCTTGGGAACCGGGAATTACTCCTGAACACAAAACCACCAGATTTTCCAAGGGAAAACAAAAAATCGTACAGTTCATACAAGGTTCTGGAACAGTGCTCAGATTCTGCAGAAGTGGTTGAAAGTCCCAAATGCAGGAGAGAGGGAGAAAGGAAAGGCCTGAGGTCTAAAATCTGTTGGCAGTTGTGCCGGCCAGGAACAGAAGTGGAGGCAGATGTGCTGTCTGGGATGAGCAGCCCCGGCACGGGGACATCTGAGGTGGGGGGACCACAGGCAGGCGGCTCCGTGGGTGATCCCTGGTGGGTACGGGAACCGCTGCGGTATGGGATGGACCGAGTGTTGGCCGAGGAAAAGGTGAAGAGCCATTTCCCAACCAACCCCGAGGTCCTGCAGCAATGTGAAACTAGGTTTGTCCATGGAGGTCTCTGGTGGGGGGGTCAGACCTCAGCCTGGCTGGCACGTACAGCCCAGGTGCCAGCCAAAGGGGAGTGAGAAGGCTTTTCCTGAAAAATCAGTATGAATTTGTGGGAGACCAAAAGGAACCAGCTGTAAAACACTAGAAACACAGCAGGCTAAGAACGGGGCTTAAGTTTTTCAGCTGCACAACTTACAAATTCAGCCCAAGGACAACTGGTAGCACCAGGCAGGTTCTCCGCAGAGCTCTCAGCGATGCGCTGGTGCAGAGTCCGTGTTCCCGCAAGGATATGATCCTCAGAGCTCCGTGATGAGAAAGCTCTACAGATAAGCATGAAGCGTGGTAAAAAAAAACACCCCTATTCCTGTTAGAGATGACAAACTGGGCAGCAATCGGCTCGCAGGTTAGCTTGAGCTAAGCCGCACAACCGCTACTGACTTTCAACTTCCCCAATTCAAAGTATTGAGATATTGAGGTGCTTACTCATAACTGCTGCGGCATCGGGCTGCGAGCCACCCGGCCACGCGGAGTGGAGCTGCCAGATCTGCTCCTGCCCATCGGAACCGGGGCTGGACCGCCGGCCGCCACGCCGCTGCCCGCGCAGGAACCTGCAGACAGAGAGCAAACGACAGCACTTTTGGAAAAATTACGTCATTCTTTTTGAAAAGGAATAGAAAAGGGATTTTTCCACTTTCCAGGAAAGACGGAAACACAAGTCACTGAGCTGGCACATTTGGCCAGATAACAAGCCTTCAACGAGTTAAGATCTTAGATGCGACGGTGGTGAACCCGGTGGGCTTTGCTCTTGCCAGCTGCCGGCCGGTGAGCGGGGCGGCACGGGCACCACCGTCCCGGCACGAAAGCCGGGACCTGACTGCACCCACAGGGTCCAGACTGACACCCTCAGGGCATCCTGCATCCCTCCTTCCCCACCCAAACGGAGCCACTTCGCTGTGCCCATCCCCAGGGCCACCATCCCTCTCCAGCACGTGCCCCAGGGCAGGGGAGCCTCCTGCTGTAAATGAATTAACTCTTATGGAATACCTGCATTTTGACAAAATTTTGCCACAAGTATTGCACAAGCGCTGTCATTTACCCTTTCTAGGCAGTGGTCCACATCTTTTTTTTGTGAGGGTTTGGGGTTTTTTTCTTACACCACAGTCTTTTTCCTATTGCATATCAGAAGATTGCACGCTGTTATCAGAGAAACTCCGATTTCTAGAGAAGTGCCATGGAGACAGCAACTGCTTGGTCATGCTTTGGGTCGTTCTATGTTTTACTGATTCTAAAATTGAAAGGCCACATGGTTATATCTTTATTACCTACTTCTGTGGAAATGCTGATTGGGTAAGGAGTGTGCCCCAAGGTTAAACACCAAATTTACAGGAACCTTTCTCTTCCAGAAAGCCTCAACAAACAGCCTTTTTTTTTTTTTTTCTATCAGTTTCAAAAATCAACCTAAAATGTTATTTCCTTGTAGAGAGACCATAAAATGGTAGAGGACTGGTCCAGAAGCCCTTACAGGTTCTCTGAGCACATCAGGAGGATGAAGACCCATCTCTACCTCCTTTTGCTGGCTGCAGGCATCTCTGCGGCTCCCCAGATGAGCAGCGTGGCTGAATTACTGACATTATTACAGCAAATGTGGGAGTCAATGGCAAAGGACGTCCAGGTAAGTTCAATTTCCACTTTACTGATCTAAAATTTGATGTACTGAACACTCTTGCTCTCAAATATTTAACTTTTTTGAAAGTCAAACAACTTATTTATGTGACATTTTATTTTTATTGGTGTTCATGAAGTTGGTATTAACTTAATTAATTAATGTATTATTTTTCAGAGTCTGAGGATTGAAACTCCAGACAATACAGATGTAAGTAAAACTCATTTTTTAAAATTAAAGTTAACTTTTTCATAAATTTAGCCATTGCAAATTGAGATAGTTTAACTATTGTTATCTCCTAAAATACTCTATTTGCATTTAAGAGCAAACGATTCCTTTCAATGTAGCTATTATAAGATATAAAATGTTATTAAAGGCACTAAATGCTACCGTAGGAGATAAAATGTTATTAAAAACAATCAAATGTGGAGTCACTGAAAAACATGCTGTGATACAAAAGTAGCCAAGGACAGCAAATATGCCCGTCCCATGTCAGGACATCCCCTGCAGAACACGCACAGGGTGATTTTCTGAAGCGCCTTTTTAAACACAGGACAGTTAAAACTCGTTCACGATTCTTGCTTGTCTGTCTGCAAAAATACTTCTTTTTAGTCTGCTTCATTTAGTCTGCTTTTAGAGACGGCTTTTCATACCTTTATCATCGGTAAAGGGATTAAATAGTTGTATTACCACCACACCTCGTCTGAAGGACGGTGTGAATGCCGAGCACCAGACACCAGCTACCGCGTGTCCCGGACGGGGTGTGTCTGAAAGGCGAAATTCTCCTTACTGCCCTGGCATCGTCCTTTGCATCTCCAATAAATTCCTCCTGTCCCCATCTCTCGGTGTAAAGGCTCTTTGCGAGCTGACTTTAAGCAACTTCCTCTTGATGCAGTCGGTGCTGATGAGGTTTGGTTTGTGTTTTTTTTTCCCCCTGCTGTGCATCAACTAGAAACTTGCTTACAACGTGAGATCGCAGCGGAGCACGGAGCTCCTCAGATAATGTCACGGCCAGAGGGCGATTTGTGGGAATGCAATCCCAGCCGTTAGTTTACCGAGGGAGCAGATAATTCACGTGGGCCATAAGCTAGCTGCAGCAGTGTGGGGGTTTTTTGGTGGCAAATCCAGCCCATTCCCTGTAAATTAGACGTAAAGGTCCCAGCTCTGCCACTTCTCTCTGCATCCTGCCTGGAAGAGCTCTCTTCCCCGGCTCAGGCTTGGCCTGGGTTTAACCCTGAGGTTTTAATAAGGAAAACGGCCCCAGAATCAGCCAAACGCCAGCAGCTCGCTCGTGCCGTTGCCTGCTGAGGTCCCCGGCAGTGCCACCGCAGCCCACCACGCCGGTGCCCGGCTCTCCTCCGGAGAGAAGAGCTGCTTCGCTCTCACCTGTCCCGCTTTGGGTACAGAGGTGCTGGAGAATTTCTCAGTGTCTCTGCGCTTCTTGTTCGTGGGCAGCAGAAGCAAGCAGCTTCCCAAGCAAGAGCGTGGGAAAAATGATCTTCCGCATCAGGCAGCATCCAGGAAGGACTAACAGGAGACCCCGCGTTGGCCAAGAACATCACGGGCATGATGCTGGCCTTCGGCAGCTGGCTGCCTTTCCTCCAGCCTTCGCTGATGAGCTTTACTTTTCATTGCTTTCTTCTCCCGTTACACTTCAATCACTTCTAGCTGCTGACGGTCGCATCCTCTCCTCCTTCCCTTCTCGATCTGTTTAGCTGATCTCTTCCAAAACAACCCCGTAACAGCCAATGCGACCATCATCACTCTTTGCTTCCGTCCCATAATCCCCTCTAGTCCTTCTGGCTGCCTTGCCTGGACCGTAAGGTCTTGGAGACAAATGCCAGAAACCGCTTTGGAGAAGAGGACGGACGTGTCCGGTGCATGGCTGCCCTTGGGACGGGACAAGGCGAACAGGGCTGTGAGATGAGAGGGTGACCATGTCCCCACCTCCCCTGGTATGCAGATGGCAGCTGTCGCAGAGCTTAATGCTTGGAGTAGTTTCAGGTTCATTTATTTTCTTTCTCTCGTGTTCAGACAGCTGTAGCTTCTGGGGGAGAAAGCATCTCGCATCCAAGCTGAAGGCGTAAGCCAGGATTACGTGCTGACACGGGCAGATGTAAGAAATCAAACTGGTCTGCAGAAGAGAGAGGACCAAGTCTTTAGATAATTAGTGGTTTATCTGGACATTACAAAACACGCTAGCAGAAACCATCGTCTGCCAGGTTTCTGTCTGCAGAGTAAATAAATGTGCACATCAGTTAAGCATGTTTGCTCCAGTCGTTTGCAAATACGAGCCCAACCACCAGTAACAATTTATTTGCCACCCAAGCAGCTGGACACAGCTCGATGATTTCTGATAAACTGACTGCAGCTCATGATTACACATTCTTTTATCTCAGTTTTGCTGTTTCTTCCATCTTAGGATGTGAATTGTGTCGGCACGATCTTTGAAGGAGTGGAACAGCTGAAAACTCACCCAGAGATGAAAAGATTCAGTGTTTTTTTCCAAAAATTTGGAAGGCTGAAGCAATCGCTCACACCAAGCCTGGCGAGAGAGGTAGGAACCCATTTCTTCTCTAGCAGTGATCGTGCAGCAGAGATGTAATAAAATGTGATCCGTGATTTGTAACCGAGCCCTCTACAAGGGAGAATAATTTTTGTACTCACTTGTGCTGAGTACATGGAAGAAGAAATCCTGGTGTTGCTTCCCTTGTTCTAGTCTTAAGCTTGACCCACCTCTAAACCAAGGATTTGCATGTCTGATCAGCGTATTTAAGGTTTAAGGAAAGTCATATAATTTACAAAATCAGTTCAAGATGCAAAAACTCTACAGAACGGTTAAATATTAAGTAATTTAATTTTCTTGATTAACTTTTCAGGAGAAATGTGATACAGAAAGAAGGAATGCAGCAATATTCATAGAAAAGCTGATGATGTTCATCCGAAAAGCGTCAAAAAAAGCAAGACTGTAGAGTTTTAAGTTTCTAGAATTGCCGTAAATTTAAAATGACCAGTAAAATGTTTATTTGTTTTAGAAGTACTCTTCCTTTGTGTTAAAATCTGGCAGGGCACATCTTCAGTGCCAGCGGTACTGTACCCGTCCGTGTTTGGCGGATCTCTGACAGCATCGATGGCAAAATGCCATCCGCCTTTCTAGATGAAAATTTAAAGGCTTGGTAAAGCAAATAGCGCAGGGTATTACGGAAGGGCCTGACTAGGCACAGAACCTGGGTTTCTCATCAATAGATCAAGTTAATTTCTGAGCAGCCACGGCGAGAATGAACACAGACGGATGCGAGCAAGAGCAGCTGGTGCACACTACGCGCCTTATCTCACTCCGCCGTTTCCCACGCTGCGCCAGAAGCACTGACTGATACATCGAGATGCGATATGAATATATTTCCTTTGCCTTTCTGTAAGATCAGGGTGGATCAGTGTTGGGGGGGAGGGGGCGGGCAGCATGGACTCCAGCAATATGGGTTGGGGATCTGTAACTTTTCAGGTTTAAGGTCAAATTTCTGCTGGAAAGTTTTGCTGGTATTGGATAACCTCAGGGGAACGGGTATTATTCGCGGTAGCACGTCTGGGAGAGCAAGAACCTGTGTATAGGGCGTTAAACCAGAACACAACTGATGCTGCTGACATGGGTGATTTAGCTCAGGGACCTGGTATGGCTGTGCTGGGAAAATCTCAGCGTTGTAATATCCATCCAGAGTAAAGAGGATTAGTCAATATAATTATAGAATCTCCTGAGTTGGAAGGGACCCATAAGGACCATCGAGTGCAACTCCTGGCTCCACACAGGAGCAGAGGACTGAGAGCGTTGTCCAGACTATTATACAAGCAAAACTTTTCTCGTACAGAGCTGGCTTTGCCACTGCTTTGAAGCCAGATGAGGACGAACTGCACAAGTCATATTCACCCAGCATTCTACTTCTTAAGCTCTACCTAAGCATCGCTATATATACAATCACTTATCAGCAAGGAGTACAAGAGCATTGCACTCACACTTACAGGACCACCTTGGTTTGGTTTGCTTAGCCCTCTGCCCAAAGGCTTTCACGAGCAGGAAGAAACACATCCTGAGATTTTCCTCTACCTGCAGCTTTGGTAGATCTTTGGCATTTAAAGATTTGGAAGGACCTGGGCATACGCCACTTGGAGAATTACTGCTTTTTCTAAAGCTAATGGTGACGATAGGAGTGTTTAGATGTCAATTAAATTATATTACCTTTTATAGATATATGTATTTTGGAGAAAGTATTTATTCTGTATTTTTACTACTTTTAATAAAGTGAATAAATGTTTGCCTCTGCCTTTTTTTTCTCCCCACAAATTTCTTCCAAGCTATTTCCACACTTGAACAAATCTAGTGACTGTAAACCCTCTGTCGGCCAAGGGAATTAGACCCTCGAGGTGAGCAAGTGTAGTGCCAGAAGCTGTTTCTAACGATGCACAAACTAAAAAGCAGAGAGACCATTGAGGTGGACCCCTCTGACGGAGCTGAGCTTGTGGGTTTGGCTTTACTTGCACAGAGCTGTTGAGAAGCCGCTGCTCGAACACAGCTGAGGGGCCACCCAGACCCAAGTGGCTGGTCAGAGAAAAGCTTACTGCTTTTTTTTCCCCCTGCTTTTCAACAATTAAAATAGAAAGGGAGAGAATCCAAGTGACAGGTTAACTGCAGAACCTGCCCGCGGTGGTGGCAAGGTCTGAGGCTCGAAGCTGAACAGTTTTTCAGTGCTTAATCTCAGCTGCAGACGCCTGCCAGCATCTGAACAAGCATCCCACATGCTGAATGTCCAACTCAGCCTGAGAAACCCTGAGCAATGGGGATAAACGTGCTGCAAAGAGAGGAGAAACGGCTGGTGAGGTTCCTAATGTAAACCAAATACCTTTTAAACAAACAAGCAAGTGTTCTGCCACAGGAATTACAGCCCTTGCCATTCACAAATAAACATTAGCAGAGAAATGACCTTTGGTGGAACACATTTTCACCCTTCTCCTGGAAGCTGCTACGAGAGCATCCGCAGAGCAGTGCGATCCACACCTCCGGAGCCCCCACCAAGGCCAAAGCGCCGCGGCAGACCTCTATGGCTCTCACAGCCCAGGACGAAACCCCAGCCTGCAGGACCCCCGGACGGCAGCCCCGAACGCTGCAGCCTGCCTGTTAGAAATACCAGAAATGGGGTGTTGTAATGAAGAGCACGGAACAGAGCAGGGAACGCAGAAGGTGGGTGCTGGCTGTAGGTTCCTCCGGCGCTAATTGTACGTTGCCCAGAGCAAGCACAGACCGCCCTGGCGCTGCGGAGGGTTTTAGACACCCGGGTACAATCCGCACTGCAACCGGGCAGGGAAAGCTAACAACAGTTAGAAATTATTAGGAAAAAAAAAATAAAAAAACCCCCCAACAACCGAAAAACAAAAGAGATTTCCCAGCATTTCAGCCTGAATTGAGATAACACAAAATATTTAAATATTTTACATGAACAAAACCTAAGGAAAGATCCAGTTCCAAGGGTCAGCACCTTTCCTTGCAGACTGACCTCCACCCTCCTGAACAACAACTCCCACCAGAC
>VWZZ01000503.1:0-21364 GCA_013399095.1 Psophia crepitans
CAGCTGAAACCAGGACATAGGTATACAGTCCCACTGAATGAGAGGACTATTGTGTAACACATGCTGAAATTTCAAGGATGTTTAAGTACTGTCAACATCACATTTTTGCATTTCATTCATACTGATATCTCCAAATAATAGATTTATTTTTCTGATGTTCATGGAGCTGTTCATCATATGATATAGAATAGGTTGGAGATTTTTCAAAACACAGCAAGTAATATTCCATCTTGTTATCTTCTAAAACATTGATCCTTAAACATTTAAAATTCCTTTTGGTGAGAAAAGTTACCTTGCAAGACAATGATTGCCTTATAGATTATATACTACTGATTTTAAGATTCTAATCATCGATTAGATTAATGTCACTGAATGAATGATTCAATTTCATGTCCAAGACGTATCTTCGGGCTCCAGGTAGGGAAAAAAACAGAACCTAGATCACAGTTGATGTTACACTGGTATTTACCATGAGAATGAGTTTAGAAATATAATTTCTCCAATTTCCAGTTTGCATATTTAGGAAAGCTGAGTAAGTCTGTTTAATTATTTGGGCTTCCTTATTACACAGTTTAGAGCTCAGCTGTGTTCCCATTAAGTCAACACTCTGTTGACTTCATGGCAGTTAACTGTATTGCACCTATAATTTTCCATTTGGCTTTTCAATTTTATTTTTCCTACTTCCCTATTTTTTATTTATGAACACTGTTGTTAAACGCTATTGATGTGAAAATATTCACATCTATTTTCTTCTCTGTTTTTCTGTCTATATTCTGAAACATGTGAAAATAGAGATGAAGTGAGCTATTTCTGTACCCGTAAGTGATGGTTGACAACACAGAAAGGAATCTGAATGAAACCTCAAGCACAAGTTGATATTTAGGGTTTTTTTGGTAGCCTGTTGCAGTAAGTAATAGATGAGTGTGAACACATGCACTGTCTGTTGCCATAGTTATCATGTAGGCTGAGATAACATGGATGTTCTCTAATATAGGGTAGTGATCACAATGAAATTTCAAACTGCTTTTAGGGAAGAAAGTAAAACCTTATCTGGGGAATTTCTCTGCCAAATGAGAGAAAGCAGAAGAACTTTTCAGAAAGCTCCATCACTTGAGCTGGAAGAGAATAAGAAACTCCATCTCATTCCTGGGGTGGGGAAAGAGGGGCTGTATGGAAACAATCAATAGATTCTATTGTTTCTTTTAGCTCTGTGGAGCAATCCTCAAGACTTTATCCATTTTAATTGCATACTTATCTTGATTAAAAATGGTACTGCCCACAGTTTTGGTTACCTTTTTAAATTCTTTTCTCAGAGGACCAGCAGTATTACTGCTTTTACAGTGCAAATATCAGATCCTGCCCTAGTGATACCAAGATGCTGAAAGAATGCAAAAATCACAGGTGTTTCTGACTGATTTTAGCTTGCGGTAAGAAAATATCACAAGCAATCCAATTTGGAAGTTCTCCATATAGAAGAATGGGAGTGGTGTTGGCCAGCAAGCACTCCTGAAGGAATTTTACTTATACATTTAGAAAATTAAGAACAACCACCCAAAAGAAACTATAAACTAATTGTGAGCTATACTCATAGCCAGATCAGGAGAAATAAAGCTAACAGATTCATGCTCTGAATATGTGAAATTGGCTGTGCCCTGGGAAGTCTCAGACTGCAATCTGTAATTCACTCCATAATGGCTCCTAAATTGCTAGCTCCCATTCACATACTAATTTTTTGCAAATGTTTTTTGGTGCTCAAGACTCAAGATGTTCAGTCTTGAAAAAGACTCAGGCTTCAAAGTACAGTTTGTCTTCCCCTCTCACACATATTCCAATTAGATTTATTTTTTTTTACTAAACAATGGGAAATACCTTTCTCACTGTGAGATTTACTGCTCCTTACAAATATCTGACAGTTAACCTTGGCAGTCATTTTATTGCAGGAGGATGCAAGAAAAATTAGTGAAAGTTCTGGGACTCTGCTCATCTGGCAGCTAAAGGATTTCAGCAAAGCCTTACTTGGCCTCAGGCTGAGAATGTGGAAGTTCTAATTGTCCATGTGAATAACCTAAACCAATGGGGAGCCTGAATATTGAGGGTCATTTGCCAATATATCTGTCTGAGACAATATATATGAGAGTTTAACTGTTCTTGTGAATGTTTCACACTATTTTAGTTGTCAAAAATGTGTTGTGCTCATTTGGATTCATTGAATAATTACACTGTATGGTTATTAACATAAATCAGGCGTTCTTCCCCATTCATTATTTTTCCCCAAATTCTAAGTCATATAATGTAATAGTATGATTTCCTGCTGATTCCTGATATAATTTCTAATGATTTGTAACAAACGTACAGACTGCCATACACTGATTTCCATTGACCACGATCGTCTGCGACTCAGGCACATACTGATAAATATAACATTCTTAAGAAATCTTTTGGGAAAATTTTAAAAACATACTAACCAATCTCAAAGCTGGGAAATTATAATGTGTGGAAATAAGGTTTTTAATAACATAAAGATGCAATGGGAGCTGCCTAGTGATAATTCCACAGGAGTCAATGGACAATGACTTTTAAAATTCTTTTTTTTAATAGGATTTTTAATGCTCTAACTTCCCCCACCCCGCCTTCCCATTTCATAAGGCATTTTTTTTCCCATCCTTTGCTCAGGAAGTCTATACAGACAAACTTACTATGGTCCTATCATAATGCTGACCATCCATCAATGCCCCTATATCCACAAGCTTTTGTGGCTTAGAAAACATTTCTGCAGAAGACAGACTTGAAATAAAGTCACGAAGAGGTCACTGCACCTTGCATAGGTAAAATGCTATTCTGTGAAAAATAGCAGCTGTGTGCATACTAGCAACATAAGTAGGAACATACACTTGGAGAATCATCAGGTAAAGCTCCCTAATTCTGTCTAATGTGAACCTTAGCATAACCCCCACTGGGCACCAGATAGTTTTGCTTGTGCAAACAGCTGTATTCAGGTATGTCCCACTCGTGTGCAAAGTGATGGCTTTCCCATGTCCATGACGCACCTGATCCAATGAGAGGAGAATAAACTGAAAAATCCAGTTCTGTGTTCTTGGGCACGAGAACTGTAGACCCAAAGAACATTGCACATGGGTTCTTGTGTCAATATTTGCAGTGAGGTAGAGTTTGTACCAGCTGGAGATCTGGACCATATATTTTAAATACTGTATTTCTGTTACTTTTTGTGACTTTTGGTTATAAAACACATTCTCTGTATGTAGGTTTAGCAGAGCATGATATTAAGGGAAGTTGAAGGATAAGAGGCTACATTAATTGTAAGAATTACTTCCCATGGCAGAATTTTAATCTTGGCAGAGAATCACAGGTTTGGTTCAGGAGTAAAGCAGAAATCAGCCTGACGGTGGGCCAATACTAACCGGCCTATTTTGACAACTCCTACCCTCAGAATTTTTGCATAGTTGCATTTCTGTTACATTAGCTGTAAAGCAACATGTAAATACAGTAAAGAGTTCATTAGAAAAACACCCACCGTCATCTGTGAAAAGAGTAGGTTCAGTGTTTTTTGCACATATTGAAGAAACAACATTTAAGAACAGCTGTAAGTATGTGAAGCAAGCACTTCCTCTGGTATTACACAATATTTTTATGATGGATGAAAAGTTCAAATATTTTGGGATCAACTAAATTCAAATATGCTAAATTCACATCAGAAATAATCTCACCGAAATTATACATAGATGTAATCAGTAGCAGTATCTCAAATTTACCATAATGCTGGTCTGAAGGTTCTTTTCTTTTTATGTCTAACTGCTAAAATAAAATTTATACCTAAAGAAAAGGGTTTACCTTTCTGCTGGTCTACAGAGCAAAATTTTTGTGCACACTTTTTGGCAAGAAATATCTTCTCTTTTTCTTTTTTTTTTTTCAGTAAAAGATTGGCATGGATAATACCTTTCAAATCTATTCCAAATATTTGCTGCCAGAATGGCTTGACTCCAAAACTTTTGCAAGTAGATGTTTTTGAATGTTGCCAGGATTAATTCTGGACTCTTCTGGCAGTAATATAGATTCAGTGTAGGGAAAGCCATCAAAAGTTTTATTACACTGCCTCCTGTATGCCTTACTTTATTAGAGGACAATGTATTGCTAGATCTTCAGTCAGCATAAATCAACCTAGTACAATCATGAGGTATTTTGCCAGATCTGATCTAGTGTCTAGTCAATCCTTGGCCTGTTCACTGAAACAGATAAATTTGCCAAATTGGACCAATTAGCTTTATCTGAGTGCTTCTGCTTTGATATGAGAAATCTGGCTTATATTATTGATCCAAAATGTATTGTTTGGTGCCCCAGGTAAAGAATCTTCCCTACCATTAATTTAAATTTCTTTGTCTACTTCTTTTACATTTATACTTCTTTTTTTTTTTTTTTCTTCACCTAATTCATACAATTCAGAATTGCAGCCTCTGTCACTGTCTGTTCTGGATCTTGACCCAGCTTCTGTAGAAGTCAAGGGGAAAATTCCAGTGGCTGCTGAGACAGAAGACTAGTCATCAAAAACAAAAAAAACCCCATACCCTGAAGTACTAGTTCTTCACAGGGACAAGCAGGAGAAGATGATCACACAGCACCAGTAGACATTACGTAGAAGGGATTTTTTTCTAGGCATGAAGAAGTCAGGATGTTTACCAGAGCTTTTGTCATGTTATATTCTGGAGTTAACATGCTTTTCCACTGCAAAAGTCCTTTTATTAGCTGGCTTCTTGCCAGGTGGGATTTTTGATTCTGGACTACCTTGCAAATTTCCCAGGAAGCATTTATTACTCAAAACGGTGCCTGAATATTTATCTGTATTTCCAGTACATGTTAAAAAATTGTTTGAATTTACTTACATGCAAAAAGCCCAACTAAGAGAAATAAAACAGAAAACAATAAGGAATTTGAGTTTGATCTTTCAAAGCTTTTCCCCATCAACTTTGATGATATTCCTCAGGAGAATTAAGTATACTTGATTAAGTATATTTCAGCATTGGCCTCCTCAGCTGAAAAAAAGTTTGGGTTCTGATTGAGAGACTTTTTGGGTTAGCCCAGAATTTAGATCTCAAGAGCTGGCTTCCACACAACTTGTGTGTCATAAGGTACAAAACTATTCTGCCACTACCAGAACTGGATGGAGACTTGGTCAAGAATTGAAGGGATTTCCCAGAAGAGTGACCCAAACGTTTTCTCAAAGGCTGAAGACTGGGGGAGTGGAAGTTTAAGGGGAAAAGAAGGGATGTTTCCACACTTGTTGTTTAAGTAGATGTACTCAGTTCCTCATTCACCTTTTCCAAACTCTTTTCCTCATATTTGTGCTTCTTCACCTACCATATCTTTTATTTCTTCTCTGAGACTGCTGTGGACAGCATCACAGTTCTTCACAGTGTGCTGGCACAGGATGATATTTGTATTATCAGTGTTGCTAAAAGATTTGGAAGATTCCTTCTATAATACCAGTACTGGGTACTCGGCCATCCAGACAGTATAAACTGGTCATCAGTCCCACCAGTGTAAAGACGTAGCACTTGATGCATCGTAACTGGTGAATGGGTGTTGGCTGCCTTGGCTACAGTTGGAAGCTGTGGCATATAAGAGACTATACTTTTATTTTAGAGTATGTAAGACATTAACATATGAGTAAGACAGTATGAAACGGAAAGGTACGATTTATTAAAGGTTATTTTTGCATGTTTATTTTCCTAACTGGCAACATTTGGATTTCTGTTTTTCTCTTATTTGTATGAGTTTGTCATCTTTGTGGAATGCATGTTTGTTCTCCACATATTCTTACAGCCGTGCATTTCTAGTCAGTATTCAGTAGTGAGACCTCACAGGTTTATCACTTAATAATTATTCCCTATTCTATGTGGACAGATGCTTGTTGCTAGAATAGACTTTTGCCACCTTCTCTAGTAGTTTTTTTTGTTTGTGGGTGGGGTTTTTTTGTTTGTTTGTTTGGGGTTTTTTGTTGTTGGTTTGGTTTTTTTTTTTCCTCTGGGTATCAAATAAAGATAATTCTTGCATTCTGTAGTGTGGAAACATTCCTTATTACAGAGCTCTTCTCTAAAAAATGGTTTTCCTTCATTTTCTTGCAATCTTTCTCTCAATAATTGATGTGCCTCAATGTACTTCAATAGATAGGGCAACCTAGTCTAGTGGAGGGTGTCCCTGCCCATGGCAGGGGGTTGGAACTAGACAATATTTGAGGTCCCTTCCAACCCAAAGGATTCTATGATTCTATGATGCAGCTGGCTAAAAGGTGGTGTAAGATTTTTCTTGAAACTATATCTAGTCTTTCCACAATCAGTCAGAAACTGGTAACAGATATACTACAAATCCTCATTTGGACTTTGCTGATTTAGGATTACAAAATTCTTTAAGATTTATTTTGCTCTTCTTTCAGCTTAATCTCAATAGTTACTGTTTTTTTTCAATTTAGCTCCCTTTTGCTTTTGCCCTCCATAAAACACACATGTACTTACAGACATGAACATAGGTATAAAACCCTGCTTCTTTACCATAATATATTTTACTAAATGCAGAATTTTTCTACCTCCTTTTTTCTCAGAGGAGGATAAAGTTTTTGAATTCATAGAATTTGGAGCAGAAAAGAGCCTGGTAGGCAATGCTTATGGAAAGTGAGTTTCAACTGATTTGGAAGAATGAGCTTAAGGTGATTTTGTAGCCATTCTTTATTTCTCATTGCTCAATGGCATAACATGCATCTCCTCTAATTCTATCTATAAATGAGCTGACTCTTTAATTAAGATTTTTGATTGTTCTAATAACATTTCTTTATATGTTGGGAGATGCTATAATGTTTTCATTAATAGATAAGTATGATATTACTTAATCCTACTTTTTGCTCTTTTAATTTGCCTTTACATTTATCTTTATAGTAATTTTGCTTGAGTCAAAAAGGTTTCAATTTTTTAACATTTATCCTGGCAAGATGATATAACATAGCATCCTATAGGAAAAAGCTGATATCTGTCCGAGACATAAAGGATTTGCTTATAATCACTTTGCAATCATTCTGGACCATAAGCTTAAAAAGGTAACCAATCTGTTATTTCTATTAGGAGTAATGCAGACAATAGAGGATGTGAAGCTATTTAGGTGTTGCTTTTTTTTTTCTGAAACAAGTGGTTCTCATGAACATGGGAGGCATTCCGCGGCTTGATTCACATATATTTTGTCAGAAACAGTCTCATGGTTTGAGGGATAATCTCATTTCACACGGTGCAGGGAGGAGGGCGATTTTTAAGTGCAGTCAGTAAAATGACATTAACTACAGTGAATACGCATATGCAAACAAACACAAAGTCCTGTGTGAACTGATCCTCAGCTTCCTGTGGGAATGACATCTTCAATGGATTATATTTGAGCCCACTGAGAATCAGACGGGATGACAGCTGAGCTGGAAGCTATGCAATACTGGCTGCCGTCTGGTTTCATATATGTTAGATACCTATACTTAGCCTGCTGTCTGGGGTAGAGACAGTAAAATTGGTATGAAGGATGGCTGTAAAAGGAGTCTGATGTGTGATTCTTCCTGGCAGTTGTAACTTTATTGTCAAGATGCTTCCTGAAACGTGTTTTCTATTTATGATCTCTTTTATGACTCAAGGACTTTTTTATTCAGTTGTTAGTACTGGCTATTTTCATGTCTTATGCTTGGTGCATTTCTTGATAGCAAAGAAACTTCTGATAAGTAAAAACTCATAAAGTGTAGGAGTTATATGAGCAGAGCAGCATTACCAAGTTATGTATATGGGCAATGTAATACAAAACCCAGAACAGAGATCTGGCTTTAACTTGCCTGGCCTTTCAAGCTGTGAATATATATTTAGAATTTCATTACCTTGCTTCATCAAAAATGGCTTTATATGTAGAGGTGGTATGTGAACAGATTAAAACACTCATGGTTTTTTTTTTCAACACCAAAAGGTCTTGCAGATGACGCCAAATTGGGAGGCAGTGTCAGTCTGCTTGAGGATAGGAAGGCTCTCCAGAGAGCCTTCTAGATAGTCTAGAGAAGACTTCTAGATAGTCTAGAGAAGAGGAGGCCGAGGGGAGTCCTGGTCACTCTCTACAACTACCTGAAAGGAAGGTGTAGTGAGGAGGGGGTTGGTCTCTTCTCCCAAGTAACAAGCGACAGGACAAGAGGGAATGGCCTCAAGTTGCATCAGGGGAGGTTTAGGTTGGATATTGGGAAAAACTTCTTCACGGAAAGAGTAGTGAGGCATTGGAACAGACTGCCCAGACAGGTAGTTGAATCATTGTCCCTGGAGACATTCAAAAAAAGTGTAGATGTGACACTCCAGGACATGACCTAGTAGTCATGGTGGTGTTAGGTTGACGGTTGGACTTGATGATCTCAGAGGTCCTTTCCAACCTTAGTGGTTCTATGATTCTATGATTCTAAAACCATGAGGGTGATGTGTAAATCAGATTCTCTTAGTTCCCTCAAAACTCCTGCCACTAAATAATGCTATTAGGATCATTTAGAAGTGATTTATTGATGTCATAATTATAGTGGTGATATAATTTCAATTTTGAGAAGCAAGAAAAAGGTTCAAGTAGGAATAAGAAGGCTTTTGTATACATTGATAAGGGTCTCCTGAACCTCCTCTTCTCTGAACAGTCTGAACAGTCTGAACTGTCCTAGCTCCCTCAGCCTTTCCTCATGCGTCAGATGCTTACAATCTTCACGGCCCTTTGCTAGGTTCGCTCCAGTGTGTCCTTGTCTCTTGTCCCGAGGGGCTCAGAGATATACTCAACACTCCAGATGGGTCTCACCAGTGCTGAGCAGAAGGGAAGGATCACCTTCCTCATACTGCTGGCAACGCTGTGCCTAGTGCAGCCTGGGAGGCTGTTGGCCTTTACCGTGATGGTCCTTCGTTAGCTCATGCTCAACTTCATACCACCAGGACCCCCAGGGCCGCCTTCTTTTTCCATGTGGTTGCCCCCAGCTTGTGCTGTTCCAGCTAGAGACCACATGAAGTAGTCTTGGTCTCACTCTCCCTCAAAGGAGCTGATTTCACGCACAGCTCAAGGCATAATGACTTTTCAACTTAGCCAAGCTGGGTGTATAAAACTGATCATTGTGAATACCTTTTCCATCAGCCTGTGGAGTATTCTTAACTATCTTGTCTTACCGTTATAAAATGAGCAAGAAGTTATGAGTAGCACCCTCTGTCTGAATAGTTAGAAATTAATCTGGAAAGAAATCTAAAGAGCAGAAATGTGATAGAAGTGCTAAAGCGGGGCAGGTTTATATGTGCTTTAATGTACATCCTCACTCCCTTCCTTTCACTGAAATGACATATTTTTGGAATTATTATTACTGCTTTTAACTTGCCAAAGTGACTTTTAATATGTAATTAAAAATAAATATCTTAATAAATGCTTGTTTTCAAAGCTAATTCTAGGAATTTGAATTTAACTCTAGCTGAGACTTAATGGTGAGCCAAACTTTGCAGATTAAAGGTACTGGCTATCCTTCCTTCAATGTAGATGTCCTCTTTCTGGACTGCTAGGCTGCCAATGCTAAACAGCTCCTTCAGTCCTGATCTGGAAGGAGTATCTTTTCTGCCTTTGTGCAACTCCGACAGCATCTTATTTCACATTATCTAAAGTAATTCCAGGGTTTTTCTGCAATCCTAAGGTTGTTTGACCTTGGCATAAGATTTGTAGATGTAGTAAAGAACATGGTCAGTGTCTCTTGCCTTTATAAGGAATCATGGAAGTCACTGCTAATGGATAGCTTGCTAATTGAGAAATGATTTCATATAATTTAATCTCAAATGAAGTTCATTAGAGTGGACTGAACAGTATGAATGCTAAAAGTTATCAATTGTAAACCAATAATTTATTCTATAATCTTCAGGCTGTAAAAGAAAATAGAGTATCTTGGCAGTATAAAATGTTGTGTGTGAAGTAGGAGATTTCCCGCTAACATTATTTTTGGCTTTTTATGCTTTGTGTATTGAATCAGTGGCACTTCATTCAATGTGTATTTTCCTTGAATAACTTGAGAATGTGAGGGCTGAATGGAAAACTTTTTAAAGATCCTGTTGATTTAGTTTAGGAATAAGTTCCGCGATATACTTCATATGCTACTCAAAATCAAGTTGTTTGTCATAATTTAGCATTATTTTACAATGTCTTTTTAATTCAATGCCCTTCTTATCTTGACTGAGACTGCATTTTATATATAGTACATACATAGTATACAAACTCTGTACATATTGTACAATCTCAAGGTACCTCAACTGTAAGAAGTTATCTGAGCTATTCTTTTCATTAAATCACAGAATCACAAGGGTTGGAAGGGACCTCGAAAGATCATCTGGTCCAACCCCCCCTACCAAGGCAGGGCCACCTAGAGCACATCACTCAGGAACATGTCCAGTCGGGTTTTGAATGTCTCCAGAGAAGGAGACTCCACAACCTCTCTGGGCAGCCTGTTCCAGTGATGCATGTTATTGGTCTTTTTGGATGCCTCAAAAGATGAGATCAGACCTGTATCTACCTTTAAAACACAAAAAATATAAAAACTGCTATAAACAGAGCTCTGCTCAGTGCAGCAACATAATCTGTCTTTAGTTAGAACAGTAACTTGGATTAGACTCAAGAGCTGCCCATTTTCTTACCGTGAAAGGAAGAAACTTTTAGACAAGCGGCACTGTAAAACTTCTGTGTGACACATTTAAAAAAAAGTGATTAAGGATGTTATGTAAACACTGTGTCTTAGTGCTCTGCAGAAGGAGCTCTCTGCTCCCATCTTCTGGTGTACAGCAAGAAATCTGCTGTTTTTCATCTATACAGTATGTTTACCCAGGGCTACATCTGGCTCCAGGTCTCCTGAGTGCATAGATCATGAACATGAAGTGATCCCTGTAACCGTGAGCTCTTCTGTTCACTGATAAATGAAGACTTACATGCTGCTTCCAAAAATCTTTGCTACGTGTAGTTTCAAAAGTCACTGGTAAGCGGCACTGCAAGATTGTAAATGCACAATAGGAGTTCCTTTTTCAGGTACAGATCCTTCCCAAGGGAAATAAATGCTACAGCCTCCACTATAGAAATGTGGCTGAGTTAGCACAGGTGACCTTTCGCCAGGTTACCCTGCAGGGCTGCATGATCCCAGCGGGAACCACAGTACAGCAGGTACTCATTGACAGTTGGCCAACCTGTCCCGTGCACTTGGAGATGGAGTTTTGTACTGACATTAAAATGAATGTTAGCAAGGTTTGCCAGGTGAAGAAAAGTGAAGTAGTGTAAGAAAGTGGCACTTACGTCTTGAGTTATCATACCTAACAGAGAATTCATTTGGAAAAAATCTATTAAAATCTCTAAGTATATCATGGTTCTGTTTTCCTAAGTAGATACTGCTTGTGCTTCTTTCCTCGGTAGGTTGTTCCTTGACTTATGTGCATATCCAATTCTTGTGAGAGAGGGAAAACTGTCTGTTAAGTGTGCCTTGGGAAAGCAGATACTCGTTTTCAGTGCAGGCTTGAGATAACGATGGTTGTCCATTTTAAGGGGATTGCAAATTGTCTGAGTCCAGACCTTGTTGTCAGTGATCTCTAGCAGGAAGGTCACACTTACAAAATGAAAGTGCTTTCAAATCTCAGCTAGTTACTGGTTTAGTAGAAGAAAAAGCAACATACGACAGCCTGAGAATATGACGTATGATGCTTATGAGATACATGACTCTCCGAGACAACTCAAGATTTGTGGATGTCACAGATATAGTTTCTCTGCCAGCTTGCTACCTTACCTCCCAAATGCTGCCCAACAGTTTCCCCACAAAACCAATCTATGTGTTCAAAGACAGAGGGCTGTGGAGCAAGGGGGTGATCCTCTGCAGCTCTTGCTGAGTTCCTGTCATCTCAGCTGCCCGTTGGCATGAAAGGAATTGAGAGAAACAAAAATCCATTTCAACTTCATTTGAGTTCTTCATTTCTTTATGGATTACAAACAAAATTATAAAATACCTAACAACCTTAGCACTTTTTGCAGTCTGAAGAATGAGATTTTAGATGATTTTTGATCACTTTCTTTGCAAGATCAGGAAGATGGAGCCAGGCTCTTCTTGGTCTCATTAAGTGATAGGACAAGGGGCAATGGGGTCAAGCTAGACCATAGGAGGTTCCGGGTTAACATAAGGAAAAACTTTTTCACCTTGAGGGTGACAGAGCACTGGAACAGGCTGCCCAGAGAGGTTGTGGAGTCTCCTTCTCTGGAGACATTCAAAACCCGACTGAACGTGTTCCTGAGTGATGTGCTCTAGGTGGCCCTGCCTTGGCAGGGGGGTTGGACTAGATGATCTTTCGAGGTCCCTTCCAACCTCTACGATTCTGTGATTCTGTGCTTCTGTGAAGATACAAGGAATTCCAAATCTACTTCAAGGAACAAGCTGAACTTTTCTCATTAAATTTGTTCTTACTTAGATAACATAGTTAAATTATTGAAGATGTCTATCCTTCTCTTATATTCCCTTTTAATATGAAACACCTACAATGGTTCCAGACTGTTTACTAGTCCCTTCATCCAAATAAGGCAGAAACTGGTAGATAGGGTCATAAATGATGATCAGCAGTGCTGGAGCACCTCTTCTGTGAGGACAGGATGAGGGAGTTGAGGTTGTTCAGCCTGGAGAAGAGAAGGCTCTGGGAAGACCATATTACAGCCTTCCAGTACCTAAGGGGGTCTACAAAAACCTGAGAGGGGCTGTTCACAAGGGCATGTCGTGACAGGACAAGGGGGAATGGGTTTAACCTAAAAGAGGGGAGATTTAGATTAGGAATTAGGAAGAAATTCTTTACTGTGAGCGTGTTGAGGCACTGGAACAGGATTCCCAAAGAGGTTGTGGTTGCCCCATTCCTGGAAGTGTTCAAGGCCATGTTGGATGGGCTTTGGGCAACTTGGTCTAGTGAAGGGTGTTCCTGCCCATGGCAGGGGGTTTGGAACTGGCTGATCTTTGAGGTCCCTTCCAATCCAAACCATTCTACGATTCTATGATTCTCAATACAAATGGAAACTCGTCACAAGAATTCTTGCAACATGTGCAGTAAAATTCAATAGTTAGTACTGCCACATTTTTAAAGTTGATCTCATCTTCTTCACAGCAGGTAACTAAGGTTTTTTGGGCCATAGCTGGTATACATGAAGTGCATTAGTTTTGTTTACATTACATATGTGCATGTTGTGATACATTATTTATTAGAAATGATAGAGCTGTAGAGCTAAGTGTTGCATGACATAGATGTAAGTCTCTTCCAAACACTCTGTTTCTTATAGATGATTTAGGATATTATTCACTCTAAATGGAAAGGAAATTTCTTACAAATGCTCCAGGGTACAATAGATAGAATGTTAAATTTTGGGTTGAAATTGTTATAACTCACTTTATGCTTTCTTGCAACACCCACCAGTGTAATATCTGAGTAGTATATCTGGAGAAAAATTCTCCCAAATGAGTAAACACTATTTTCTACATGTAGTCTCATCCATAGCTACTGCACAACTGGAAAAAACAACTGTATGCAGATGCAGATGCACCTTCAGAGAAGATACTGTACAAAATGTTTCTCCATAGTTTATTGGCTTCGTATGTGTGAATAAATAGGCTTAATTCTACTTTTTCTCTCAGAGCATCATTCCTAAACTCTATGTCACTCTCTCAAATTCTACCTTCCTGTCCCTGGATATAACATTACTGCTACCTGAAGTAAAGAAACAAAACAAACTCTAAGCCCAATGGACTGCAGTGAAACTGGGGCAACAGAACATGGAATCAGGCCCAGAGTATTTAAAGTGCAGCTGTGGCGGAAATGAGGAAGGAAAGAGAAATGTGGGAGGATGAGTAACAAAACCAGAGGAGCGTGTGTGGAAACTCCTGAATTTTCTCAGGAGTATTCTCCACCCCACAATACAGCATATTGGTTAACTTTTTAAATCTCCAACATATTTATACAAAATCTCTCTCTGTCTCTCCCATTGTACCCAGTATGGATTTCACCTATGCACAACTGACCTCTTGGCAAGAATCTCAGTGCATCATTTGAGCTAGTAAATGTAGATATTTGCAATTTACAGCAAAACAGCTTTAAGCCACAGCTAAGATGTCTGGCAGAAGATTTGATTCCTCGTGTTTGTTAGGCCTGGGGCAAAATGCTATGTTCTTCTGGTCTAAATTTTGATTCAGGAGAAGAGTCTTTGCAATTGACCTAATCTGAGCTCTCAAGCCAGGAGCTTGTTGCTTTGTTCTCACAGGATGTTTCTCAGCAAGCAAGTGTATTTATAGTAGACATGGGAAGACACAAAATTAGATTTAATTTGGCTTGTTGATAAGTGGGACAAAAGACATAAGTATTAAAATGAATGTCTTTAAAAGCTGCCCAACTACAATAAGCAAAATTTTCAAGTTAAATCCCAAATACTAAGAAAAAAATTATCAGTATTTAGATCTGAAATATGGGTGTAAGAATTTAAAAAGAGCTAGCTATAGCATCTAACAAAGTCACAAATGGAACTCCTCAATTTTATCTATGTTCAACTTGCTTACATATTTGTAGTCATATCTCAAAGGAATTTTAATGGACGTTCTTGTTTAAGGCATGTGGTGACTGGTAAATAAAAAAAGTGAAATAAACAAACCCACAAGTTTCCCTGGACACCAATCAGTTCTGTAAAGAAATGAATTTCAGTTTATATTTAGCCACAAAACTCTTTTTCACAGGCTAGCAGCCTGAGTCCAAGTGTAGACTGTGGGTCTAGAAACTTTGTTTGGACAGTACTGTGTCCAGATGTGCTTTCTGCAAATAAATGGAGTCCAGAAACTTAGATTTTGAATTATGAACCCATTCAGGACTAGAGATAAAGGCTCAAGACCTAATGCCTGAACCTCAGTTCCTCAGGAGGCACAATGCTACATGAAGATTTGCTGAAGGCTGATATTCGTGTTTCAAACCTTCCCAGTGCCACTGTGTGAAATAATGTGCAGAACTGCCATGTGAGCATGAATGAGCAGCACAGGGACACTAATGCGATACAGAAACATTAGCAGGAGTGTTCCTGTGTAGTAACCAAACTCCTGCCTGCAAGGATAAGGGCACAGAGCAGAGCCTGCAGCTACATGCAGGAGATACTAACAGGGTGTAGTGGGAGTCTGAAGCCTACACAGGAGGGGACCATAGTCACATGTCACCAGTAAAGCTTTCTCTTCTATCTTAGCTTAACTGGTCATGTAGCCTCATAGTCCACTGGTAACCCATGACTACACAGACGTTTATTTTGTAAATGGATGTGAACTGTGTTTGAAGACACAGCAATTAGCACAGCCAGTTTGTACATTTTCCCCTTAGCTATTCGAAAGAAAACACTCGAACCTCTCCTCTTTTACCCCTTCAAACAGGAATTAATATGTAAAATATGTTTATGTTTACAAAAATAAACATAGTTCTCAAACTTCCAAAATGACAAAATTAGCAGAAATACATTCTCCAGGAGACTCAACATCAGCAAATGCTATATTCTGATTTTTAATTGAAAATTGTATCCCTTTCAGAGAAAGGGCTGGCTTGCTTAGTTACCTGTGCTGGCTTTCCTTAAAGATTCCTGTGTGAAGTCAGGATATCCTTAGAAAGACTGCAATAATCTCAGTGTGAGTAGAGTGATAATGTAGGCAAAAGGAAGCTTTCAATTATTTATCAAATACAGGAACCAACAGCTGCTCTCCCACTTTGTCTCCTTACACTGCTGCTGGAGAAACAGGGAGCGGTAACTAATCACCCTGCATGGAAGCTAACTGCATTGCAGTCCTTCAGCCCCGTGCAATCCTTGAGGAGCGAGCTCTCAATTTCTGGAAGGTGCTCCCTCATGGAATGTTATAAGACAATTGTCAGCTTCTGTGACTCAGCATGACTTGAGTTTTTCAGCATAAATGTGAAATAACTTCACTGGTGAATTAATTACCCGGTGAATGGTGCATTCCTCTTGCGGTGGCTGTTTATAACAGATGTAGAATTTTGCAAACCTGGCACTGACACAGCCTTTATTAAGTTAAGTATGTAAAGGATATATCTGAATTTACTCAGACATTGTATCTTGTTTTGTGACAGAATTCTAGATTTAGATTGTGTGCCAGCACAGGAATACATGTCACGCTTTAGTCAATTTGAGTGTTTAATTTCAATTCACTTAATGGCATATACACGGAAAATGTGAAGTACTCTTGATAGTATTACATATAAGTGCTATTTTGGAAAGCTGCCATACCTGAAAAAGAATTCATCTGCAGAAAAAAAAGAGGGTTATAACAGAAAGCAAGGTCCACAGAAAGAAGGCCCCACACTGGGTGCAGTTACATGACAAAATAGTGTAGATCACCTTATGCTGGATGCTAGCTCATCAGTGCTCAGACAGGCCCCTGGAAAGTTTTGCCTTTATTTATAGGACAGACTCTAAGGAACAGAATAGTAATTAGCAGTTAGCAAACTAGACATTGCTAGGACACTACTGAGAGAACTCTTGGGCTGATTTGTCACAGGGACAGGGTTCATTCCTCGGAGCAGTGCATACACATCGCTGCCATGGAAAGAAGAGGAACTTTGTTAAACATCTCTGAGGAGATATTCTTGAGCAGATTCCTCATGAGAAAGGTACTGATGTATTTCCCTGGACAATGCAAACTGTCAAAAAGAAATTGAAAAGAAATGAAAAAGTCCAGAATATCTGGAAAAGGAAGAGAAAGAATATCATCAGTCTTTGATATTGTGAATGAGAAAACTGAAGAAAACTGGATTTTAAGGCAAAAAAAAAAAGCTGAGTTAAAAAGCATCACAACTTTCACATATTTATTTTGGAATGTGAAATCTTCATCGTTCCTGACTGGAAATAAATAAACACTGAAATTTCACTACTGAGTATTTCTGGTATATATAGTAACTACTGTTGAAGAGGAAATGCTGAAATTTTTTTATTTAACATGAATTTTCTATATGTCTGATTTGAAAAATCAATGAGACAGAGAAGAAAATCTATAAAGAACTAGCCTGTAAGGTAAATGATACCTCTTCCCCAGACACAGCAGCCACAGACATATGTAAGCCCCTAAAGAGAATCTGAGCATGCACAGGGACACAAATTGCATTGCATTTTGCAAGGTGGAGCTTTGCACCTGGCCCTGCAGAGCACTCCCTGCCAGCAACCGAGCGGCAGAAAGGAGAGAGTATTCTGCTCTGCTTAGTAAGAGAGTGATGGATGTGGGACAGAGCAGTGGGGCAAAAGTCCCAGGATGTTTTTTGTGTATAAGTTATTAGAGTGTCGGCCAGAGGTGCAGTATGTAACCTAGTCTGTGATTTACATAATTAATAATTTATCTCTTTCCTGCCTTCTTTTCCTTCCTGTTACCCATTAGAGATATTCTATCTTTTTGTATATTTTTTATACTTTCTGCAAAGCTATGCTATGTCTGCACTTAAACACTAAAATCATCATAAAACAAAATCGCAGGGGATACACATTTCAGATTCTCAAAGAACAGCCAGGACCTGCCTGGATTCCTTCTACTTCACTTTGGACATCTATAACTTGAGCATTTGTCCTCAGACTAGTCAGGTTCATTTCACTTCACCATCAATGAAGAAAAGTCAACATTTTTACAGTTTGATAGGATTAATCTTCTGAATGTCTATGCTGAAGTGAATCATGTCCTAGACATGACTCATTCTCTTAATTGCCTGCAGAAGGAACCAAGAGTCATGAGCTTGGACATAAACATATACCTTGCAGGTATCTGAAGTTAAATGACTCTCACTGAGGCTGTCCTTTCTGAGCAGACAACTAACACATGCTTTTTGGCATTTTGTTTTGTATTGTCCCAGTGAAGGGTTAGCAGCTAAGAGATATTTAAAAAGTCTGTTTCAAAATTCGTGTATGGTACTCTTAGTCATATGAGTTGCTTTTAGGTAGTTCTGCAAGGAGCAGGAAGTTGGACTTAATGATCCTTGTAGGTCCCTTCCAACTTGAGATATTCTGATTCTATGAAAATACTTTCCATAGTAGCAAAGGAGGATGTATGAGAACAGCCATAGTACCTACAGTGAGTGAAACCTCTTCCTTTCCCATGAATGGTGAAAGTCAGCACAACATTTCTTCAAACTAACAAGAACCTTATAAATATCCCCACAAAAAACACAAGCTCACTTTGTAGCAGGAATGACATTGTTAATTGACTGCAGATGCTTTAGGTTGCTGGTCAGCTAAATAATCGGATAAGTAAGAATGATCTGATGCAAAGGAAATTATAATATCAAAATCTAGAAAATTGTTGTTGCTCCTATGTAAATTAAAATAATTGACTGTAATCACTCTGCTAGGCATGTGTGTTTAGTCACAGTTGAATAAAAGATATAGTCATTCAAGATCATTCAGCTCAGGTACTATTTCTAACTGCTGATCGTTATGTTAGACCTGGAAAACACTCACAGTTTCTGTTCCTTTCTTTATTTCACTGCATGGAAAGTCATCTGCAAGCTACTTTGTCTACCATTTCACTAATTTATTGAATACACCTTTAATATATAGTTTGAATATTCATAATTTATATAATTTATAATAAATACTAAAGAGTAAGCAGATATTATGTTGCAAGACAAGGAAACTCAGAAGAAAAATTTAGTAGTACACTGGCAGTAGGTCCCACAAAAATAATCAAAATATTTCACTTATGCTCAGGTCCCTAAGCCCAATAACAAAACTGAATTATTTTACTGTAAATAAAATTTAAAATGCTCAAAAGAGTAAAATCCAGATGTGAACTGAATGATTCCAACTCCAAATTTTCCCCGATGTTGCTGGTCTGAGCAAACTGAGGTGTCCTGGAATCATCCTACTGATAAGACGAAAGCCAGGCTTAGAGGCAGGCTGGTCAACCCTCCTGGGTTCCTCTGAGCTCACATGCCAGCTAGCAGACTCTTCCCCTAAAAACAGATTAATTTTCTCAAATATAGAACAATGCTTGTGGCCTTTTTTTTTTTTTTTAGGACCCTCCCCACCTAGCTTTCTGTATGACAAAACCAGAAGAAATAATTTCTCATCTCATTTTACTTTTTAGTCTTTTTTTGACTTTTGCTTACTGTACCACATCAAGCAAAAAGACTGATCAGGCTTATTCCTTGACAGCTGCTTGCATACATAGCCTATATGGGCAAATGGCTGCTGCTTAGGCTGTCTTATTCTCTGAAGATGGACCTGAACTAATCAATGAACCCCAGATTCCCTTCTCTCAGTTCCACTTCACTTCTGAGAAAATATAACTCTGTGAGTTGGATTTATTTGCCGTAAGGAGGATGTCTGCAAGGGAAATGTTCATACTAGTCATTGAGTTTCATCCTTGGATCCTCTAATCCTGGAAGAGAGATCCATAACAAGTCAGGAGTGCTCCCTTACATGCTTCTTTTTCTTCCTCTCCACTGACAGTCTGTTCAGCCCTGAAGGAGAGGCTGGGGTAGTATCTGTCTATTTTTAATGCCTGATGGCATGAGCATGTAATTTTAACACGTCATATCTTCCCTGACCAGAGTCAAGAAGAATGTCTGTCCAAAGCTCCTGTATGTGCCCAGGAGGGCACATTTCTATTACTAGATGATAGAACTTTGGTGGCTGCCAAAAATACCTTAGCTACTTGGTAGCTTGTAGCAAGAGGCAATATATTCTTAAGAGATTACTGGTCAGGAATTACTGACATGAGGTTACAAAAAGGAGAAGCATTTCATAGAAAAATGAGTGTTACACACTGCCTAATAACATGACTATGTGTGTTGTTATTTATTTTCCCCCTTCATACCCAGCAATATTTCCATGTCTTCCTAGTACATGAATGTTATGTTCCAAGATTTTTATCTAATTTTTATCTTGAAGACAGTTAAAATTGCCTCTCCAGATGTTATTAAATACCAAAGCATGCTGTAATCAAGCAGCCTAATTCCCTGGAAAGGAAAATAATTTCCTGTACGTTATTTACATATCTCTAATTTCTTATAAAGCTTGCAGAAGAGACTTATGACAATGGTAGTTGATGCTGTTTTCCCACTTAAAGCCAAATAGTTCAAAGTCTCTGCTGGTATTAACCCCATTCACTCCCATCAACTAGCTTCCAGGGAATCCTGTAAGAACAAATTTGAGTATAAGTGAGTTTGTCACTTTGTAGTATAAGGATTTAGCTATCCCACAGGAAGAGTATAAGAAGCTGGGTGGAAAATTGACATAACCCTTGCTTCTGTGAGCCTGAGAGCACAGGGAGAAATAAATGCATCTCTTCTAAGAGAACTAGTGTGTCTTTGCTCTCTTAAATGCTAGCAGGATGCACATGCCTTTAATTGGATAATATAGCCCTTGCACATTGTGCATTACCATTTTAAGGGCAGCTTCCATTATATATTCTAAAATTGCAACTTGTAGCAATAAAAAGTAATTTAACACTTGAAACTAGTGGTCTCAAAACATTTGCAGACTTAGACACTTCCAAGTCTTGTAGCTCAAAATTAAATTCAGTTTCAAAGAGCTAAAATTTAAAAGAGAGATATGGTTTCTCCAGTACAGTTTCTGTCCCCATCACAGAACAGTACAAAGCTAAGTAGAATGTAAACCAGGCCATAAAATAAAAGCACATGTGAGTCTCTAGCTGGCTGACATAGCAGCTTAGCCTGAAACCTATCATTTGTAGCTGGATACTGACAAGCAAAACGTAGTTCAGAGCATGGTAGGGGCAGTGACATTAGAAAATTTTTAAGCCTTATCGCTGTGAATGTACACACCCAGCTTAGAGATTTGTTTTACTCTTCTGTGTGTGAACATGCAAGCCCCAGTCTTGAGGCTGGGAGCGGGGTGGCTGGAAAGCTGTGTAGAGGAAAAGGACCTGGGAGTGCTGATTGATGCTCGCCTGGACATGAGCCGGCAGTGTGCCCAGGTGGCCAAGAAGGCCAACGGCATCCTGGCCTGTATCAGGAATAGTGTAGCCAGCACGAGCAGGGAGGTGATTGTCCCCCTGTACTCAGCCCTGGTGAGGCCACACCTCAAGTACTGTGTCCAGTTTTGGGCCCCTCACCACAAGAAAGATATCGATGCCCTGGAGCGTGTCCAGAGAAGGGCAACGAAACTGGTGAAGGGGCTGGAGCACAGGTCTTATGAGGAGCGGCTGAGGGAACTGGGCTTGTTTAGTCTGGAGAAGAGGAGGCTGAGGGGAGACCTTATTGCCCTCTACAACTACCTGAAAGGGAGTTGTGGTGAGCTGGGGGTTGGCCTCTTC
>VWZZ01000503.1:21599-58259 GCA_013399095.1 Psophia crepitans
ATCTCTACAATAACACAGAAGAAAGGAGAGGAAAACAAAGGCAAAAAAAAGAATCCTGCAAAAATCCTTCTTCCTTATTTCACAAGGGCACACAGGGCAGTTTCTGCAGCCTAACACTTCAGTGTGAAATGTGAGAAGTTCCTCTCCTCATTTTCCCTATGCATCATTAAAGGCCAAATCTAGTTAGCCTTTTCTCAAAATGTGTTCCCTTGAGCCCTCACAAGTAAGTTGTGTGATATCCTATTTCAAGAACTCCCCATTTGTTCAAATGAGGCCTCATTAATGCTAGATGAAGTCCTGCAATAACTTTATAACTCACTAGACATGTTCTGGGACATAGTTTACCCTGTTTTGTTGCTGCAAAATAACATGCAGATGGTTTATTATGCATAATCACTCCCAGTTCACTTCCCTGACCTATGTCCTATGACATTAACATTAGACATTGTAAACCTCAAGTGCATTAACATTTGAGAGTTTTCATCTTAGCAGTCATATAGTCTCGGTGAAAGACATTCATTACAACCAGCTCACACTCACAACAAGTAAACTTTCTCATTAATGTTCCTTAAAGGTCAGGGAGATGATGAAGGAAAAATTCTGTAGTAATAATTAATAGTAATGGTTTACATTTATAAAGCACTTTTATTCTCAGTATTCCAAAGTATATTAAAAACATGATGAATAAAAGCGTTTGTACTTTGTGTGGCTTGTTGCAGAAAAACATAAATATCACTGAGACTGAATTGTGAATAATCTGCCAGGCTGCGCAGTATACCATAATTTCAACTAACATTTTTAAAGTTTCTACTAAAATATTATTATGATTGGTTCTCCTAAACATGACAAAAAAGCCCAGGCACCAAGTCAGACCCAAGTAAATATGACACGACTCAAAACAGGGACTCAGGAATGTTGTAAAAATAGTGATTTTTTGACATAGGCATGCTGCAAGTTATTATGACGCCTTTTAATTTTTCTTGCAAGTGTTTCCAGGATTCTGTCACTGAAAATATTCAGTTTTGCCATGAGGAATAAATGAGTCCTCTCATTCACCTCTTAACCTTGACAGCTAATAAGCGGGTTTCTCAATGAAAAGCTGTCTTACACAGTTTGCCATGCTCTTATGAGAAAAACAGATCTTTATAAAGACACACTTCCACAAGAGACAGAGCTTAGACTCTTCTTTCCTCTGCAAGGGCCAGTAGCATAAGTACCACGCCAGTGAAAGCAACAACATTTGAACAAGCGACATTCAGCATCATAGTACACAAGCAGCCTGACTGATAGTGTGAAGCCAGCTTGAGAACTTGAGTCTGCACAAACTAATCACCACAGGTGTACCCAGAAGAGCGATTGTCTGGGAAACTTTTTGCTGAACAGATCCGCTTTTTATTCCTGCCTCAGAAGTGGAAAACTGGCATTGACTCCAGCACGGTGTGAATAAGGTGTAATTCATATTTAGGCCTATATGCTCACACAAGAGACACCACCAAATTCTCGGTGTACGTTGTTCCTTTTAGCACTGCAGAGCCAACAAAGGGGTCTGTGAGAGGGAGTGAGATATGAGGCAGGCTTGTGCTTCATCAGCAGATCTGTCTCCTCCATTCTGACTGCAGTTTCCTTATGGCTACTGGTGATTATGAGCCAGGAAAAATCACAGCTGTTGTTCCAAAAATCCCTTTTGCAGCAGAGTAAATCCAACCCTGTATCACTGGCAAGTCAATTAACATGAAATGATCCGATGCTGATTTTGCAAGCTTACTTTTTAGCAGCTATCAAACAGAAAGTGCAAGAATAAGGATCTACATTACAGGCATCCCCTTTACATCTTCTGCTTCAGGAGCGAAAAGAGGACTCTGGCTGTCCTTACACTTGTTTAAATTTGTTCAGGAACATACGTTTTAGAAATGTTGATAAGGATCCAGAATACTCCCTGACTGAGAGTATATAAATTGATGGAATTTTTTTATATATACACAGACTCTGTTCACTAAGGAGACCACAAATATGTAAAATTCTTTTTGTCATTATTTGACTTCATATTAAATTATTGATACTAAATCTACTATATCATTAGGCAACGTAAAATTAGATTTTAGGGATATAGAAATGGCAGGAGATTTGTGTGCTTGAGCAGAAAAGCAGGACTGCCTTGAAAGACAGCAAAGCAGATAGGGAAGCAAAGGCTATTGCAATGCTGCCACTTACTGCCTGAACAGGAAAGAGTTGCTCTGAGCAATTAGCATGCGTTTTCTGCTTTCCAGCGCATGATAATTGCTCAGAGCAGAAGCATCAAGCTGTATTACAGCTGGGAGATCTGTAATATCAGGAAAACTTTATTTTTTTGTCTCTCATACCTGTTGAGAGTCTCAGGTCTTCAGAGCAGGGATTGACTACTGCTGTGACGTTTTGTAGAACATGACTGAAACTTATGAATACCATCCTGATCCTAATAATAAGGTAGTTAAAGACTATGAAAAAGCAGAGTCACAGTCACAGAGTTATTCTTGGCTATGCAGCTTTAAGTCATTATGGTAATTAGTGTTTTAGTAATGGAGGTAGAACTAGATAATAAAAAGCAGGAGTTGTACTTAGAGGAGTTAAATGATACTTCTGAGGGAGGGTGACATGTCCTGTAGAATGACAGTGAGCTCCAAATGTCAATGTTTTCTGCTTCTTTAAGGTCTGAAGATAGTCATAGTGTCTTTCTGTAAATAAGATGGTGACAGCTTGGAATCACTGCAGAACATAAACTACTTATGCCTATGTCTACCTGAGCTCTGCAGTCTCTTGGTTATGTTTGCCCTTTCTGATGTGAAAATTTATTCTTCAAAATGACATTTGAACAGCTGGTGATGTTTGGAAAATTCCGTTTGTCGTGGTTTAACCCGGCAGGCGGCTAAAACAACCACACAGACAACCACACAGGCGTTTGCTCACTCCTCCCCCTCCCAGTGGGATGGGGAAAAGAATTGAAAATGGAGAAGAAAAAAAACCAGCACAACAAAAACTAGTGGGTTGAGATAAATACACTTTAACAGGAAAGAAAAGGAAGATGATGATGGTGGTGGTGATGATGATGATAATAATAATAATAATAAAATAATAAATGATGAAAAGCACAATTTCTCACCACCCGAAGTCGATGCTCTGCAAGACCCTGAGCTGCCCACCCTGCAGTTACATACGGAACATGACATCATATGGTACGGAATATAATTTTGGTCAGTTTGGGTTGGCTTTCGCAGGCCCTTCCAGCTTCTTGTGCACCCCTCTCCTTCTCATTAGCAGGGCAGTATGAGAAGCTGAAAAGTCCTTGACTGCTTGGCAACAGCTAAAAACATCAGCATGTTATCAACATTATTCTCATCCTAAATTCAAAACACAGCACTAAAACAGCTGCTAGGAAGAAAATTAACCCTATCCCTGCCAAAACCAGGACACAGTTTCACAGATCAGAAACTGGAAAAAAAAACACAAAAACAAACCCCCCAAAAAACCCCACAAAAAAGAGACTAGGTCCTACATTGATAAAGCACCGAGGTTTCATTGAAATTGATTTAACTGATTTCAGTGCCTAAGTACTTTTGAAAATATGCAATTTAAAGACATCTGACAAATCTCAAGGGAACTGTATTACAGGAGAATGATCTGAACATTAACTTATGGAGTTCAAGGCTATTCAGAATTGCCTGATGGTTGAATCAAGGATACTTCTTTAAATGTTAGCAGTCACTTTGTATTACCTGTGAATTGAATTCAGCTATTTATTCTTGAACATGGCCCATTAAATTCTAATATTTGGGAGCTTTTTAAACAATTTAGTTTAATTAAATAAATACATCTATCACATAAGTCACAGAGACGAGATTTTACAAACAGTTAAAGACTTAAAGAAGTAAATAAACCTAATGATGTAATAGACCTTAGGGTCTATTTTGCCATCAGCATGAATGTGAAAGCTTAATTGGCATTTATGGTAGTTGTGCAGGCATAGAAAAGCAGGAAAAAAACCCTTTCATTTTAACTGTGTCAGTAACAAAATCTTTAAAGCTCTTTCACAATGAGTATTTCAGCCTCAAAAAAACCCCCAAAAAACTTCTCATACAAGCAACCTGCTAAATAGGCTAAAATAACAATACATATCTGACTTCTGGCAGATATATGAAAAATCTACATTTGTACTTAATTTATTCTGGAGCCAAAGACTTAAATGCATGTGTTTTCGGTTGCCATTTATTTTATGACCAGTTCTTTCTATTTATTGCTTTCAAATCATAATCAGGTGAGGAACATCTTGTCTGATAGAGCAGTTTCCTGCATTCTGTATTCAGTGCAAACAATGCCTTTTCTCTGAACATGTGGGCTTGATGATGTTTTTGAAAGTTTTCTTCAGTTTCCCTCCTTCTTCTCCATGATGTGGCTCTAAAGAAATAGGGAGAAGTGAGAAAATGAGAAAGATGGAGCACCTTCAAATAGCTCTGCTTGATACCTGTTACAATTCATCTCACTCACCGCTCAGACTTTTGCTTGTTTTGACGGGATCCAGTCACCAGGTTTCATGCCCTTTTAAGCTCTATTAGTCTCTGGATGATGACTGATTGCTATTCTGAGCTTCAGGAATGCCCAACTATTAATCCCACATCTGACAGCCTTTGCAGTAGTGGAACTCCCACAGTCAGTGTGACAACCTTCCCAGGACTCTGACATGCCACATGGGCACGTCCTCAGTTAGGTATGACCTGGGTCTGCATCTTGGGTTTCTAATTGCATGCCAAGGACTGAACGGCACTGCATTTGCTGTGTTTTGGGAGAAAACAGTGATCTAGTCATTTGGACCCAAAGTTAATTACTTCACAATAAAAAGTAGCTAGAAGCTGTGGCTATGCCTGTGTTAGCTGTGAGATATATTATGCAACATACTAAGAACAGCTTTGTATGGAGGTAGTTGGTGCTAAGCACTTGATGTCCACGCTTTACATATTTGGGGCAGATTTTAGTCTACTTCCTGTCTGCTCCCAGTGGTTGAATGTCCCCTAGTGGTTGGAGGTCACTTTCTTGTTTGGTTTCATTCAAAACCAGTCCATTTTGTGTGGTCTAAGACCAAAGCACAATAAAAGGGGATGACTGGGAGATGCCCTTTAAAAACTTGGTTCTGATTTGAACTGAAATGCTAATGTGATTCTTGTCTATAATTCTTACCTGTGAATGTGACATGCATGAAAGGGCTTAAAAGTAATCCTGAGTTAGGGTCCAGGTAACTGCCTTTCTGTAAAAACACCCCCATGAGATCTTTCCTGGGTAGCCCAGGCCCACTTCTGGCCTCTGGAAATTTCCAGCACTCTTTCAGTTTAAAGGAGTTACCCCTTTTCCAATCACTATATGCCCTTGGAAATAGTATCTCCACAGCTTTCTTATAGGTCTTCTTTAGATACTGGAAGACTGCAATAAGGTGTCCCAGGTCTCTTCTCCAGACTGAAAAACCCCAACTCTCTCAGCCTGTCTTCACAGAAGGGGTGCTCCAGCCCTTTCATCCTCTTTGTGGCCCTCCTCTGGGCTTGCTCCAGCAGGTCCATGTCCTTCTTATGAAGAAGAAACTGAACACAGTACTCTCACGAAAGCAAAGTAGAGGGGCAGAATCACCTCCCTCAGCTTGCTGGTCATGCTGTTTTTGATGCAGCCCAGGACACCGTTGGCTTTCTGGGCTGCAAGCACACATTGCTGGGTCATGCTGGGCTTCTCATCAACCAGCACCCCCAAGTCCCGTCTCCTCAGGGCTGCTGTCAATCCGTTCTCTGACCAGCCTGTAGCTGTGCTTGGGATTGCCCCACTCTATGAGTAAGACCTTGCACTTGGCTTTGTTGAACTTGCAGTTCACATGGCCACACCTCCCAAGCCTGTCAGGGTCCCTCTGCATGGCATCCCTTCCATCCAGCATGTCAACTGCACCACATAGCTTGGTGGTGTTGGCTGTATGGTGCGATGTAGTGTGGTAATAAGTAAAGCAAAAACATATACACAAGAATAGCAAAATAAGGAATTCATTCACTGTTTCCCATCAGCAGGCAGGTGTTCATCTCCAGGAAACCAGGGCTCCATCATGCATAATGATGACTTGGCAAGACAAATGACATAACTCTGAACATCCCCGTGTCCTCCTTCCTCCAGCTTTTATTGCTGGGCATGACAGCATATGGTCTGGGATATCCTTTTGGTCAGTTGGGGTTAGCTGTCCCAGCTGTATCCCCTCCCAACTCTGTGCCTCCTCAGCCTACTTGCTGGCAGGACAGTGTGAGAAACAGAGAAGGTCTTGATGCTGTGTAAGCACTGTTTAGCAATAGCTAAAACACCCCTGAACAATGTTTTGGTCACAGATCCAAAGCACAGCCCCATACTAGCTGCTGTGAAGAAAATGAACTCTATCCTTTTCTAAATGAGTTCTAAAGGCTTTCATCCATTTTTTTCCCTTATTTTTGACACTGCCCAAAACCTGTGGTTTCACACTATAAGTCATAGTGCTTCTATGCATGTAATTGAAGCCTATTTGAATATAACCTGAGTATATTTAACTGCAGCTCAGGAAGAACACATTTTGAAATCTTGGAAAGCTGCATTCAAATTCTTGTTTAGCTACTGCACAAGCCTGACACGGCAACAAAATCCCCAGAGCCTGCTCTGCCAACAGCCCAATTTCTTTTACTTCAAAGCTCCACCCTCCATGTTGGGTTTAAGCTTTGTTTTTTGCAGCTGTACCTCATGCTTCCCCTCTCACACCCTGCTGGCAGCGTGTTGACTGCCAGAGCCAGCAGAAGGAGGGAGCAGCACCAGGATGAGAATGGTGAGCTTAAGGGCAGTGAAGTTTTAGTTAATGCACTGGCAATACCTGGCCTGTCAAGTTCTTATCCATTCTTATGTACAGTCTTCTATCTTCCTTTTTCCACTTGACTTCTTCCAGTAACCTCATTACCCTCACTGTTTTCCTCACCTCCTCACAGCTGGTCAGCTACTACTCTTGTTATTTTCTTTAAAGACTCTAAGTGATAGATTTCTGACTCCTTATATATCGTTTTCTCTGGCTACAGTAAAAAAATAGGCAATCATTTCCTTACTGGCAAAAATGTCATATGGAGAATTATGTTTTATGAATAAGTGAAGTCACGATGAAGGCGATGAGCAATTGGAAGAAATTGCTGTACTTTGGTTTAAGGCATTACCCCAAAGAGATATACTGAGTTATGAGCAGTAGCCTGGATGGTGATTGCCTCCTGCGGTTTGCAGTTTTGTGATTTGGTACCCTCCAAAAAAGAGTGCACCTATGCAATAAGATGAAGATCTAAGACCTTTAAATGAAAGAGTATATGTGTATATTTTATATATTTAAACATGGAGAGAGATTGGTTGCAGAGGCAACTAAGGTGAGGAAGTGGATGAAGATGGCTAGGAAGCAGCTTTACTCATGAGACTCATTAGGAGTGAGCTTTGAAGTTTTAGCGGAAGTGGCGCTGGACTGGGATCTGTAGTTTTGAAGTAAGATGGAAAATATTTTAAAACATGCGTGTGTCTGTGGGCAATATTCAACTGGATTTCTGCACAGGAGTCCAATTACGCATATCACGCAGGTATCATGGAAGATGATATACGATGAAGGGAATGGGAGGAGCAAATAGAGAAATACACAGTGAGACACATGGAAAATGTCACTGAGCAAATGCATAATGCTTTTTTGTGGCTCTTTTGTAGGGAAAATGCAGAGTACAACTACGGGAGGTATATTATAGACCTGGGTTTGCACTGAAATTGGCTTCTTTTGAAGATCATCTGGTCTCCAATTACAGGCACCAGATTTAGTACGTTTCTGTAACTTTGTTCCATTGAAAACAGCAGAGAAACATCTCTCAGGTCTTGTGCAAATATGGAGCAAGAATGCAATTTAGAAATTATCAACACTACCAGTAGGAAATGCACCATGGATTAATTTAATAATTTCCAGAATTTGTTGGTATGATTGGGATGAACTACAAGTAGCATCTTCCCTTTCTAATAAAGTAGTAAGTTAATTTCTTGAAATAAAAGTATCATGGTGGATTTAGCTACATATAGCCAAAAAGAGTAAAGCTGTAAAATACTTAATACTAATAGAAATGGCACAGTAAATCACAATGAGCACCTGAATTGAGTGAAACCTTTTATGGCCTATTCTGAAGGAAATTGAAAACAGTGTAACTAGGGACACCACAAGATCCAGAGTTTGAGTGCTGGATGTCATGTTGTTTTAAATGTTCAGTGACTAAAGAAAATTCCTATTTTTGAAAGACATCAATCATGATATCAGCACAGAGATTGAAATTCTGTGTCTCTTGAAGTTTGGACATGTTAAAACACTTTTAAAACACGTTATTAGTCTCTGTTTAGTATTTTTTTTAAATTATATATTCTTTTTAGTAGAAAGGAAAATGATTCATGCTTATGTCTCTGTCTGCTGAAACTTTTTCTGAGATTTTACAACAGGTTTTTTTCAATTTTTGACTGAAACAGATTCAGGAAATAAATAACTCTAGAGGCAAGTCAAAGGTAATCTAGGGAAATGTCACTCTTTTCAGGTAACACTGTGGCAGACATTCTCATACATTTTCTCTTTTTTTCACATTATTTGCAATTCTGTAACCTTACATGATCAATAATTGCATTCGTGCAATATACCATAAATGGAGAGTTGTACTTAATAACTAAAAACTGTATTTGTGATTGATGTTTGTGATTTGGATTAGCTAAAGTAGGAGGTTGTATATAGTAAAAGAATGGTAAAAATTAAAGGGATAACTTGAAAACATAAGCAGTAAAACAAATGCATTTTTTATGAGATACATGTCGAAGTTAAGATATATTTTATACTACAGATCAAGTTTTTAGAATGGTGCTCTTTAGAGATGTTAATTACAATTTCCTCCCACTTGTCTAGGTTTGACAAGCTTCAAAATACTCACTTATCATACAACAAAGCTCCTGCTCTGCTATTAACAGCATGGGAAATGTGCTTATAGGCGCTTTGTCAGGCACTGCAGTTAGAAGAGTCAGCAAAACCTACTCATTCATGTTTCTCATGAGCATTTCCCCTCTCCCCCCCTCCTCTCCAACTGTCTCAAACAAAAAGCTGTCTCTGTGTTTGCAGTGTACTGTGAACTGTTTCATTGCTGGTGATTAAAAACAAAGTCAAACCTTTGTGGGAATTTATAGACTGGCAATAAATCCAGTACGTGCCATCCACATGCTTTTCAAACCTCTGGTTTTTTCGTTCTGGGATAAAGAGCACGGACTCTGATAAGTACAACTACTTGAAAGAAGGAAAATCACTACGTCGTGTACTATCCCCTCACTTATTCTAACTTTATAACAGGAGATTAGAGGGTGGAGAATAGCTCACCAAAGCAACCTAAACTCTACAAGGCTGGAGAGTATAGATGGCACAAGTTATCTTTGCTATTGTCAGAAGTAACAATAAGCTAAGGAAAGACCTGATTCAAAGGAACTAAGGCAGAATGCAGTTACACAGAATAGTACAGAAGAAGTGGGAATTTAATCTGTTATAAATACAGAGTTGTAGTACTTACTTACACTATTGTACCTTTGAAGTAAAATAGAATTGCGCGAAGTCATTGCAACTGACAGCAATGTCTGGCTTAATCAGAACAGAAGGCAAAGGGATGATGTTTGTAGTCAGTGTTGTGCTAGTGAATGTCTGGGAGAAAACGTAAAACTCCATTCACGCTTTAGGACTCTCCTTTGGCATGGTAGAGAGAACTGTAATTGACTCTGTCTCACCAGTTGAGGGCTTCCCCATTTAGAGAGAGTTATAACATCCATGCTTGGAGGACAACTTGGACTTGGCAGGGAGGAAAGGGAGGGATCAGTCCCAGTCTGTGCCAAGCTCTAGCAGCCATCAGCTGGCACTTCCTCAGGGACCTCCTGCCAGCTCACACAGGCCAGGGTGAGGGGATGAGGGATTGTATGTGCTCTGGAGACCAAAAAAGGAAAAAGAAACTCTGGCATACTAACTATTGATGATGTATGACACTTGGCAAAGTATTCAGTAAACTATCTTCTGCATATTTATCATATGTATTGTATGCTCAGTTCTGTAACAGAACTAGTGTCGTAACTATAAGGAGCAGAGAGGGTGTTAGCTAAAAGCATCAGCCCTTCCAATTTCAAAATTCTGATAGAAGGCACAAGTACTGAAGCTGAACACTTTTCATCAGAGAACCTAGCTGAAGTGAGAAGGCAAGCAGCAAATAGTCTTTGTTTCAATCCTCCAAACCAGGCACCAGGGAATGGGAAATATGGACTTTGTTCCCTGGCTGACAGGCTTGATTGCCCAGCATGGCAAAGGGACTTGATGACAGCCCATAAGATATAACTGCATTTTTCCAGGAATTGTCCTTGCCCTTCCTCCCTGTCTCCTTCATTGTCTTCTCTGTTCTGAAAGACATAAGGCAGAAGTCATACTGATATCAAAACTATGAAAATTTCTTCATGAATTTTTTCTTTTAATTCTCAGAGTGGGGTTTTTTTTGTTACTTTGGAGTAAAGAAAAAAGATTTAATCTTTCCAAACAGCCCTTCTGGCTTGTGCACATTCATTCATCAGTTCCACAACACGGCTTTCACTCTGTTCTCATTTCCTCTTCAAGCCCCACTTGAACTCAGTGATTAATTGATAGCAGTAATAAGTTGCTATCATCTCGCAATAGCCATGAGAGGGAATTGAGACTGCTTGCCAGCAGGCTTCCGCAATGCAATTTTGGAAGGAGTGAAGTAAAGTGCCAGAACGCTAATACTGAACAGCACAGATAGCCGATGGGCAGAACCATTCCAATACATGCTATTTTTGATCATTCCAGCATAAAATTAACTCTGGCTTTCACACTTACGTGCCGCCACTGGAAATGTTGCTGCTCAGAAATGAGGATCTGTGTTTTAGTTTCAAGGGAGACTGTGCTTCACTGGATACCTACATGTCAGGCATCTCTCTTCCCGAGGGGAAGCCTTTCTGCTGACATTCCACCACCATGTTCGTGTCACACCTCTCTGCTCTCCCAGCTCCTCAGTCAGATGTTCTGCTCATACATCCTGTTTCCAGATTTTCTCTCAGTCAGTCCATATTTTTCTCTCTGAGCCATCTATCTAATCTAATTCTTCCAAATCCACCTCTTAGCTCCAATCTCTGGTGTCTGCTGCTCACTCTCTCCACACTCTCCTAGCCCAGTCAACCTTCCTTGACTATTTGCCCTAAAAGAACTCTTCAATCCTCTATCACACTGCTCCACTCAGTTTTCTTTCCAGACACAGAACTGCACTGCAAACATCTCACTCATGAACCTTATCCCATACGCTTCCTTTTGGCCTTTCCTTTCCTGTTCGTCCCCTCAGTCTCTTCCAACAGTCTTTATGCTTTGTGAGCTGCCCCTTCCCCCTTCCTTTGAAACCAGCTCAGATGATCTCTAACTTTCCCATGTGCTTTCCTCCCCCCCCGCCTTGTTTCTCCAGCACCAGCTTCTCCTCCTACCTCATTTCCTCTACTTGGCTCCTCATCATTAGCCCCTACAACACTGCTGCTCTAGGAATTAGAGTTACCCATGACTAAGCCCTGTTTCTGCAGCTCACGCGAAGCACTGTTTAGAAAACTTCCTCGTGTGTATTCCCACTTTTCTTGCCAGTGAGAGCAGTGTCTGGAAGCTGCAGCTGGAGTGGAAACAGAGGGGTGGTGCGGGGGAGCTTAGGAGATTTGGACTGGCTTCAAACTTCCTTCAATGAAGCATCGGGAGGCAATTAATGTGGAAGCCTGGCACAGCGCCCATCTGCAGAGCCTGCCTGTGCCGTACAGCTGGCCTTACTCATTTGAACATTTTCTTTGGTTCAATTCACCACATGGTTTTACTTCACTAGGATTAGCTCTTCAGTTGTTGTAAACTTGCACAGCCTCATTGAAAGTAATGTAGAGTTGCTGGTTGACAGCAAATAAGGATATAGTCCCTTTTTTTGGGGGGGGGCTCTTGTATGGAACTAAAAACCGAAACAGAATTTCACTTGGTGTCATGTCAAAACCCCAAGTTAGACATAAGTTCAGCGTAAAACCTCAAAGTGGTCTGGGTGAATATGAAAAGGCTCATGAAGTTTAGGGAATCTTTAAACTGGCTTGATTTCAGCTCTGTACATGCAATTATCTCATGTGGTTCCCAGTGTCAGGTTTTACTGCAAAATTTTTACATTAATTTAATTAATCTCCAGCTGGAGGAAAAGATGTAAAATGTGCATAGAGTATTCAGTCTTAAGTATTTGTTCAACCTTATTCTGAGTACCGCACTTTTAGCAAACAATCTGAAATGCTTGGTTTCGCAGACTCCCTAGACATTAAAGGATAGATCTTCAATGGGAAGTTAGGTTAGAGCCAAAAGAGGATTTAGGGATCCTGAAAACAGGCAGTATAGCAACTATATTTTAAGCACTTTTCCCTGGAATGTAATCCAGAATCAAGAGTTACGGTCCTCAGGGCATGGAAAGGGTTGTATAATGCAAAATGGTAGTCCCAAACCTCTGTGCACTGAGAGGAGAAGGCTAGCCAACAGAAGTTGCCAAAGATGGATTATGAGAGAAATTTTTCTACTCCCTTGAGTTTAAGCACAGAATAAAGGCTCCAGGCAGGCATATTGACTAATTAAAATATGTTTTAAAGTTACCTTAATTATCTAAGAATAATTAAGACCTCTTTTTTAGGTCATGTTATGAACTGGATTCCCATGATGCTCAAGCACTGATGTCAAAAATTGTAGCTGGTTCCCTGCAGCCTCCAGGTATGTTTAGGAGTTTGTGCCAGACCTCAGTGATTATATGCTCTGTGCTTATGCTCGATTGGCAAAATAGTGTAATGTTTTTAAAGGAAGACTATGAAATGGATTATATAGCTAGAGTAAAACTCCCATCTTTTGTGTAACTATCTTGTTCATTAAAACACTTATCTGCCTTAGGTTCCCTTAGGGTCCCTTCGGTCTATTAACTGCCTGAAGTAAAGGAAGAATATAGGCCTCATAATCCTTCTTTGTCGAAGAGCAGCTCAGTGGTAGAATGGGAAGGATTCTACTTCCCATGAAGTAGAATGGGAAGGATTATCATTGCTTCAGTTGAGGCTGCCAGATGAAGAAAACAGTGTAAGAAGTAGACAGAGCAGGGTGGCTTGGCTCAGTGACTTAGTCATAGAATCTTAGAATGGCTTGGGTTGGAAGGGACCTCAAAGATCATCTAGTTCCAACCTTCCCCCCTGCCATGGGCAGGGACACCCTCCACTAGACCAGGTTGCCCAAAGACCCATCCAACCTGGCCTTGAACACTGCCAGGGGTGAGACAGCCGTAACCCCTCTGGACAACCTGTTCCAGTGCCTCACCACCCTTACAATAAAGAATGTTTTCCTAACATCTCATAGACTCATTAAGGTCGGAAGAGACCTCCAGGATCATCTAGTCCAACTAAACCATGTCCCTAAGTACCAGATCCAACCTTTCTTCAAACACCCCCAGGGACGGTGACTCCACCACCTCCCTGGACAACTCATTCCAATGCCTAACCAAGGCATTATCCAAGCTGTTTCAAAACTTACTAGAGAATACAATATTCTCAGTTTTATAATAGTCATTTCTTTAAAAACCATGGAATGGATGCTTGGTTTGTATTTTTAGAGTTTTACAACAAACAGTCTAATCTAAATCTCCCCACTTTTAGTTTACACCTGTTACCCCTTGGCCTGTCACTCCCTACCCTGATAAACAGCCCCTCTCCAGCTTTTCTGTAGGCCCCCTTTAGGTACTGGAAGGCTGGAAGTCATTAGAAAGCCTCATGGAAGAGGAAGAGTCCTGAGCTTCTGCAAGTGAATTCCTGCACCACGAAATTCAACACTGCATGTATGGAATAAAAAATAAGTAATACCAAGTAGTCCTTGGTGTGCAGTTCTTCACCCTACTTACAGCCAAAGAGGTATCAGAGAAAATCCTCAGGCAGCTAACAGAAACTGTAAAGCTGAGATTTGCATGTTGCCATGATCTTAATGTGAAAGTGCACTTGGCATGAATACATGGCAGGCAATGTGAGTAACCCACAGTCCCATATTAGTAAAAAAAAAAAAAAAAAAAAAGAATTGTAAGATTCACAGATTCAGAAGCTAAAGCAAAAGGTACAGCCAGAAATTCGGGATCTTCCCAACACAGAAGCAAAGGCCGTGAAAAAAAAAAATGGTTTACCTGTTTAGCTATCATTTAGACAAATTCCTTTCCTCACTTTCTCCCCTTTTCCCCCTCCCCATATATATAATCATGCACTGATTGTAGTAGAATGGAGCAATGTTGAATGCTTTATCATGAATTAACTTCTTTTTCCGGTGAGACATTTCTGGTTCCTTCACTAAAGCACACTTTTCCTCCCAATTTACAAAATAAAATCTCTTAACCAGACTCTTTATTCAAAATATGAAAAAAAATCTGCAGAGAAAACGCTTTAAAAAGTAATTGTGTAGTGATTGCAAAGAGCTTCAGAAGAACATACTATGAGCATGTTAATTATTTTCTCATCTGACCTCTCCTTAATGTGGTTCAAGGGAAAAGCAAAACCAAATAATTTGCTAAGAATTTTAATATAAAGCATCCTATTTGCAATGAATGCTTCCATTTGTTTCTTCTCAGATTAAGGCAGAATCCTCAGTTTTGATGGGAGTCTCCTTTTAGTTTCCTGCAGCCAAATTATTGCTTCATTTTTTATTGATTTCCTACATTTGAAAGCTTCAGAGTAGGTCACTCCTCATGCTAGATAATTTTATCCCAGAAATTACTGATACAATCAGTCCGTTTCATAGCTTGGAGTAAAAATACTTCCTCTGAGTTTAAATGTATTTCTCTCACACGATTGCAGATGCATCAGTAATGATCCCAGACCACCAAGCATCCTGCAGAAAGCACCCAGTGCCAAAGTCTGCTTCCATTTACGTGAATGTTAAAATTCTGCTTTTATATGTGCCAGTGGCCAAAGAACCAGGTTGTAAAAGAGTAATTAAGAACACCATTTCCCCACTGTGAATTACGTGTGTGTTTTTTGAGGCAGATTTTGGCTGTTTTACCATTGCCTTTCAAAAGTTTGTTGTCTTCATTTACTGTATATTAAGACTGTTTTGGGTGTATGTTGAAGATTTTGAAAGGAATTTTACTATACATAGTCTGATACTTTTTGTTCCTATGTGTCCTGGTTTCAGCCGAGAGTTAATTTTCTTCACAGCAGCCAGTATGGGGCTGTGTTTTGGATTTGTGCTGGAAGCAGCGCTGATAGTGCAGAGATGGTTTTGCTGTTGCTGAGCGATGCTCACACAGAGCCAAGGCCTTTTCTGCTTCTCGCACAGCCCCGCCGGCGGGATGGCTGGGGGTGTGCGGGGAGTTGGGAGGGGACAGACAGGGCAGCTGACCCCAACTGACCAAAGGGACATTCCATACCACATGGCGTCATGCTCGGTTTATAAGGGGCTTGAGGAAGAGGAGAGTGGTGTCGTCATTTGGAGTGAGGACATTTTTCTTCCCAAGTAACCGTTATATGTGATGGAGCCTTGCAGTCCTGGGAATGGCTGAATACCTTCTTGCCAATGGGCAGTGGGGAATGAATTCCTTGTTTTGCTTTGCTTGCGCACGCAGCTTTTGCTTCACTTATTATACTCTTGTATCTGAACCCACGAGTTTTCTCACTTTCACTCTTCCAATTCTCTCCCCCTTCCCGACGGGGCGGGAACTGAGAGAGCGGCTGCCTGGTGCTCAGCTGCTGGCTGGGGTAAAACCGTGACACTATGTTTTCACCAAAGTGAAAATCTTAAAATCTGATATATTCTCTCACTTTAGATATTGCTCTGATTAAAGGGAGAAATGTGGTGCTTCAGAACAACCAAACATTTCAATGAATTTTTAGCAGGTTTGATGTTCTTGTATAGCAAGAAAAAGAGGAGTGATATGAAGCTGTCAATCTTTGCATCAATAAAACACCTGTCCCTTAGTAATGACTTGCTTACATTAGTAACAGTGCTTTGTTTGCTGGAACAACCACTCCAGGGATGTGGCAGAGTCCCCATCATTGAAGGTTTTCAAGACGGGGTTGGACAGGGTGTTAGACAGTTTCATCAAGGCTCCATTTCCCCAGAAAGGTGGGACCAGAAGATCTTTCAAGGTCCCTTCCAGACAGGGCTGTTCTATGATTCTAAGAGATTTGTGTCTTCAGACACCACTTTTGACCTAATGTGTTGTACTGCATGACACTCATATATATATCCTACCCATAAAAAGCAAAACTGCAACTTTGTCAGATAAACAGTAGGCAACTACAGTCAAAAGCAACCCTTTACCTCTCAAGTGTAAAGATGTTTCCAATTAACTATGTTTCAGCTGCTTCAGTGCAGATAATTCTTGGTGAATAAGGAATAACGGCCATGCTGTGATGCTCACAATTATTCAATTGTCTCTCTTTCCAAAGTAAATTTAGGATGGGACAGACTTACTGTCTTTCTGAATGACCCCAGAGGTATATGGAATTCTCTGTTCCATTTCTTGGTGTGGCTGGGAGAAGCAGTTTCAGCTTGCTATCTTCTGTTCTTGCACTTCAGGAGTGCTACAACACTTAGTGTTTCTTTAGTAAGGTACCAGTCTGAAACTTATTTCATTGTTAGTTTATCCAGTTATTTAGCAATTTTGAATCTTTAGTGATGAACATCAGTTACACAAAAGAAAGAGATTTGGCATTCCGCAGCCCAGTTTAACCAACCCTCTCTGCCACATCTAGGCACACTGGTCATCAGCTCCACAGAGCCCTGATGTGAGCTGCTGAGTACACTCAGAAATGTGTCAGTCATCTATCTAGCTGAAAAGATCCTACACCTCTAACCACAGAGAGAAGTTGACTCCTCTGCATCGCACTTCTTGGGTTCTTGAGCTAAAATTACTGTCTAGGTAATTCTAAGCAAAGATATCTACAAAAAGATATTTTAATCCTAAAAGTTGCAGAGGGTGGAGTCATTTAACCTTTCAATTAGGTAAATGTGAGCTCAAATTGTACTGTTTATTGCATGAAATGGCATGGCATTTTCTTCCTTTTGGAAATAAAGCTGCTTCAGTTTGTTCTGAAACAAAAAAAACATATGACATAGTAATATCACCACCTTGTGGGGAAGAAATGTGTACAAGCGTTATTATGCCTGTGAATATTCCTGGAGCACGTACGTACTCAATAGGGAGAGCCAAAACCAATATGTAGTTAATGTTGCTGAAATTAGAAATGAAACCATTATTCTAATAGAAGGCAACTGATATTAAAAATAACGAGGTATTGCTATGGATGGATTTATCTTCTGATCTGTGCTTAACATGTCAACTATGTACAACATGCAGCTGATTACAAACATTATGATTTAAGCCCTTGACTTACAAAGAAATTTAAAATGTATAAATTTTTAATCTGTTTATAAATGTGTGCATATTTAAGTACCATTTTGCACAGCATTTCCAGCAATTCTGTTTTCTCTAACTCTCATTTTAATAGAAAACATTGAAATTAGGTTCTTTTGCGAAGCTGGACATCTGGCAGAGGCTGAAAAATATCCAGACTGTACTCAACCAACTGAGGAACAAGACCATCCTTTCTCCTCCTAAAATCCTCTTTTTTTTTTTGTTTTGTTTTGTTTTTTGGTTGGGTTTTTTTTTCTGTATAACTTCCAAACTCTATCAGACATAAGGCAGGGTTTGCACAGACAACGGTTTCATTCACTACAGGCCTAAGTCTATCCTGTGCACTGAATGACATAGTTTCCTGTGGAAAAAAATAGTATATGCTTATGTTATTAAAGGCTGTAGTACAAAAATGGTGCATAAGATTTAGCACAAGAATTGGAAACTTAACTCTAGAATTTCCTAATACTTTTGAATAATTTTCAGTGTTAGTAGCAGCTCGTACAAAGTTTCTGTGTTTATTTCCACACATTATTTTACAGAGAAAGGTGAAAACATATTGCCTTATTTGTTACTGTAACACCAATTTACTAGGCCTTAAAAAAGAAAATAATATTTTCTGTGTTGGAAAGTATAGAACACCTTCTAAAATATATACCACTGAAGGGGTTTTGTACTGTTGAACAAGGAAATTCTGTTTCATCCCTAGAAGTGATTTCCCCCACATCCCCCCCAGCCTGGTACCCATGTAGCGATAAAGGAGTCCATGTATAGCAGAATACACTCAGGATGAAATACGTTCAAAACATACACTAGTTGAACTGAATTTGAGCTCTTAAACAAGACATTATGACTTTATGTAGATGAAATAAATTATTTTTCTTGTCCTGCACTGGAAAAAAACTTTGCAGAAGTCCTACACTCCTCAAAGAGAAAGCTGTCATTTACAGTGCTCATTTGACACATTTAACTTGGATGTTTCAGTGCTTACAAAGCAGACTCCAGGCTTTCGTAAACTGATTCAGGCAACCTAACCGGGCCCTAGGCTTCCTACCTGGCCATGGAGGTCTCCAGACTGTGGTTTCAGAGGTCCTTGGTTAGGAACCCACCACTTCATTATTTGGAAGTTTTGAATTATTAGGTGACAAGTGCAGGATTCACAGCAGCCACTTCTGACGGATTAATACCCTTTTGGGAGCAGGCACTGCAGAAGAAGGCATGAGGAAGAGGCTTATTTCACATAGCAGAGCAGTTGCCAAGAAATCAGGAAAAGACTGTAGGTTTACACTAGCTTGAGGATGTTTGCACTACACAATTTCTACTACTCTGTAGCCAAAAAGCTGGAGGAAAAGTCAGGGATAATTCTCTTTTGAGCCTTTTCTGTTGAACCTGGACCTTTTACAGCACAAACTGCAAACAAAGCAAGAAAATAAGCTAAAGCAATCCTAACTCTTGTGAGAAAGGGGATTTTACTGAGAGAAGTTCCTAGTTTTCCTGCTCCTGGTATTACCAATGACTCTTAAATGTGCAAGCATCCTCTGGTTCTGGTTTCTGCAGATACATTTTCTCAAGACAGTTTCCTGCTTAGGCAACCGATCCCTTTTTTTTTCTCTTTCTTTTTTTTTTCTTTTTTCTGAATATGCAGACCTTCTGAGAGCCTGAACATGGTCACCAGATTTTTATCCATACCATACTTGTAATTAGCATACATGTTTAACACTGCAAATTTCCCCCAACTTGCAAATGTACAAAGAAGTCTCTTTAGTTCATGCCTCATCTATGTTATGATTCGGAGCTGAGACAAAGAGCTGGCTAAAACCCTGGGGAAAGTGGGACCTGTTAGGTGTGATCTTTGTGTACTTACTACTTGCCACAGGGTAAGCACAGAGTTCAGCAGACAGCAAAGAAACCACAGATGGTATCTATCATGTGAAAAAGGGGAGTACTGCATCACCTTTGTAGAACAGAATAACAGCTAGGGCAGTTGCATGGGAGAGGTGGCTAGAGGTCCCCAAGGAGGGTGTTTATTGTCCAGGTTATTTCTGCTTTTTTAGTCTCAACGTGAATACAACAAAGAATGTATAACTGATCTGTGGAAAGCATGCATGAGTCTGTCCTTACTCATCAAACTAAGCATCCAGATTGTGACCCTGACATTCATGGCTTCCTAACAGAGCTAAAGATATACTTATTCTGTCAACCACTGTCTAAGGCATTCACAAAGGAGGTAAAGAATCTGGGTTTGAGAAGCACATGCCTGTGCTAGTTAACAAGGACAATGGAACCTGAGGGTCTCTATGGTTAATCTTTTCCTATGGCCCAGATAGTCTTGCACTTTTCCAAAAAATCTTGGGTTCAAATCAGCTGTTTGCCCTGATCAACGGATGCATCCCCTGTTACACCCTCCATTGCGCACATTCTCCATCAATCGTCACACCCAAATTTCAGCAGCTACTTCCCAAGGGTGGAGTACCAGGATGCACTCTGTGTGGGTAAAGTGGGCTAAAGAAACACAACTTCTACATGGAGTCAATACTTTCTTATTAGTCTAAAGTCAGCAATATTATTATTAGTCCAGTTACAATGATATCAACATTTACATTCAGGCTGTTGAATCATTACAGCTCTTTCCTAATAGTGATGCAGTTAGCACAGGTATACACACGTTTTCTAGTATCTCATCCTTTCTTGTGTTAAACTCACTTTTCAGTATTTCCCAGGGTCCTAAAATGAATGGCACCCACCCGGTTTGGTGTTTAAAAGAATTTAAGAGAAGGGATTTGCCAAAACTCAGCCAATTTAGTGCATGTGCACTAAGTATTTTACTACTTTAGATGCAGTGCTCCTCATGAGTGCTTTAATTGCCAGACTAGACTGCAGACCTGCTCTCTGTAATCAAGCAATTACCCTTATGGGGGCACTAAGTACCCTCCTAAAGGATAAGGTAGAAGTGCTGAATCACAGAATTATTTAGGTTGGAAGGGATTACCGAAGGTCATCTAATCCAACCTCTTTCTTCAAGCAACATTGCTTTTCAAGTTAGTTCTGGTTACTCATGGCTTTGTCCAGGAAATTTTTGAAAATCTGCAGTGACGAAGATACCATAAGCTCTCTGGCAACCTGTGCTTAACAACTTTCATGGGAAGCTTCTGTAGGTAAATAAAAACTTGATGTTTCCCTTGCTGCAATTTATAACTGCTGCTTCTTCACCATTTATTGAGAATCCCTGAGAAGAGTCTGGCTCTGTCTTGCCTCTAACTTTGTATTTAGAGAGATTTAGATGATCTATTAGAAAGAAATTATTTATTGTGAAGGTGGTGAGGCACTGGAACAGGTTGCCCAGAGAAACTGTGGAGGCCCCATCCCTGGAAGTGTTCAAAGTCGGGTTGGGTGGGGCTTTGGGCAGCCTGGTCTAGTGGAGGATGTCCCTGCCCATGATAGGGAGGTGCTGTGTGCCCAGTATTGAAATTCATTTGCACCAAAATTAGGTGCCTCAGTTAGCCGCATTGGCTCTGTGGTATGCTTTCTACTTTTGTATTATGAGTACATTACATTAGCATCTCTCTTATCTGAAAATGGAAATGTGACCTTTCTGTCCACTGGGGATGGGGAGTCTGGTAATTTGCTGATGCAAATTAAAGCTTCAGGGTTGCTCTCTTGAACTGACAGGTCACAGCTTGCAAGAGCTGTTCTTTTGTCCAGAATCATTGGAGTGTGTACAATTGGAGTTTTTATACAATTCCCGCCCACAAAGGAATATTAAGACCACATGGATGACAGCAAGAAGCCCAAAGTTCTGCTTAAATTTCCTGCCCAGAAGTATGTGTGAGTGTGCTATGTATAGCACGTCAGACAAACATGTCTGGGAAGCATGAGACATACTTTTCATGTACTGCACCATTTTTTAAATCTGCAGTAGCTCCAACATGTCCGGACATTTCGATGTGACACATGTTCAGTAGATCAGGATCAGATCCACAAGACTGGACACTTTGATCCTGTGGTGATGGTCTGAGGTTTCATAGTGGACATGTCTGATCTACAGACATTATGATCAGAGTTCCTGCTGTGCTGAGAGATATCTAGAAATCCTGGACAAATACTGAGAAAATATTTTCTCTGACAAGTTTTCCAGGAACAAAAAAGGACTCTCCTTGCAAACCTCAAATTCATGTTGAGTTGATCAGACTGGATAATCTCTACTCTACACTTCCAGTGATCTGAAGTTCCTCTAAACCATATTTCTCCAAATCGTATCTTCCTGTTTACATTGCCTTTTAATGAAATTAGTCAGGCAGAAAAATATTAATTAAACCAGTTAACATATATTGACATGACCCCTACTTCCTATATTTTCTATCAATATTTATGCAGTTCTCATGAAATTGTTGATGCATGGTGCGTCAGAAAGTAATAAAGTATTGCGAACTAATTAATACCACTCAACATTTTATAAAGCTACTAAATCATCCCAGCTAAACCAAATTTTCATTGTGTGATTACAGGTCTGACTTATGAAGGGCCTCATGGAATGTATTTAGACTACTAAAAGCCAGTTGATGTATCATTGTGTAGTATTTGGATAAAAACTTTAACATTATAATTTCAAGTCTACACTAAAATAATTACTTTGCAGATTCTTAAAAGATAAGTGTTAACTGTTAATCGTTATCGTTAAAAGGTGCATTTCAAGTGGGATTCTTCAAGAATCTGTTATTGGCCTCTTACTTTTTTGAAGAAAACTATTAGCAATATAAAACCTTGCTGGCATAGTTGTATATAATACAAAAATTTGCCAGAGTTAAAAATAATAGTAAAGAAAATAAGTTTTCCAGAAAAAAAACCTGGTTGGGCAGCCAGTAGAACTTGTTTGAATAATATGTATTTAATGCAGCAAATTTGAGGCTATATTCTAGAGACTAAGGATGTTGCTTACAGAACGAGGATTATGTTCTGGACATCACTGAATCAGAAGAGGAATTAGCCAATTGTGGTGGATAACACACTGGACATGAATTTACAATGTACTGCAGTGCTAAAACAGCTGATACCAATCTCTAATCTAAGTCTAGGAAGTAACTGAATCAAAGTCTGTAAACACCTACATGGGAAAGTGATTTCTGAGAGTATATAGGTCATTAATCTTGCAAACAAAGGCATAAAAATGTCCAGTGACTGTCTTCTAAAAATAAACACTTTCAGTATAAAATAAGGTATAAATGCTGTACTGGGAATACAATCTATTTCACATTTTGCAAGGTAAAGTGAACCCTCCTCTGTCTGAATGCAAGTCTGGAAGTCACACCAAGCTTAGCAGTCTATCCAACACTGTTACTCACCAGAAGTTAGAGCCCCTGCAGGAAACACTGAGGTTTTTGTGAAAATCCAGATTAAAGAGAAAAAATATTATAACAGAAATACTGTGATATATCTCCAAATATACCATAGTAATACTTTATTATAAAGATGAATAATTATGACTTAGGATGAGACAGTTATTATTCATAACTGTCTTGAAATTATTTACTCTTTGTTCAATTAAATTATATAGGTATATATAGCTATACCTGAAACTGCTGGAAGGACATGCATTAATTTCATCATGGACCAATCTGACGAACAGCTTGTGCCACCATCTGGCTGCAAACCCCCCTCACAGTACCAGAGATTGAGGGAAGCATTGTAATGGACTTTGAAGTCCTTGTAGAAGCAGAGGACTGGGGGTAAGACTGCTGTGTTGGAGCTGCACTGTTGTCCAGAGCCTAACACTGAGCCTGCTGGGGTGAACGCCACATTTCCCTAGCACTGCCTGTGATGACTCACTTGACTGTTGACTCTGTATGTGTCTGTGTCTGGACAAGGCTTCTCCTGAGACATCTCATCCCTTCCTTGGACCACCTAATAAATTGAGAATAGCCTGGTGTTAGCTTCGTGTTGCCTGGTGTTTCCTTCTGTGACAATAACAGATGAGAAAACCCCACTTCTAGCACAAAAAGTCACAAATAGGGAAGTGTAGACATTGCATCAATCAGATCATATGTAACAGCCGTAAGATCACAACGTTCACCAGCTGGGAGCACAAAATGCTTCACACCTCTCCAAGTTCCTTCTTCCACATGGTGTGAGACTCAAGGCATTGGTCATGGGATGGAGTAGCAGCAACTGACAGGTCACATAGCAGAGCAGGGGCAGGTCACAGGTTCCTGACTCATCACAATGTTTAGCAAAATTTAGCAGGCTGCCCTTCACTTGCTTTTCTACCTTAGCAAGTCTGTGCCCCAAAGCAGAAGGGCAAGTGAAGCTGGTTTCTGCAGTTGTGGTCTCAGTGCTCTTTCCTTGGTGTTCACAGACCCCTTCCACTTCCCCTGCCTCAGTCCCTTATCAGCAGTACCCCTGCTTATTTTACTTTGAAATCTCTTATCTCCATCATATCAGTCTGGCTGTTTTGTCAATAATGGAGAAGCCACTGAGGAAAAGGAAAACTTTAGGACACATGCACAGAGAATCAAGATGATCACATAAATATCTGAGATAAAACAAACCAAATATTAAAAAAGAATCAATAGGTTTACTCACTACTGATTTCAGGTTGTTACAATTGATTATTTAGCATCTGAAATAAGACTGTTATAAAACTCAAAAGGAATGTTTTGCATTACTTTTGTCTCTAAGTGCATGGCTACGACTATAACTTAAACAATTCCTTTGCACAACTCCCGAACACACACACATACACTTAGACCCCTGCCTCAACCCCAAAACTTACCTGGTTAGGGAAGTCTGAATCCGTTTCTTAGCAGGACGTCTTTACATATTTATTTTTGCATGTTGGTCAGCAAAACGAACTTCTGGTGATTAAAAAAAAATCGTTCATCTTTGAACTAAAATTAAAAAAACAAACCAAAACATTAGGAGAAAAAAATAAGGCAAAAGAGAATCAGGCTGGATGTTGCCAGAGTTTCTCACCCCACATTATCTTCTTGTTTTTAGATGTGAACTATGCTGCCTGTATATTTTTCATCACCAAGGCCACTGGCAGCATTCCAAAAACCTGATACTCTCCTTCTCAGCAATGGGTGTTTGGTTTTTTTTGTTGACAATTTTGGCTTAAATCTCAGACAGTTTTATTTTATTTGTGTATGTTTTAATGTTTATGTCATTTCCAAAGGCCTGTTGAATCATGAACTAGCTATCTGTGTCCAAAACTGTCATGCTGGTCTAATCTATGACGTTGCTGCTAGTGAACAAATTCTTCCGGGAAAGGCTAGGAGAGGTTGATGAAATTAATGACTTGCTCAACTAAATACAACGCTTCACAACTGTGAGAAGCATTATGAATGATGCTATAGCAGATAAGAAATGTTGAAACAACAAAATGTGTGCATGGACTCTGTGCATTCATTAAACCAAAACTAGAATACAGGTGTGCCATGTGTTGGCAGGTTGTGTTCAAAGTCTGGGAAAAATTGCCTTTTGGAGTTACAAAAGCATGTTAAAGGGCTGTTCATGTTTATGGCTGGTCATGTTTAGTCATTATGACAATGAATAGTGGTGAAAAGGAGTTGCAAGCACTTGCACGATATGGGAAATTCTGTTTATTTTGCTGCAAATTACAAGTCACAATTCAAACCCCCCAGAAGTCAATGCACAGACTCCAGCTCATCACTCCTCAAAAGGAACAGGGCTGTTTTTGTTGTACAAGTAGGTAGTATGTGTAGAATGAGGACCACAAGCCTGTAGAGCTGACACAAAAATTGGCACACAGATAGATTTTCAGTGGCCTGAAAGTGTCTGGTCCAGGGCAAGGATCCAGAGAGTACTGAGAGAGATTCTACAGCTAAGACTTTCAGCAACTGGTTTCCTCTGAGTTTCACATTCTACTTATAGCTGGTGGAACAGAGAGAAAAGTCTGTCACAATTGAACTGTATGATGATTCTTTCATTAAAAATTATGGCATGATTTTAAAGGTAAAATACCCAATATGCAATCTGTTCCTAATAAAGAACATTCTGTTCTAGAAAACAGCATCTCATAATTGTCTTGAGAAGTAATTCAAAAGAAGCTTTCAAGATAACACTGTTTCAAAAATAACTGATGTGATCCTGGGTTAATATTTAATAGGAGTGAGTAGCAAAAGTACTTTCTTTCTATACTCAGCACATCCACTATTTAAAAAACAATGAAAAATTTGGAGAGGTGTAAAGAGAGTCACAAAAATCAACTGAGGACTAAAGAAAATACTTTGTGAGTATTAAAAATGCCAGTTTAATTAAAAAAACCAGTCTGAAACATGATTTTTTTACAGAACCTTAATATCCCCATGATGAGAAAACATGCAGCAGAGGAGGGTAATAAGGAGCAGCAAGTGAAACCTGAAGCCAGAGACCTTACATTCAAAACAAGACACAGTGCCATTAGTGGCTGGAGCTGACTACCCACGAAGTGATGGATACTTCCTCTCCCACAGTCAACAAATCATGGTTAATTCCCAGCCAGGGAGGCACAATCATGTTACAGATGAGGTATTAAATGGAATTAAAGCTACAATGACATCTCACTCCCATTTAGAGACAGAGGGAGAACCAGAGGCACTGTATGTAAGAATATGGCAGCAACCCTAGAGTGTCAAAACAGACAGGGCAGCACCATCCCGAGATTAGGACAAGAAGCGGCTTTATCCAGTCATCCTGTTTTCTTATTTGTTTTTCAGCTCTGACAAGATCAGAAAACCTCACTCAAACTTTGTTTAAGCATAAATTATAGGATTTATCATAAATCATAGGATCTAATGTAAGGGCAGCTGTACAAAAATGAATGACGTGTCAGACAGGAAATCAGATCAGACAGTCTAATGCTTTTTAATTGTCTCAAACCTTATGTCTGTAAGTGAATACGCTGTGTATAAGAAACTCCTCTCACTCTTAGTGTACAAAAGATGACCATGTCTTTATATCTGGAAGAGATATAAAGACAAAATAGCACTCTTAGGAATACTTTCTGATCGGGAAAAGTATTGAAACTGACTCAGCATTTGTTAAAAAAAAACAGAAAAAGTGAAATAAATGCCACATCCAGTCACTTGAAATTATAAATTATGGACAATTTGTGAATTTTTAGATGTGTCTTGCCCTGCCCAGTTTACAGGAAGTGTTAACTGGCTTCTCAGTTCAGGAGATCTCAGGCTTTTTACCGAGGTTATTGCGAAAAAGGAGCAAACTGGCACAGCTGCTTTATCATTTGAGATGCGTGTTACATTACACATACCTTCAGGAATTATTCCACTTATGAATCCACATTAGGCCACTGGTATGGCTCTTACAGCTTGTTAGCTCTGCCAATACTTTTCTGACACTCAGGAGGAAAAGTTATTAACTGCAAAGTCTGCTTGTGAGGAGATATTATTCCAACTTACAACAGAGTCTTTCCATACACTGAAGTCCTCTCTTAAATTAAACACGATTGCAAGTCTAATTCCACCTGTTTCTTGGGTCAAACTCTTGCGCTGTCACAGGGGAAGGTATGAGGTGAATCACTTAAATTGGCAGAAGAAAAATACTTTGCTGAAACTGTTCAGAATAATTTGGTGCAGATGTTTTACTGTGGGATACAGGGGAGATGTTTACAAACTCCTGCCCTGGGATTTCACATACTTACTGCCCCCCCTTGTCCTGCAACACTTTTTTTCTTTCTAGATTAGAATTAAAGAGCTAATAACAGCACCAAAAAAAAAAAAAAAAGGCATTTTCTCTCATGCACCCCAGAGTCTGGTCTGATACATGGATGACCAGTGGACCAGGATCCAGGCACTGTGGAGCAGTAAAATTCTCTGGCAGCAAATACCTACCTGTTGTGACTAAGGGAGGAAACGGGGAGACCTGTGTATGAAACATGTGAGACATAACTTGGGATTTAATTTGCAGATCTCTGTTTTGTTTGTAACATCTGATATAATTGAAATACTTCATATGCTTTATACACTTAGACTTACCACAGACTACAATACAGTAAAATTAAAAAGTACAAAAGTTAGCCTATAAAATACAAATGGGTTTGGTTTGCTTAGAAAAAGAACAGACAAGAGAGCATCCATGAATCAGAAAGTAAGCGGTTTCAGTACTGCAAATGAAGGTTATTGGCAATAACATAACAAATCCACAGAAAAATGTCAATTCAAACCTGCTGTGTGATTTAACATCTGATAAAATACAAACGTTACCACAAGATATCTCAGTCCTTACTGTAGATGGTGCTCTAGCATAAAATATGCACTGCACCCTAACTGCTCATTTTAAACTGTCTAGCTATGACTGACGTGCAAGTTCCCGTCTACAGGATTAATCTACAAATTGTTGTGAGGGGTCATGTGTGGTTTACATGTGAGCATAGGATTGTTAAAAAAAAAAGCAACAAAGCAAAACAGGAAAAATATGTTGAATTCTTTGATGTAGCACTAAAATGCTGGTGTATTGTAGCATACGCTGGGCCATAGTGAGATTTAGAAAGGTCTCTGGAATGTGTTTGCTAAGAAAGATAATTCTTTCTCTCTTTTTTGTTTTGTTTTGTTTGGGTTTGGTTTGGTTGCTGTGCCTGGGACATAGCAAGGTGAGAAGATTTCAACCTTTTATTTTTTTCTGAGAGAAAATCCCAAATATTTCCAGCCCTCTGACTCCTTCCTTCATTGGGAATCAATGTGAATTAATTTTCTCTAGGCAGAGCAATAACAGAGCATTGGTAAAAATCAAGTTCAATGCACATGGCACAAGCTATTGTTATTCCAGAGAAGTCTCAAAGGACATCCCGTTATGATGCCTTGCTTCAAGCTAAAAGATAAACAGTGTTTGCAGAACAGAAATGAGTGTCTCACTGAGATAGCTGCACACTGCAAGCTACAGCTGACCTCAGGGACAGAAGGGACCCCAGGAGAATGGTGGGAGAGGAGGACAGAGTTCTGTCCTGTCCCTGCCCATTCCCCTGAAGCACCATTCCCCCCATCTCGCAGGCGCTTGGGGAGTTTGTGTTTTTATTGCATGTTGACTGTGCTACCTGTTTGGGGTTGAAACACTTTGGTTGTCTCTTTTTAGCTGGCAAATCCTGATGCTTATGGTGTGCTGTAGGTAAAAACCTACGACCTCCACTTTCCTCCTCCTCCCCTCCTTTGTCTCAGAAGTAACTCAGATGATCAGGTTAGCAGTATCCTGGAAATCTACTTGTTAGCTAACTGCTGCTGCTTCTCCTGGCAGCAGCAGAAGCCACCCCACTTACCTGTAAAATGTGAGAGAGGCTCCCCGCACTGCCACTGACAGCAGTCTGAATGACTCCCGCAAGCAGCCTGGGGCACGAGCCCTTGTACAAACCCCAAAGCTGTTTCTCCAGTTGCTGAGGGTCATCCAGTCTCCCCGTGGAAGCTGCTCACCCTGGGCAGCAACCTCCTCCAGTTCCCAAAGGTGGTACATCACCTTGCACAAATGCAGAGTGAGCAGAATGAGATTTCTGCACCAACCCACTGCTTAGGATTTCTGCTGAGAGTGCTAAGAAAACCCCACATTTCTGCCTTGTACACAAATATTTGTTGCATGGACATGAAAAACTACTTGCAAATAGCTGGAGCTACATCAACATATACCTATGTAGAATCAAGTCCACTGAACACAGTAACTGTAGTTCAAAGGTGGTAATGAAATTTAAGCAAATAAATAAATTTGCCTTGACAAAAGCAGGTGATATTGCTCAACTCTGCAAAAATTAAATCAAAATGTCTGAACACGGAATAGCCAAACAGAACTGTTTGGGTTTTCATTCTGGATTTTGTTCAGCACCAGAATGTATTTCTATGTTTTGATACTACGTTCTACAAAAAACCGAGAGTTTTATGCAAGTCTTGTGTGCTCCTTTGGAGCAAAATATAACACGTTTACTTCAGTGGAATACTAGGACTGAGAAAAAAATCATCAAGTTCTACTCTCATCCAGATATACGTGCTTGATCCAGACATCCTTTCCCCACATCACTCTGCAAGAAAACTGCTTTTCTTTCTTACAAGCTAACTGGTATTACAGCAGTGATGGAAGCTTCAGCTCCCTGTTGAATACTGAAAGGTGCCCTGTTGCCAAATGGAGCCTGCAGCTCCACTTTCTGGACGTGGGTTTGACAGTTGTTTGTCTGACAAAGACAAGTGCTTAAGAAGGTATCTGCAGGGTTCACGGAGCAAGGAGCTGGCTGTTCTGGCCAGGAACAAGTGTGCAAGGGGTGCGTCTTCAACCACATCACAGAACCTGCTCTGGCTTTTCAATTTATGCTACATTTCAAACGCAAATGATGTCTAGTGTAGCAAGATTTCTGAAGTTATCCAATCGAGAAAGCCTCTAAGTAATTTTCTTGTACGGCTTTCATGGATCCTTTTGTTTTTAGAAAGGAGGCCCAATCTTGCTTATCTTCTCCTCCTAGTGCCAGGCTTCTAGAAAAAAAAAAAAAGGCTTTTGCTGCACTGTAGTGCTTATAGTGCAGTGTCTGCTAATAATTTTTTTTAGAAGCAGCAGCTGTCTCTTGGGCTTCCTAGACTATCCTGCAGCCCATTTTAGTAAGCTCTTCCACATTACTGTATACTCCAGCCCACACTTTCTAGCCATGGAGGTGCCTCTAGTCCTGCTGTGCCACACAGACTGCTTCCTAGGCCAAGGAAGCAGTATGCAAAAAGAGGAGATGAGTGAAGGGATGCAGAGAAAGAGAAAACACTGACTGTACAAGCAACTTCACATTAGAATCATAGAATGATAGAATCATAGAATATCTGGAGTTGGAAGGGACCCATAAGGATCATCGAGTCCAACTCCTGACTCCACATAGGACCAGCCCAATCAGAGCAGATGACTGAGAGCATTGTCCAGATGCTTCTTGAACTCGGCCAAGCTCGGTGCTGTGACCACCTCTCTGGGGAGCCTGTTCCAGTGCCTGACCACCCTCTCGGTGAAGAACCTTTTCCTGATCTCCAAGCTAAACCTTCCCTGTCGCAGCTCCATGCCGTTCCCTCAGGTTCTATCACTGGTCACCAGAGGGAGGAGATCAGTGCCTGCTCCTTCTCTCCCCCTCGTGAGGAAGCTGTAGGCCGCCATGAGGTCTCCCCTCAGTTTCCTCTTCTCCAGGCTGAACAAGCCAAGGGACTTCAACATCTCCTCATACATCTTCCCCTCTAGACCCTCCACCATCTTTGTTGCCCTCCTATGGACACTCTCCTATAGTTTTATGTCCTTTTTGTACTGAGGTGCCCCAAACTGCCCACAGTACTCGAGGTGAGGCTGCACCAGCGCAGTGTAGGTTGGGGCAATCACAACCCTAGAGTGGTTGACAATGCCATGCTTGATGCACCCCAGGATATGGTTGGCTCTCCTGGCAGCCTGGACACACTGTTGACTCATGTTCAACTGAATGATAAAATACCATTTGAGACTTTTATCATCAGCTTATACCTGTTCAGGTAAATTTTTTTTTTCATATTTTTCTATGAATTGTCAGTCACAGTTCTGAAAATATTTGCTCTGGGAAAGTTCCTGCCTTTAATCTTCCAGGTGATGCTGGGAGCAGCAGGGCAGGGGCAGTTGCAGGATCATGTGTGTCTCTGATCCTGATCCATACTTGCTTTTGTGGACACAGGGAACCAGAAGCAAAGTCTAACTGTACTTCTGTGCACTGCTCTGAGAAAGACGGTAAAGCACGTGCATGGTCTTGCTCTAGTCTTTCACTCATGGACAGAAGAGATTGAAAGCAATGATATGATGGCCTAAGAACAGATAGTGTAATTAGGAGTTCAGTAATATGACTGATAAGCAGTGAGAGGCTGATGCTGCCACAGTGATGCCCTGAGTAAAAGCACCAAATGACAGCATTACTGTCAAGCTGAGTCGCGTGACTGGGCAATGCAAGGAAGTCTGGTCTGCAAAAGATGCAGGACTGAAAGAAGAGATTGGAGCTGTGGTCACCCTGTGAGCGTTTTCACTGAGGACGGCAGGATTGGGCCTTGTCTTTGGTGCCTGGACAGCCAGCTGTCCCTGGAGCACCCTGCCTGCCAGGAGCACAGGCAGGCTGGGTGCCAAGAAGAGGGACAAACCCTGGAGGCACCTGCCAGGCACTTGTATCAAGCCTCTAATTTAAAACTTGATAGGTCAGCTGTGTTTTCTGCCCCGAGCTTTTTGTTTTCTGAGCCTAGCTGCTGTCGCTTGCAGCCCACTCCTTCTCTGCAGTGTTTTACAGGACAGAACTGAGCGGAGGAGATAAAATATGTCACTTCCAGTAAGGCACTGGAATAGCAGTGGGCTGCATCATCAGAAAGTTCATTAAGATGCAAATTTTGTAGCAGAAATTGTCAGTTATGATATCTCCTTGAAGTGGTTTGACAAAAGTATTTATCATTGATGAAGTGTTTGTGTCAATAAAAAGTCACGGTAAACATGAGCTAGTCATAACCTATTTCCAAGAAGTAATTGACTTGTTTTTTCTGCTCCTGAGTTTACAGTCAGATTTCTGTTAATTGTCGTAGATCTATATAAAATATCTAACACATAATAACATACTTTAAGAAAACCCAAACCAACAAGAAAAAGAACATTACTTTGATCACTGAAAAGAAAAGACAACTTCCATCAGTTTCCTCTTCCCAATTGTGTCACCGATGTGGTACCATTACTTTACCAGTTTGTATGTCTGCTTTAACTTTACTATAATTTTTTTCCCTGAGACATTTTTACGGTAGCTTGACCACTCCAATACCTTTCTAAGGTTCAATATATTGATGAAAGCAACTGTTTAGTTACATATGGTTTATCTTAATGACAAAATTTAAATAAGGAAATACCTCATGATATGGATAGGCACTTAGATGACAGTTTTGAGCACTGATTTCTTGGTTCTTGATGTTTTTAAAGTCCCATTGAGTACGTCTCCATTATTAAGTTGCAAATACTTGTATACATCTGGCTCATTGTTTAAATTTTCCCTCCTCCTTTCTACTTCACCATTTCACTTCCAAATGATTTTGTCTTTTAAAGGTGAATTTCACTTTCACTCATAACCTCGAATAAATGGAAGTACCTGGAGTATTCTGTCTTCTGAGCCATGGGCCAGATCCATAGCTAAGGTGGGTCAATCTGGCTGCACTATCCTCAGTGTCAAACTACTGCATTTGGGGATCTGACCTTTGAATGGCTACCTATTCAATGCAACTAATAAATCAAGTATAATGTAATTTCCAACACACCAAATATAGTCCTGAGAAATACAGCTATGTTATTTCTCCCATATGCTCAGATAAAGTCACAGTGTTTTCATTTGTATGCTTTCCTACAACTGCTGGAAAAAGCAAAGAATATCTTCTACTACAGAAGGACACTTGAATACAAATTAGCATCATTACCATGAAAGAACTATGGTGTATTTTTAGCAGATCATTAATTAAGGCAAAAATTAATGGCACAGATAAAGGCTACTTAATTTAAATAGTTTGTACCTCTGATAAGATACCTTATCTACTTCATAGTATAACATTGATCTGTTCTTTGTGTTTTTAGCCATAAGAGAAGTAGGAATGATGTAATTAAACTGGATAATATGCAGTTAGCTTAAATATATCTGTCCAGAATAGTGCTACATTAGAATCCTTATGCAAAAGTAAAATTCCATTGAATTTTCCCAGCCTGAATTTCTATTCATTAATTTCATTGTTATTTATACCATATTGTGGGTTTTCTCTTCTTAGTGTGTATTTATATGTTGTATATTTTTATCTGAATTATATTTAAAACAGTAGTACTTGGTTTAGGAATGCTCCTAGACTCATGACTTACATTATGAAACAAAATACAAGTCTTCCCAAAAGTGTAACTAATGAGGTTGGATACAAGTGGAATTCAAATCTAAATATGAAAATCCCATCTTCTCAAGGACAAACATCATAGTTTTTATTTTTAATGTATTAGAATGAATAAATACAAGGCCTCAACAATTATTTCTGCGACTTTGAAAAGCTAAGAAAACTGAATGAATCAGACAGTACTGTGGAGGTATTCAAATTAAATGCAAATACAGTGTATTCAGAGGTTTATATTTTTAGAATAAAAATTATCTGAAGCAATTCATATTTATTCCCCTTAATTCACTAACACAATTTAAAGTTTCCTTTTTAAAATATTTTTCTACAGAGTTTAAATTTTCACAAGTTTTTCACCAAAATGCACCATTGCACTTTCTGCATGCCTAAGTCCAAGGTCAGACCCATGTTAGAATAATTTTCTTTCAAACATATTTACAGTTTATATAAAACACCACGTAGCTAAGCTGTGATCCTAAAAATTATTTGTGAAAACATGAAATACACTAACTCAAAGTGACATTATAAATTCCTACACCTTGAGAAGGCTCAGAGACACTGTTTTCTTTCTGAAGTACTTTATATCCTTGGAATGACTTAGTGACTTGTATACTGGGTGACACAGTTTTGGTGAGCATTAACTTCATATGCAGATAAAAGAGGAAAAACAAGCAAGGTTTCCTCATTTTTTGTTTCCAAAGATTGAAGTTGAGAGAAAAAAAAAGGGAGTGTTTTGCTGTATTTCATGCTTTTTCACTTAGGCAAACATATGTAAATGATAAAGAAAGAGAAATGCAAAATATTACATGTACCAAACCCCTAGCCAGCCTACAATGGCTGGTATACCTATAGTAAAATCAGCAGAGGTAAATCTGAGATAGATTTAAACCATTTCTGTCTTTAGGATATTTCTGCTCCCATAAAATCTACAGATAAGCACTATAATGTAGAGTTTGACACCTTAAATGGTGTTCTAATATCAAGTGAAGTCAATTATGAAGTAGGGGCCTAAGATTGAGTATATAAGACCAGAGACTTTTTTTTTCCTCCTTTTTCTTTTAAGTGATGCAGTGAAATTTCAGCTGTAATGGGAAAGGTTTTAAGAAAGAAAATGTCTGTGCTGGCTTCAGGGACTTTCTCTCAGCTCCACTTGGCAGATGCAGTTGTATTTCCAGGCAGAGCTCAGCAACAGAGCATCTTGATTGCATGAAGCAACATTTCCCTCCGCAGCCTTTTCAGTTAGAGTGGCTCCCATGATGTGCAGTGCCATTCATGGTATATTCACTTAGTTTTCAAATGTAACAGAACTTGCAATAACATTTGCATTCATTTGCATTTCAGTATTGACGTGAAAAATACTGGAACTAGTTATAAAAGAACGGATATATTTTGCCATTTACCATTTTATGACTAAGAAGTCCCACTGAGCGACTGCAATGATTGACAGCTTCTGATAGTTTCTTAAAAAGATTAAGGTGTTTTGGTTTGGGCCAATATATGGCCTTCTGCAGGCAATCAAAACTCCCATGAAATCAGTAGGACCAGTGAAGACGCTTACTTTACTCACATATACCTCAAACCCTACTGCTGCCAGTAATGTCTTTACACTTACCACAAACAGTTCTCAGCAAGAGGATCTCTGCTCCTTGCTCATCAGAAGCTCTCTGATAGGTGAATTAAACATCAGTTCTCATATCTGCAACTCAAGTGCTAAAACGCTTATCACTGTCTAGGTTGAGAAACTACCAGCTGTGTGAGAAACTGGCTGAGTTATCGAGCCCATGCAGTAGTGGTCAATGTGTTGTGCTCAAACTGATCTCCTGAAGCAGATAAAGCACCTCAGGACACTATACTGGGACTTGCTCTGTATAATAAAGAGTAAACCCTCACGAAGTTTGTGGGCAGTGAGCTGAGCATGAGCCAGCAGAGAGCCCTAGCACCCATGACAGTCATCAGCATCCTGGGCTGTGCTAACAGGGAAGGGATTGTTGTCCTATACTCAGCACTTGTTAAGACAGCTTCTGAACAAACTGGAATGAGTTCAGTGGAGGGCACCAGCATGCTTAGGGGGCTGAAGCACTTCTCCTGAGAGTAGAAGCTCAGGGAGCTGGGCTTGTGCAGCCTGTAGCAGAGATCACCTTGCGGGAACCTGGTAGTCACCCTGCAACATCTGCATGGAAGTTCCTGAGAAGGTGGAGCCAGGGTCTCTGACGAGGTGTGTGGCGGGAAGAAAAGAAGTCAGTATTAAAAACTGGAGCAGGTTGCCCAGAGAGATTTCATAACCTCTGTCTGCAAGTTTTACAGACTTGCCTGGCAAAAGCGCTCAGAAACCTGTTCTGGACTTGGTGTAGACCCTGTTTTGAGCAGCAGGTTGTGGTAGAGGCATTGTGAGTTCCTTTCCAGCCTGAATGATTGTATGACTCTGTGATGCTACAGAGCTGCATAAACTATTACAGTGGTAGGTAGATTCTGCTTTGAAAATTAAGCAGAAATGCTCTATAGATTAACATGCCTGCCTCACCTTATTTCCAACAATGCTAGCAATTTTTATGCAATATTTTTAGCAATATTGCATGAATTACTTTGCTTTCTTCCCACTTGATGTGCCTTTCATTTAGGGTCAAATAATCTGCTTCTGCTTTTTACTCCAATATTGTTAAAACTTGTGACAATATTAATCTCTATTTTAACATCCTCCCTTCCCTCATTCTCCCCCAGGTACTTCTCCTTCTTCTTGTCTCTTTTTTATCTTCATCATTTTCAACTGCTGTGACATGATCAAGCTCATTCATAAAAACATGTAGCCTCTAAATCACTGTCTATCTCTTATTGTTCAGTGCAGTCTTTATGTGGCGTGTGCTGGAAATCACTGGGTATACTCGAAAGCCTCCTCATTCTTCTGGGTTTTTAGCATGTTTCTAAAGCTTTCATGGTTCCTTACAGACCCTTTCACAACAGCACTCTTAACTATCAGCTTTGTTTCTGTCTTAAGTACCTGTATCTGCTTATCTGCTTCTTACACTCATTATTTCTCCTTTGATGAAGGACAGTTGTCTCTGTGTTGTGCTAAGGAGAATGGTATAAAATGATGGTAGGGATTACTTTTCATGACTACTGTCATGAGGAGCGGCTGAAGGAACTGGGACTGTTTAGTCTGGAGAAGAGGAGGCTCAGGGGAGACCTTGTTGCCCTCTACAACTACCTGAAAGGGAGTCGTGGCGAGCTGGGGGTTGGCCTCTTCTCGTAGATAACTAGTGACAGGACAAGGGGAAATGGCTGCAAGTTGCGCC
>VWZZ01000503.1:58377-123970 GCA_013399095.1 Psophia crepitans
TATTCTATTCTATTCTATTCTATTCTATTCTATTCTATTCTATTCTATTCTATTCTAAGCAAATATAATAATTTATGTGAATATTTACAAATGTCTTGCATGCAGCCACCCCAGGGTGTTATCCAAATGAATGGCAACTGCATACAATAAATTATTAATACGGTAATCATATGAAGAGAGTTTTTGTACATATTACAAAACTTCACATTGATACTGAAGATTTACTACTCAATGAAAACAACTCACGTAACTAAGACAACCAGTTGAATTACTTATATGTACTGCTGTCTGGAAATTTTGATAGAGCTGGCTGATCACAGATGCACTGTCCCTAGAGCCCCTCTTCATTCCTCCCCCTCAATACCATTGTCTGAATGTACGCAGAATAACCATCACTGCCAAAGCTCTGCAGCAAATAGCAAGCACATCTACACAGCTAAATAGAGCACAATACAGGGATTCCCAAGATATTAGATTAGAAATTCACACAGCATAGACAGGATCAATATAGACAAATTATTATGGAGCTCCATACACACAAATTAGTCTGCCAGGAGTCACAAATTAAAGATTTCTCACTCAAGCTGATTTGGGCCAGAAAGTTTGATTTCCAGCACTGGGCCCTAGTCCAATGCTACGTGGCAATAAGCCAAGCCAGCCTAAATCTGTGTGTCTACTGATTAAATGTGTGCAGAGAGGGCCAAGGATGGTTCATGACAGAAACCTGCTTTATGTGTCTCATGGCAATCTAGACTTAATTTCTGCCAAGGAAATGCTTTGTAAATATCAACGATAAACTATGTTGGCTTAATAAACAAGTATTAAAAACACTTCTACACAATCAGTGTAAGACTTTCCGTTTGCGGTACCCATGTGATGCAGCGATCTGGAAATTCTGTGACCACTTAAAATACCTTTTAGAAAATTATAATGGATCAATTATGAAAAGGATTATTAGAATTAATAGGCTAGTCTGTCAGAAGAACATCTCAGTCTCAATAAGACCAAGAGCAGAATTTCCAGTGGCTGCAAATTTTTTAAACATTAAATTTACAGTTTAGCTTTTCAATATACCAGGGATCTATGTACTGCAATGTTGATATTGTCAAAGCTAGAGAGGCTGGTAAAGAGGTAGGGACAGAAGGTTGTTGTGAACTTGGGATGGATTTCAGCCTCAACGGTGTATGAGATCCTGATCCATATACAAATACAGGAGGAAGGGAAGGCATTACTCACCCCAGAAACACAAAAAATAAGTGGAACCAGCTCGATCCAGGACAGGACTGCAATATGAAAACATGCTCTCACTCTTCTCCTTGTTTCAGTCTTTAAGAAAACTTCGTAGTGCTGCATAGAGTCTAACTCTTGGAAGCAAATTTCCTGCTTCTGGGGGCTTTACTTTTGTGAATTTTACATCCTCTCATCCCAAAGCTCTGCAGCAGGGAGGTAGAAGGAAACCAGGTTGGAATAAGAAAAAGGAATAGGTTTGCTACATAAAAAAAACTTGATTAGGACTTCAAATTCACATAGGGATGCCAGTTGGAAGATTTTCTGTGATATTTCAGTCTCTTCTTATGTCCCTTATGCTTCACTTCCTTAGCTATATGCTTGTATATTATAATCTTCTTTTACACAGGACCCAGGACAGCTCATTTATGAACTGCCTACCCATGCTCTTCAAACTTTTTTTGCCTTGTTCAGTATGTGGCCCCATGTCATACTTTATTTCTTTGTGGCTTTCATGCTAATATCTTCATCTCAGGAGCCAGGCTTGGAGCAATCTATCTTACACTGAGTGTTGGGAATGGTGCTCAGAGCCCCAACATTATATAGGAAAATGTTAACTGATGTGGATCAAAAAAACACATGGATGATTGTGAGAGAAGGATCAACCCCAAGCCCAGGGCTCATTTGCTAATATACACATAGCCTGTATACAAAGCTAAAATGGCTCTTTGTCCTGACCAGCCTTGTCCACAGCAGTCCCAGAACTGCAACTGCTTGTTAGTTTTCTACAGGCCTGAGATAGAATTTTTTTCTGTAACAGATAATACCGTCTGAATTTTTAGCTTGCCAAGTCTCTTTTGTGACTGGCTTGTGTGTTTGGGAAAATTTAATCTGGCTAGATTTGGGTATAATTAAAAAAAAAAAACATTCTCTGAAAATATACATGCTGCTATCATTAATACCTGTGTTCCAAAACATGGATAGTTTAAAAAAGTTGTTGTCGGCATTTCTTAATTTACTGGGGAAAAGGAATGACTTTCACCATAGTTTTCCTTTTGAAAAAGACAACTTTTGAAAAAGACCAAGGCTACTCTGGCAATGCCTAGCTCATAATGGGACAAAACAATTGGGAAAAGTGAACTATGGTAGTAGGAAGGAATCTCAGTAATGAGTGTTGGTATCAGACCTGCTTAGAATTTAAACTAGGTAGCTCCATAATAATTTTAACACAGGAGCATAGAATCATAGGTAAGTTAGTGGGAAGAGAGGTCTGGTGGCCATCTGGGCAAGCCTCCTGCTCAAAGCAAAACTATTGCTGACAGAAGAAGAGTCTGCCAGTGCTTTGTTAGATGAGTCTTGAAGAGCTCCTAGGATGGAGATCCATGACCTGTTTGGGTCACCTGTTCAAACTGTTCCCCTAGGAAAAAAGTTTCCCTAAATTCACTAAAACTTCCGAGCTGCAGCTTGTACCCTTCACTCCTTGTTGTCTGCAAGAGAGTTTGGCTCTCTTTTCATTGTAACTCCCCTTCCAAGGGTTGTGGATTTTTAGGAGATCACCTCTTTATCCTGTCTTGGTCAAACTAAGCATGTTCCATTCTTCCAACCACTCCTTGTAGACCAAGGGCCCTCATCCTCTTGGGAGACTTTGGCTGCATTTTCTTTAGCTTTTCCACACCCCTCTTTACACAGGGGCCCCAAACAAGACACAGTACTCCAGGTGCAGCTTCACCAGTATCAAGTAAAGAATGTTGGTAGCTTTTCTCAGTTTTCCCAATGTAGACAACTATGTGGCTTGCAATAATCGTGATGAGAGTGAAGTGTTTGCTCATCTCGTGCTAGGCAGCCACTCTACTCCCCAAGTTTATTGTCCTTCAGCAGGGCTGCTGCTCATCCAGCTGCCCCACCACCTGTGCCCACACAAGAGGTTATTGTACCCTCGGGTACAGGAGTTCACACCCCTTGTTGAATGTCAGGAACTTTCTATTGGTTTAGTCCTCAAATTTATCAAGGTCTTTCTGGACTAAGCTCTGTCTTTTCTGGTGCCATCCCTAGTCTTATACCATCTACACGTTTGCTGAAGCTATACTTTACTGTAATCTATGTTGCTGATAGAGAACAATGTCAGCCTTGGTATTGACTCCAGGCTTTTGGGGTAACGTGAAACTGTAGTTTTGTCAGTCTGGTAGCAAACTCACCAAACATGTAGAAGCTTACAGGTATATCTGTGTGCACAGCTTTTGGCAGAAAAAAACCCCAAAGCCGGTTTCTGCACGATACACCCAGGAGTGCTAGCCACCATCTCTACATTGTGCTGTGTAGAAATACCAACTCATTTGGAGTTAAGCTGAGCATTTCTTTGTGGTTCTGCATTTAAACTGTAGAGTCTATAGAACATGTAATAGATTCTTATTGCTAGAGACAAGAGTTCTAGACCAATTGAGTTTTCTACATTTTTTTTTAATGTTATAACAAGAGTGTAATATTTTCTCTTCCTGTGGTGTAGGTGAATTTGTTACTTCAAAGTGATAAATGGGGCTCATTAGAGGTTCCCCATTATCTTACAGTGCCTTGCAGTAAATCTGTATTGTACTGCAGTACATTGCTGTTCTGCCTTACAATGCAGAAACAGGGCATTGCTCAACCATCCCTTTGAAAACGCAGTGTGAATTTGAAGACAGAAAGCAAGGGAAAACTCTGAAGGCACAGTTCGGAAAATCTCAGTGCTGCTATTTCAAACAGGGTTTTGATATCTGTTGGCAGGGACCAGAACTCAAATAGTTTGTCAATCTGTGTGACTAAATCTTTGCTGAATCTGTGCTCTAGGTAGCATTACAGACTTTTTTTTGTCCTGGTTTGTCAATGCTTTCATGTTTGTAACCATTCATAAGCCTTAGGAAAAATATTTTTCATTCATTCCTTCTGTTGGGTTTTTTCCCTAATTGTTGCATTCAGAAGGCAAAGTTACAGATTTGTGTATGTATGTATTTACAGGTTTGTTGACTGTCTTCTACAGATATTAAGTACAAAAAACATTTAAAATACCTTTTTATTTTTTCTCATGTCCTCTTTCAAATGAGAAATTAATGTGAAAGAAAATCCATATTCCATCGTGCCTGAAAATCTAAAAAGAAGCTCAGAAAGGAGAAGTAGCAAAAAACGACAAAGCTTTATTAGAAGGAAGCAGGACCATGTTTAAAATTAGCTCACCCAACAGCAATAAAAATGAACTCCGTTTTCTGAAAATGCAGTCAAATTTATCATAAATGTAAAAAAAATTCATGGACAGTTTTATAGGTATCTGTGCACATGGGAAAGCTAAAAAGTCACCTTCAAACCTGCATAAAAAGATATCTGGCTTCAAGACACAGTGTGTTAACTGTGAGTGATATGCAGATATTGTGGGTATAAATATCAGCAAAAATGACAACCTGAAATATAGCTATACATTAGTGTAAATGCGATTGTCTTGTTTTAATCTGCATTTCTCAGTGTATGCATCTATCTTGCTTATATGTTCCTAATTTGTTGGTTTTGGACAAAGATCTCCAAACCTAGGAACCTCTAAAGAGTCTAAATGTTTAGCATGTAGAAGTGGTAATGTGGATGAATAGAGAGCAAGGAAGCTGTATTTCAAGTGGATGTGCTAGTGGCTGAGAATTAAGCATTCATGTGAACAAATTGAAATAAATGAAATTGGGGAGTATATCAGCTTGTGGGGTTTTTTGTTTGGTTTTGGGTTTGTTTCATCATCTTCTTACTGAAGATTTTTCTGTGTCTAGATAAAGAATAGAGCTGTTTTACCTTTGTTTACAAAGAAATTAAAAGGACATCTTGGACTCTCTAGAGTAAATATTATACTGCTCTCTAATCAATCAGAACATGGGAACAGTACATAGATTAAAAAGGAACATACTTTGAATGATGATATTAAGGGTGATTGATACAGGATGCTAAAAGTCTAAAAACATTAAGGTAAGATGATATTAATTATGGTAGCTCTTTGTTAAAAGAAGTTTAAAAGTGTCTGGATACTGAATACTCTCAACATAATGACATTTTTTCCTGAATTTTTCCATTGTCTTCCAAGATATTCTAAGACTTTTACAAGCTGAGTAAATTATGATAGTCCTAAAGACAAGGAAAAGAATAAATGGATTTTGCATCTAAAGCTTTGTGTGAATTCCGTGCACATGTAGAAAATGTTCTGCTGATTTGGATCCCGAGCATTTAATTTTAGAGAGCTGAGGCTGATGAATGGCTGCACCAACAAAACTGTTTTATGACTCACAGCTCAGAAAAGGATTTTCGTACTTTACAGCCTCATCAGACAATGGTGACACTCGGCGCTGATTTGCTGCGTGCATGCTGTTGCAGAATGCTTTGGATGCCTTAGTCTTTATGCTGCCGAGAGCCTCCGTTTGCAGGTGTGCAGCCTGCCTCCCCACAGCAGTAGGGGGGTGCCCATCACCTCAGGCAGTTGGGCAGGGTCTACCAGGGCCCTGGGGAAGGATTTTCTCTTCCATGATCTCACAGTCTGGCTATCAGGCTGTTCTCATGGTCTTGCCCTGGCAAAACCTGTTACGTGGCTGTGATGGGTTCTCAAAGGAAGCAACAGCAGCAGGCAGGAGAAACACTCCTTCTTTACCCCTTTTCCCCCTAGCTGGGACTTTGGGGGACATTGTGGAGATCCAATAATACATTTTCACTGAGGGTAGCGGTCAGCAAGGATGCAACACCAGCCCCATCAGCATGTGCCAGTCTGTAAAACTGCCCACACTTTTGTTATTTGGATTGCTGGAGTTCCACTAAAAATCTTCCCCGATTTCACTTCAGAAATGTTTTCTATGACTGTCGTGGTTTTACCCCAGCTGGCAGCTGAGCACCACGCAGCCGCTTGGTCAGTCCCCCTCATCGGAAAGGAGGAGAGAATCACCAGAGTGAATGTGAGAAAACTCGTGGGTTCAGATACAAGAGTTTAATCAGTGAAGCAAAAGCCACGTGCACAAGCAAAGCAAAACAAGGAATTCATTCCCCACTCCCCATGGCAGGCAGGGGTTCAGCCATCCCCAGGACAGCAGGGCTCCGTCACGCGTAATGGTGACTTGGGAAGACAAACGCCATCACTCCGAACGTCGCTGCTGCCTCTTCCTCCTCCCCAAGCCCCTTATAAACCGAGCATGACACCATATGGTATGGAATGTCCCTTTGGTCAGCTGGGGTCAGCTGCCCTGTCTGTCCCCTCCCAACTCCCCGCACACCCCCAGCCATGCCGCCGGCGGGGCGGTGCGAGAAGCAGCAAAGGCCTTGGCTCTGTGTGAGCATCGCTCAGCAACAGCAAAACCATCTCTGCACTATCAGCGCTGCTTCCTGCACAAACCCAAAACACAGCCCCATACTGGCTGCTGTGAAGAAAATTAACTCTCTCAGCTGAAACCAGGACAATGACATTTTATTTTTAGGGGATGTTACTCCTTATATTGGCTGAATCAGTCAATATGGTGTATTGAGAAGTCTTCATGTCATGACTTTTTTTTTTTATTTTTTTTGTAGCTTCCTTTTTCTGGATAGATTAACTCCACATTTTAATATGTTCAACTGACCTGATGTGTTAACTGACTATGTTCTGTGTACAACAAACAAGAAAACATGCTGAACCTCTCAGATGGCCAATAAGGTAAGCAATTCAGCACGAATCAAAATACATCTTCTGGGTCATGTAACTGACTATAAAGCAAAACCTAAATAAATTGGTGAGCAAAATTTGGAAAGAAAATAAAAGTTATTTAGATCAGCTTTCAAATGCTAAAAGGAAAGGAAAAATTACACAGAGTAACTGTGTAATATTTTTGTGTTAAGACCCCAAAATATAAATGCTGAATGTCTATACCATCGACTAGTATGCTTTTCTGAATCAGTGTCTAGAGATCCAGCTTCTGCCCTCATCACCATATAACGAGCATTGGAGTTTTGTGTTTCTCAGCTATGGATTACAACCCACAGGTGGATAATAAAAGACAACCCAGAAGGTTGAAGATTTTTTCAGTTTTCAGCCTTTCTAGTCTAACACACAGTTCCCAGTGTAACTTTCTGGCACAGCCGTAAACTTCCAAGGTTACAGGGTCAAATAGAACAGTTAAAGCAGCAGTTATACTGTATATCTTTTTAATTTTTACTAACTGTAAAGGTACTATGAAATATCTAATTTGAAGTAAAATGCTACCACTCAGAAAGGATTTAGGCCTTTTTTAGAAAAGCAGAATTTTTTCAAAGACTGAACACACACACACATAAATATATATATACACATATACACAGGCACTCATAGACAGTTACACCACATCTCGATAAATTTTTCTCCAGCTGCGATCTACTGTAACTTAGTCACAGAAAATACCATAGAAATGGTATTGGAAGCTGCAGGCTTTACAGTGCAATTTGCAGGCTTAATTTGCCTTCATTTTAAGCATAGTTATTTATGTTTTTCCAAGTCAGCAAGCTGAATGTGGACAAAGGGTTCTCTGCACTTCGGTGAAACTTCTGAGAGCTGGATGTCAGAGGTGGTGGATGTCTGTATAATTCAGCTTTCAGCCTTAGCTCTTTAAAACTGCTTCTGACTATTTTTCATCACTTAAGAAGGGCAGAGGAGATGCTTTTAAAATACTCAAAGTTCTATCCCCGAGAATTTTTCTGATTTTCATCTCCCTCCAGCTAATTGACAATTACTGTGCCAAAGAGCCCACGTACACACAGGCAAGCACGCACACCTGTACAGACAAAGACACAGAGATCAGCTTTAACACTTTGCAGTCATTCTTATTTTCAAGGTAATTGATTATAAACTAAACGAACAAGCATAGAAGTGGTAAACATAGCTTTCCTTATTACTGACATTTAAGTAGTTCATATAGGGTCCTTAAATTACAATGTCTCTTTCTCAGCTTTTTTGAGGAAAAAAAGGAAGAAAAAAAAAAGGAAAAAGAAAAAAAAAAAAGGACAGTTTAAATCCTGTTCACTTATCTGTACCTACAGTGGTGAAATAATTCTTAAATATAAAAAAGATGGTGGCAGTGGTATTTATCTCCATCCAGCGTGAATTTAGGGCAGGGATTTAACACAATATTATTAGAGAATGCTGACAGGGCATTGTTAATTCATCATCCCCACAGCTCTCCTGCAGCAGGTTGGCTATTAAACACGCTGCTCACAGAAATGGGTCAAACATGCAAATTAGCTCAGTACAGATGTTACATTGTTCCTTTCCTCCCACTCACCTAATGGAGATACACTCTGTACTCCATACAGGGCCGTATAAAGATTTAATTCCATAAAGAGTCCGCTTATTATCACACCCTCTCTTTTTTGCTTTTTTTTTTTCTTTTTCCTGACAGGGAGGATAATGCAACAAACCCTATCAGGCATAACATGCTTCTGGGAAAATGATTGAAAGATACTTTTAAAATAGATGCCACATAAGCAATTAATTTCATATATTAATCAGAACAGAATTAAAATCATATACATGATTAAGTACCTCCTTGTACTGCTAACTCGGTTTCACTGGACATCAGCATGCTACGGCACAACTCTGGCAACGTCAAGCCTGGTCTCCCGGTTAGTGCAGTCTCCTGGGCGGTGCCGGATGTAACTGTGAGTCCCTGGGAAGTCTTGTCTTCTCCAACCTGTTAGCTGTTATGGGGTGAGGGTCTATTTGCAAAGGAAAAGGCAGGTCCCAGCCATTCGTGCAAGAATACACACATCAGGAATAGAGTCTAGGTTTTGGATCTTGGGAGAAAAATGCATTTGCCTTCAGCCAGGAGCTGATGTTTCAGGGTTGCCTAGACTTGCTCCATGCTCGGTATTTCCAAACTGTCTAATTTTAGAGAGTTCTCTGTGTGTGTGTGTGTGTTTGTGTGTTGTGTGTATTTGGTGAGGGGTGCTGAATGTCTTTCTGATGCAAATCATTTACCGTAGAGCTGCTTCTTTGCTGTACTTCGTCGAGCCCTTGGGCTCCTGTGTACTTTTATAAACATTGTCTGAAGAAAATAAACCAAGAGTGTCTGTAAAAATGATCAATAGTAAATATAGCTTCATTGTGGGAACAAGCATGGGAAATTCCAAAAGGTTGTAGAATTTTCTATTTTGTATGAAAGGCAAATTAGGAGATCAAACTTTATTCAACAAAGTACTTACCCCTGAATGGCCTAGAGCTTTGCAACAAAACAATTCTGTGGTTTTTTTTTTTTGTTTGGTTGGTTGGTTGTTTTTTTTTGGACAGTACTTGAAAGAATTCTGCAGGCTACATACTCAGCAGAATGAGGGCAGAGACATGAAACAAAGACACTTGATTCAGGACAAGAGAGGAAAGGTAAATCGAGGCTGTTGCTAGCATTAAGTTGCTAGCAAGAAGTTCCAGCACTCTTCCTGCTGTGCTTTATTAGTGTTACTGAAGTTTTAGGTATCATTTCAAAAAATGGAGTTGCTGCAGAGACCAGAAAGCTCTTTTAAAAAAAAAATAATAAGAAAAATGTCCAATTTATTTTGTGATTTTCCTCATGGATATCAGAATAACATCTTCATGGATATTAGGTGATTTTGCAAACAAGAAGTGGGATGTGTGCAAGAATGTAAAAATACAGTTTGGTGTGTGATGATTATGAGGAATAAAGAGAAGATTTGATACTGCTGGAGGCAGGAAAGCAGTTTGGGGGTCAAAAGCAGGGAAACAGAGACAGATTTCTGTGTTCAACAGTCCCATGTACACAGGTGAACTGGATGGCATCCAAGGATTATAGTTCACATATTTAATTAACTTTCAGCTTCCTCATCACAAATTCTTATTAACAATGTAAGTATGTCAAAATATTCATGCCATTGCTGCTCCTAAATTTCCAGTTTACTGAAAATCTAATTCTTCCCTGCTGTTAAAAATGAAGAATTTGTATTTTTCTTTTTCTAAAAAACAAAACAAATCTCATTTGCAGCTTTGCTAGTGAAGAAAGACTGCTGTGATTACTTTTAAACATGGTGATGTAAAAAAAGTCCTACTGATAGTTCAGACTGGGCTAGCAGTCTCCAAAATGTTTCCAGAGCCTGCAGGAGAAGAAATACTTTGTAGACATATAAGTAATCATTATTCATTTTGTTAAATAATTTCCAGTCTTGTCTATTAGGTTTTTGTAGTGACAGGCTAATTAAATAACAAATTTTCTTAAACAAAAATTTCTGCTTATTTGAAATGCATCAGAAATTAACTTCAGCTGCAAACAGTTTTCACAGGAGGTATCTCAGCTGTTAAATGTCTTGCAGTCTTTAACATGGAGAAACCTCAGGTTGAAAGGATAAAGAAGTTTCCATAAAGTAACTACAAAACCCACATTTGTTCCAGAAAAATAAAATATTAATAGGGTTCTAGTATTTGGATGTATTTTGAAGTCCTTTTCGCTTGGGATCTGCTTTTAAGCTGGAGCTCCCCTGCTTGTCCCCCTCCTGAGCTCTGCTGCAGATGCTCTGCAGCATCGCCCATGCCAGACCACGTTCTCTGTTGATGTGGACCATGAACCACACCCATGGGCCCATGTCCTGGCCCAACCTTGTCCTGTCTCCATGCCCATGGAGGTGCCTGATGCCGGGGGCTGGGGAAGCCCTGCTGCCCCTGGCTGCCCTGCTCCTGGCCAGGTGGTGGGATGGGCCCTGGCTCCCTCGCTGCCCTGGGGAACCTCCACTGCCCCCCCGCACCCAGCCTCAAGGAACCTCCAGCACCCATTGTACCCTGGCACAACTCATCAAGCTATAATTCCATATAAATAGCTGTATTTTATATGTCTACATTTGTGATGTCATGACATTCTGGAGTATTAATCTCATCCTCATGTAGACAGGTAAGTAAATCAGACAAAGTGGGTCAGAAGAACTGTAGCCCAAAAGAGACCATTTTCCCCTGGCCCACATAAAGGGAATGTAACTTCAGCTACAGTCAGAAATCCGAAATCAAATGGTGTAAATCCCATTCTCCCTGTTTATCTGGTATGTGGAACAGCAACATGTAGTAAAGGAAATCCTAGCTTGCAAGACTATGTTGCCAGAATGCAAAGCCTGTGAATTAAACTGACAGATCAGATTCATAGAAAGGGAGCTGTCTAACTTAAAGAATTGAAATTTCAAAAGTTACACATATATATATATATATATATGGATATTTTGGTATTAGTACCGTAATACAAATTTGGAAGAAAAGATCTTACTCCATTTGTGAAAAACATCATAACATCTTTTATAAACAGGAATAATGACGACCTCAATTTCGTGTGTCATCATTTTTCTCATTTCATAGAATCATAGAATCGTTCAGGTTGGAAGAGACCTCAAGGATCATCCAGTCCAACCGACCCCCACCACCTATTACCCACTAAACCATGTCCCTAAGTACCACATCTAACCTTTCCTTAAACACCCGCAGGGACAGTGACTCCACCACCTCCCTGGGTAACCCATTCCAATGCCTGACCATCCCTTCCGAGAAGGAATTTCTCCTCATCTCCAACCCAAACCTCCCCTGGCGCAACTTGCAGCCATTTCCCCTTGTCCTGTCACTAGTTATCTGCGAGAAGAGGCCGACCCCCAGCTCACCACAACTTCCTTTCAGGTAGTTGTAGAGGGCAATAAGGTCTGCCCTGAGCCTCCTCTTCTCCAGACTAAACAAGCCCAGTTCCTTCAGCCGCTCCTCATAAGACCTGTGCTCCAGACCCTTCACCAGTTTCGTTGCCCTTCTCTGGACACGCTCCAGGGCTTCGATGTCTTTCTTGTGGTGAGGGGCCCAAAACTGGACACAGTACTCGAGGTGTGGCCTCACCAGGGCTGAGTACAGGGGGATGGTCACCTCCCTGCTCCTGCTGGCCACACTATTCCTGATACAGGCCAGGATGCCGTTGGCCTTCTTGGCCACCTGGGCACACTGCCGGCTCATGTCCAGGCGAGCATCAATCAGCACCCCCAGGTCCTTTTCCTCTACACAGCTTTCCAGCCACCCCGCCCCCAGCCTGTAGCGCTGCCTGGGGTTGTTGTGGCCAAAGTGCAGGACCCGGCACTTTGCCACATTGAACCTCATCTCACTGGCCTCTGCCCAGCGATCCAACCTCTCCAGATCCCTCTGCAGAGCCATCCTACCCTCCGGCAGATCCACACTTCCCCCCAGCTTGGTGTTTGCAAACTTACTGAGGGTGCACTCAATTCCCTCATCCAAATCATCCACAAAGATGTTGAAGAGGATGGGCCCCAGCACAGACCCCTGGGGAACATGACTCACAACCGGTCGCCAGTTGGATTTCACTCCATTCACCACCACTCTCTGGGCCCGGCCATCCAGCCAGTTTTGGACCCAACAAAGAGTGTACCTGTCCAGGCCATGGGCCACCAGCTTCTCCAGGAGAATGCTGTGGGAGACCGTGTCAAAGGCTTTGCTGAAGTCTAGGTAGACTACATCAACAGCCTTTCCCTCATCCACCAGGCGGGTCACCTGGTCATAGAAGGAGATGACATTGGTTAGGCAGGACTTGCGTTTCACGAACCCATGCTGGCTGGGCCTGGTCCCCTGGTTGTCACGGACATGGCATGTGATTGCCCTCAAGATGAATTGCTCCATGACTTTTCCTGGCACTGAGGTCAGGCTAACAGGTCTGTAGTTCCCTGGATCCCCCTTATGACCCTTCTTATAGATGGGCGTCACATTAGCAAGCCTCCAGTCATCTGGGACTTCTGATGACCACTGATAGATGATGGAAAGCAGTTCAGCAATCACATCCACCAGCACCCTCGAGTGGATCCCATCTGGCCCCATGGACTTGTGACAGTCTATGTGGATTAGTAAGTCTCTAACTGTTTTGACCTGAATTTTGGGGGGGGTTATTATGCTCCCTGTCCCAGACTTCCAGATCAGGAGGCTGAGTACCCCGAGGACAACTGGTCTGACTATTGAAGACGGATGCAAAGGCTGCGTTGAGAATCTCAGCCTTTTCCTTATCCTCAGTAGTCATGTTCCCTGCTGCATCCAGTAATGGATGGCTTATCTTAAGTCAAATTACTTATGATTTTTGTTTTATGTTTTGTGCCTTCAACTGCAAGAAATCAAGGGCCATGTCTCCTGCAGGAAGATTTCTAAAGTTTCTGTGGAAAGAGTGACTTACCTTATGTGAGTTGCTTAAATTTGTTCTTCCTATTGTTTCCAGACTTCTTTCACTGAATAATCATTTGGGTTTGTGTTTAACATGAAGAGAATTGACACCAGAGTTTGCAATAATCCAAGAACAAGTGTAAAAATATCACAAGAGAAAACCACAAGAAAATCACTCTGTATAATATGCACATTTCAATACTCCCATGGTACTTACCTCAACTAAACAGACAGGTTCCCTTTATTTTAAAAGTGTAATACATATCAGAGTGAAGCCAGATATCAGAAGCTCAGAAACAGGTCAAAGAAAACAGCAGTGCTTCACACAGTAACAGCCCAAAGGCACAAATTCTGTCTCATGGAAGAAAACGGCAGAATGTTACAGTGTGAGGACATATTTTCGTTCCATGAGAAATAACTTCATTTAATGAGTTTATTTGAATAATATGTCAGAGGGATATAATGGGAAAATTCATTCAGAAACAGTCAAAAATAGGTCAGAGGCGATTATGAATACCATCATTCTAAAATATAACAATTATTTAAATTGCTTCTGGTAAATTCTTATGTAACTGTCATTGTCACTTTGTCATATTTCTTATATTTTAGTTGAAACGAAGATTCACATTTGAATTTGTAGGATTGAAGTAATCATTAGCAATTATTCAGAGATATAGTCAGTAGAGTTTTTGTAGCCAGCAACAGCTTGGCTATCTTACCACCAAGTCTGCTTCCAAAGCTCACAGATTTTGATGTTATCAACAGTTTACCCATTTGGTATTCATTTGTGGCACATCAGAATCCCCATTGACATGGCAGAGTTAAAAAACTAAGGATATCACTAGAGCTATTCTAGCTGGAAAACGACCTAAAGCAGCTCAAAGCTTTGTCTTTTTCCTAAAATTAATAATGGAAAGTAGAAAAATCCTGCAAATTTGCTCGCAGAATGGAAAATGGTAAACGAAAAAGAATTACAAATGTTCATATTTTGTTTTTGTCAAAGAAGTTAGTGTTCTTTAAATACTTTCCAGCTGACATCTTGATTATTTGTCATCCGAGTGAAAAATGTCAGAAATTCCCCACAGCATTGTGGAATACATACTTTGAACTGTAGCTCTAAATCTCTCCATTCGCACAAAGGATCATGGGATTTTAATGACCTAAATGGGTCAGTACCTTTGATTTATGGCTCACCTAGTGGGGCACTAGCCTCAGCCTGTGCTTGTTTACCTTTACTGTTATTTGGCTGTACAGAGAGTGCTAGTGTCCGTTATTCTTCATTTTAGGAGCTGAAAAAGAAAAGGAAATATAAGGGTCTCATTTCAGTCAGTTCAACAATTATTGAAGATGTGAAACTGCGCACTTGTAATGTATCGTGCTGAACCAAGCTGAACAACAGAAAAATGCTGGGAAGAAATAACTGGGAAAACTACAGTTCATTTTGAGAAGTGGCTGAAGTCTCTCTTGCCACCTTCATGGGACTTGTCTGATATTTAGTTTTCTTACGTTCTTCAAAAGACACTTGTCGTCCTTTTCCTTGTGGCCTAATCTCGTTCAGCAACCAAAGCAGGGAAGTGATGATCAATTCCAACTAATATAGCAACCCCAAGGAACCATGAGTGGAAATAAAGGATAAGGACTCTGTATTTTTATTATAAAAAGGCAAAGAAAGAGCATGCAGGCCATGTATATGATAAGAAATCAGGTGCATGCAACACCTGAAAGAACAGGAAGAGCATGAAAATATTGACGGAGCACTGTCTGCCTGCCCCTTTTCAAGCACTGCACAGGCAGCTGACAGCGTCACTGCAAACACACCGCGTCTGAAATCACAGCTCTTGCTCTGCGCCATGTAATGGGGTGCGAACATCACCCTGCGGAAATGGTCACACATTCACCTTTAGCTTTTCAATGGCCTTTCAGCACGAGTTCAGCCCTGTGGTCTGGACTTGGTTCCCTTGAAGTGCTTGCCCCTGAGTTAATCCTGGGTTAACAAGGGCTGCTTGGAGGTTGGCTGTCTATGCCGTATGCAGAGCTTGGGATTCACATTTACACAGGCTCCAGCATGTGGCCAGACAGGTATTCCAGAAGTCCATCACAACAAATCTATTCTGCTGTGTCAAGTGCCAGAGTATCTTTTGCCTTTTTCACTTCACCCTGCTGCCGTTCTGATGCAAAGCGAAGTGTGATCAAGTACAACCCGGCACATGGTGATAAAGCGACAAAGCCTTCCTGGAGAGTGGAATTTGTCCCTCTGCAGTGGTGGGTATGCAATGCATCTTCAGTTGCCATCTGTATCCTAGCAAAATTGGTTTTCTGTTTTGGGAGTGGGCAGACATCCACCAGCTCAGCAGATGTGGGTGCTTCCAGTGCCATGTAGCACACTATGTGAAATAAAGGTGAACTTCCAAGCTGAGAAGTCAGGTCATTTGAATTTCAGTATTCAAAGGATGTAATCATGTGACTGACAGACTTTGGAAAATAGGTACACCAAGTTCATTTGCAGTTTGTGAGCCAGGATGGGAAGAATAATACTGAGAATGTTAATTCCTCATTAGCTTTCCACCAAAAGCCCTTCACAAGATTAAAAAAATTGATAATACTGGTAACTTAGTTTGTCATTGTCAGTGCTCATAACTTACTATAAATGTACAAAACTTTTCTTATATGCACTGAAATGCCAAAAGCAATTGCCATGAATAGAAATCATAATAGGGTTTTAATATTTTTCATTGAAGCAATCTAATGGAAGGGGACATGTCATAAAACAATATAACAGCTGCTAAACATGGTAAAGGCCATCTCCTATTCTGCTTTAATTCAAGCACTTCATTTTGCTTTTACGCATCTCAGTCATTAGTGGAATAAAATTGCAGTTTGGATTTAGTGCACAGTTAATTTGAAGTGCTGCACTCTTTTGTTTCAATCTGCTCTTGTAACCTTCCCCTGAATACAGCTCAGTATTTATATTAGTTTCTCAGCTAAATATTTACAAGTACATGAATCCATTCTCTGGGAAATAAAAAATTCAGATTGTCAAAAGATTATTTTTTTTAAATACCTGAATAGCACAGAATTTAGGCCTCCCGCAGCAATATTTTCTCAAATAAAGGCAGTGTTTTTATCATAGTTTCAAAAGTTTCAAAAGTCACGTTTTTTTTCACCTCAAACCAACTGGTTTTCTCACCCCTGCAGGGTGCAGTGCTGAAAGTACCGAGTGACTTTGCAGACTAAAGCACCTGCTGTGATGAGTCACTACTTACAGCATTCTGCATTTTGCAGCACAGCAAAGAAAGTTTGTCCAATATTGTAATTCCATCAAAGTTTAATGAAGTATCATTTTCAGGATTTATATTCCTTTGACATAGCACTAAAAGCGTGCAAAAAGGTAAGAACATTTATCCAAAGGTTACAATCTGTCACTGTCATAAAATTCAGAACAAAAATTAAACCAAATTAAAATTAGAAGGCCAATGACAGTGTTTTGGGTTGAATGACTCTGAGGAATCCTGAGACTAAATTCTTTCATGCTGGGGTAAAATGCACTTTATAAGATAAGTCTTTCTAATAATATTTAAAGAGGACTAACTACTGAAAAAAAAAAGAATTCTTATAGACTAAGATTTATACTGAATTGAATTGTATTAAAAACCAACATTTTAATCTGAATTAAATTATGACATGCTTTTATTTTCCCTGGTGGGATGGGGGAGAGAATCACAAGAGTAACAGTGAGAAAACTCATGGGTTGAAATAAAGACATTTTAATAAATGAAGCAAAAGCCACATGTACAAGCCAAGAAAATCATGGAATTCATTCCCCACTCCCCATGGCAGGCAGGTGTTCAGTCATCCCCAGGACAGCAGGGCTCCGTCACGCATAATGGTTACTTGGGAAGACAAATGCCATCACTCCAAATGTCCCCCAAATTTTATTGCTGAACATGACATCATATGGTATGAAATATCCCTTTGGTCAGTTGGGGCCAGCTGCCCCTTTCCAACTCCTTGTGCACCCACAGCCTACACTCTAGTGGGGTGGTGTGAGAAGCACAAAAGGCCTTGGCTCTGTGTAAGCACTGCTCAGCAGTAAAAAAAAAACCATCCCCGTGTTATCAACGCTGTTTCCAGCACAAATCCAAAACACAGCCCTGGACCAGCTACTGTGAAGAAAATTAACTCCATCCCAGCCAAAACTAGCACAGCTATATAGTAATGAAATGCAATTTGAAAGCTGTTTGGCATTGGGTATCTTATACGCTACTTTTCTGAGACATATATTTAGAGTGAGAGAAATGAAAGGTGAGAGACACACACCAACATACTGCCCTTTCTGTCAATAAATTTTTCAGAGATTTGAAATAGACTAGGTAAACAAATATCAGTTGAGTGAACGTATTTGTGAACACCTTTTCCCAGAACAGAGCATTGGCAACATGTATTCACAAGAAACCATAAAATCTGTACCCAGAACAACAGGCTACAAGGTCTCACCACCACTTTTTTTTTAACCAAATGAATCAAAATGTCTCATTTTCATTCTGATTCTGTTTGAGTGAGGTGTTGGAACAGACGGCCCAGAGAAGCGGTTGAATTACCATCCCTGGAGACATTCAAAAAACTTGTAGATGTGGCACTCTAGGACATGGTCTAGTAGGCATGGTGGTGTTAGGTTAACAGTTGGACTTGATGATCTCGGAGGTCCTTTCTAACCTTAGGGATTCTGTGATTCTGTGATTATGATTCACATTGAAAATAGTTTATGTGAAACAACATCCTTATTTCTTGGCAGCTAGATCTTATTTCAGTAGTAGAGAGGGGAATACCTCTTCATTTTCAATTCGTTTGGTCTTTCGGAGAACTATGTTTGGTGTATTACAGATACACCTGCAATGTCATTTCTGGCTCTGCATCTTCTCTCAAGTTATTTGGTATTTGGGATTAACAGTTAAGGACAATTCCTTATTGGGAGTTGTCCTCTGGTCAAGCCAATGGGAGCTAAATTGTTTGGGCTTCTTTCATACAAAGTTAAATTGGCTATGGAAAGATTTATGGTCAGTTCTCAAGTTACAATAATAAACCATCAATCACATTTAAACATCATTGAAGAGAAAAAATACACGGCATAATCTCAAAGCTAAAAGTTGTTGTGAAGGCACAAGAGGAAAGGTACTGGAATAACAATGGACGGATGGACCACTGGGTGGCTAAGGAATTGGCTGGATAGTCACACTCAAAAAGTTATGGTCAACAGCTCAATGGCCAAGTAAAGATCAGTGATGAGTGGCATTCCTCAGGGGTTGGTACTGGGATTGGCACTGTTTAACATCTTTGTTGGTGACATGGACAGTGGGATCAAGTGCACCCTCAGCAAGTTTGCTGATGACACCAAGGTGTGTGGGTGTGGTTGACATGCTGGAGGGAAGGGTTGCCATCCAGAGGAACCTTGACAGTCTTGAGAGGTGGACTCATGCAAACCACATGAAGTTGAACAAGGCCAAGTGCAAGGTCTTGCATATGGTTCAGGGCAATCCCAAACACAACTACAGGCTGGACAAAGAATGGATTGAGAGCAGCCCTGAGGAGAAGGACTTGGGGGTGCTGGTTGATGAGAAGCTCAACATGAGCTGGCAGTGTGCAATGGCAGCCCAGAAATCTGACCGTGTCCTGGGCTGAGTGTGGCCAGCAGGCTGACCGAGGTGATTCCCTCTCTGCTCTTGTGAGACCCCAGTTGGAGTACTGTGTCCAGCTCTGGAGTCCCCAGTACAAGAAAGACATGGAACTGTTGTAGTGAGTCCAGAGGAGGGCCACGAAGTTAATCAGAGGGCAAGAGCACCTCTCCTATGAGGACAGGCTGAGAGAGTTGGGGTTGTTCAGCCTGGAGAAGAGAAGGCTCCAAGGAGACCTAATCGTGGCCTTCCAGTATCTCTAAAGGGGGCCTACAGAAAAAATAGAGAGGGCTGTTAATCAGGGAGAGTAGTGATAGGACAAGGGGTTATGGGTTTAAACTAAAAGAGGGGCGATTTAAATGAGATATTAGGAAGAAATTCTTTACTGTGAGGGTGATGAGGCACTGGAACAGGTTGCCCAGAGAGGTTGTGGAGGCCCCATCCCTGGCAGTGTTCAAGGCCAGGTTGGATGGGGCTTTGGGCGACCTGGTCTGGTGGAGGGTGTCCCTGCCCATAGCAGGGGATTGGAACTACATGATCTTTGAGGTCCCATCCAACACAAACCATTCTGTGATTCTGTTATCCTAACAACAGTAAATACATTATCACCAGTGGACCAATTATTAACAACTGAATTAAACTGAATGGGAGGCAAACCTAGTTTTTTTCAGAGCAAGCTTTCCAGAGTATTGAGGCTCATGGGCTTCAGAAAAAATACAGAAATTTACAAGTGAAGCAACTTCACTTCTTAGCGAGCTGGACTTCATATCCTTAAAAAGAGAGGGACTGGATATATATATGAAAATTTATGTTAAAACAGGTAATTGTTAGCACTATGGGAAGCAGCATGGTAAAATGAATGAGTTTCTTCCCAGTTTGAATTATATTTTTTTCAGTACGCTGTTTTGGAGGTAATATTAACCTGCTCACCAAGACTACAGCAATGAACATGAGACTTCTTCATAGAATCATTAAGGTTGGAAGAGATCTCAAGGATCATCTAGTCTAACCGTCCCCCCACCACCTATTACCCACTAAACCATGTCCCTAATGAGTCCTTATTCTGATTTTAAACCTTTTCACTTGCTCATGTAAATTCCTTTGGACTACATACCTGGACTACATACCTTTAATGACAGAATTAAAGCTTTATGCTATTTACCAAGTAAATGTTGTTCATTTTTCACCCACAACATGGACAGGAGGAAGACTGAGGGCACTCACACAATAGGGTGTTATACCTTTGATGCGTAATGTATTCTTATTTTACTGGTACTCAAAGGTCTCATTAGAATCTCAGAAATTTAACACACTGGATAGATTTTTCATGGATTTATCATGTAATTTAAAAAGTTGAAACCGTGTTACCCATTGAATTAGAATTTTCCCATGAGCACTTTCGATAGTCCTCCATCCATCAATCATGTAAACACATGCTAGTTTACTGGTTGAAAGTATTTTTAATACATTTTTTCAAGTTTTTAATTTATTTTATATTTGTTATATTTTTTTTAAATGTGGCTAAATATATCTATATTCATTTTTAATTTGAGATCACAGAAAAAACCTCCAGGATTTATAAAAGCAAGCTTATTTCCATTGTCCTGAGGGTAGGAACATGGAATTATTTAATCATATGACACACTTCAACTTAAAAAGTTTCTGCCTATTGGCTAAGCCTTCATAAATGATTAGTTTTAACCTACTTCATTTGGGAGGCAAAACATATGCATTTTAAATATCTTCACTGTTTCTCAACATGACAGCCTTTTTCTCGTAGCTAGAGTACACACAGATGGAAAGTTGGGACTTCTCTGTTCATAACTTTTTTTACTTCTAACACTTATACAAACCATGGACCAAAGTGGTGAGTGCTGAACAACTTTGATTTGAGGCAGCTTGACAAATTCACTTCCTGAATAAAGTTTCCTTATACAAGTTTCCATCAGAGTAAAAAACATTATCCATCCTTAGAAAAGAAAGCCTTGAGCTTACTGATGAATTCCATCAATAAAAGCAGGATTGAAGGTTATATAGATTTTCAGTATTGAATAGTTAGCATTACTAGAGCTCTTGAAAATTTTAAGAGCACTTTACTTTTGAAGATTGAAATGCTCATAATAATGTGAAGTGCTCTTGTAATTTTAAATCACTCTATACTGCAGATCCCCAAATTCTTATTACTGTTAAATTTCAGCTGCTCATTTATTATAATCAACCTGTTGGTTTAGAAAAGCTTTTTTACCAAGGCTCAAACCCTCATTCTAAATACATGATGAAATTAGCTGGGCCTTATGAATGATGTCCTTTAAAATGCAAAAACAGCAGACCAGCAAACCAAGCCACCCAACCTTGATAAAAAGGTATTATACCGCTTGAAGTAAAAACACAAAAAAGTTGGTTTATATGAATTTGTCACACATTTTTAAATATGGAAGTTAAACAAACTAGAACACAATTTTCTGTTGGTAACATTCTCCTTTCACTTGTTAGTACAAATATTTTTTGGAGCAATCTACTGTCACATAGCTAATTAAGTACTTCTTTCTCAGTGGAAACAGTATGAGACATAACAGATACCATATGTGCACAAGTAGGTCAAGAACCATGGTTTATAGAGAAACCATGTAAAACACTCCTAGAAACATGTTCCTTTTCTCCATACCTAATAATGGAATCAAAGAATTGTTGAGGTTGGAAGGGACCTTATGAGATCAGCTAGTCAAATCTCCCTGTTTAAGCAGGATCAGCTGCAGCAGGTTGCCCCGTACCGTATCCAGTGCAGTGTTCTCATATATAACCCATCTTTATTGTGCTCAACATCAGTGAACTGATCTCTTTAAGCTAATCAGAAGGCAAGTTTTGTCTTTGGATTTAGAGTGGTAAATACATGTGACCATGGTTGAATCTGTAAAGAAATAAACTGTCAATAAAGATAAGAAACACCTACGAAGAAGATATTTTGGTATTTTTTTTCCAGATATTTTAAAAGATGAAACTCTGACTGACTAGCACCATTCCTTCTCAGTTTTACCCCTGTCATGGTTTTACCCCAGCCGGCAGGTGAGCACCACGCAGATGCTTGCTTGGTCCTCCCCGCGTCAAGATGGGGTAGAGAATTGGAAAAGTGAGAAAACTCATGGGTTCAGATACAGACATTATAATAGGTAAAACAAAAGCCACGCACACAAGCAAAGCAAAACAAGAAATTCATTCCCCACTCCCCATGGCAGGCAGGGGTTCAGCCATCCCCAGGACAGCAGGGCTCCATCACGTGTGATGGTTACTTGGGAAGACAAACGCCATCACTCCGAACACTGCTGCCACCCTTCTGCCCTCGTTGTCTTCCCTCAAGCCCCTTATAAACTGACCGTGATGCCATATGGTATGGAATGTCCCTTTGGTCAGCTGGGGTCAGCTGTCCTGGCTGTGTCCCCTCCCAACTCCCTGTGCACCCCCAGCCATCCCGTCAGTGGGGCAGTGTGAGAAGCAGAAGCACTAGGCACTATTTACCCAGAACAGGTATTGGTCAGCATCAGGGGGCAACTAAACTCATACTCCCCACCTAAACTGTAAGACCCAATACAGCTTCCACACATGCTGAAAAAAAGAAAATGCATAATTTATGCTAGGCCTAAAAGGGTTAACAGTTTTTAAATGTAATAGGAGAACTTAGCTAGGGTCCAGATGCTGAATTTAGATACTAACAAGGAGAAACTGAGACAGATTTGATTCCCCCTTCATATGCACTGTCAGGAAATGCATAGTGGTTTATATATGGTAGGAATGGAAAATGAAAAGCTTACTTCTGTGTCTGTATCATTTATTCAATACTTTCATTTACTTTACAGAATCTGACTGTATCTTTATACCCATGACTGCGTAGAGGTTTTTTACATATGTTAACCGCTCTTCAATAAATCTCATTTTTATGAATTTTACAGCATTGTAAAACAGAACAGAGAAAGTTTTAATGGACAGTAGGTTCACAAGTATTACCAATGCATGTTCTTCCATCTTCTGCCAGCTTGTAAGGATCAGTACAGAGACATTTGTAGCTGCCTTTAGTGTTAATGCACTTAGCAGAAGGAGAGCATGGTGGATTAATCTCATTTTCACATTCATTGATGTCTGCAAAATAAATACACACTGATCAATAATCATTACAAATTACAGAGAGGGGTTACTACCTTCCCCAACACATCTACAAGTACTCATAAATGAAAGGTATTGTACACTTTCAGTGACACATAGATACTGCCAAAGATCCTCATTACTGTTCAAAGCACAAAGTTGGGGTTTATTTTGGCTTGATTTGATTTTTGTGTTTTGTTTTTTTGTTGTTGTTTGTTTTTTAGATTAAAATTATGGAAAAAGAAAATACTGTTTTGGTAATACACCAAAAACCACAAATGGCAATTGGCTGAAATTTCAAAAATACAAACCCTAAACGTGAGAGCTCTTCTTGTGCATGTTTATGTTCTAAGACTTTGAGTTCCTCTATAATTTCTTTCCATATTGCTTTCAATACAGGTTGTGAAAATAACACTGACACAGTTCTATACAGTTCTAGATATGAATTTGAGGACCCAAGGTTTCAAGTTAGATCTGGATACAAAATTTTTAACAGTAATCTGTGATATCACTGCAAAGATCGTTGTTTCTAGATGCTATGTAAATTCCGTGAAATGGCAGTGTCCTGACAGAATTATGAGCAAATAAACAATTATCCATTGGAAAACGTACAGAAACATATTCTTCCTGAGGCCATTCAAGACCTTTCACTCTCACATGGTGATTATGTGATGAAATGGGAGTCAGTGTGGAGTGCAAGAAAAAGTACTCAGTGAGGGAAAGAATGGAGTCTGGATTTTTCTTCTTTTTGTGTAATATTTACTTGCAGGACTTGATTCAGTTGCCTAACTGTAAGTGTTAAGCACTGGCTTAAATAGTTTCCCACTGGCCTGTTGTCTAAACCATGACAGCTCTGTATAAAATTTGCCAGCTTGTTCAATGTCTCTGACCCAAGGGAGCACTTGCAAACCCATATGTGGGCAACTAACTGAGCCTTCAGTGTCTTCTCCTTTTGGTTATATTCCTTTCCTTTTCTTTCCTACCATAATGTTTGATCTGCTACTTCAGGCTAAGTAGCTCTTTTTGATCAGTGTTAGAAACTGACCCTGTGGGAACGATTTACTGACTTAGTTTGACATTGTTACTCAGACCACTTAAGCAATTCGATCATTGGAAATAGGATCAAGCTTGATCCCTTCTTAAATTTTAATACAAAGCAGCAGCTCTTCCAAAGCTAGCCATCAACTGAGGCAGTCAAAAGACTAATCATGCAAGGAATAATCTTAAACTTCAGAACCCTTAAGAAACACTAACTTTCATAACACCTCCCTGAAGCAGGAAAATAATCTCTTGTTCAGGATGAAGATTTCTGATTAAGTATTACTCCCTTCAAGACTGCATTTTGGGTTAACTCCCACTGCCTTCGTCATCGGCTGGGAAGGAAAACCTGCACAGGCTTTGCCTGCACTGTAATTCAAATGTGCTATTTCAGCTTTTGTAGGTCCATAGTCATTCTGATAACTAGCTAGCTCTTTTTTCCATTGCTAAATAGTGCATGTCAGATAGTAGCCTACACTATTATTCAAAGAGAGGAGTACTTTATTAACACAAAGTAAACAGATTTATCTATCAAGAATAAGGTAACACGTAATATAAAGAAGGTAGCATAGTCTAGCACTAAATGACTTCCTGAACCAACAGAAATGATTTCTGTCAAAGCCAAAGTTAGTAAGCAGGAATTAACAGGTCTCAGATTCCTATGCTTTTGCCAGCAGGCCACTCCGTCTTTTCCAGAGCAGCATATAATTTTGAAACCATCTGCAGTAATGCTAAGCTCTAGCCTCCTCATTATATTGCATGACTTATTCCTAATTTGCTGAACATTTAAAAGAATGGGAACACATTGCACAGACATGCGTGGAACAAAGTGCTTTCTGCTGTAAAACTCAAGTAGCATCTGCATAAGTGGTTTTTGATGGTTTTCTTTTAATAAAAGCATTGCTTATTTAATATATGCAGCAGCTTGTTTTCCTATAGCAGATATACAGTCTTTTGTTTACATTACTGAACATATTAAAAGAAACTAGGACAAGGAATGATTCATTCATATAACTTATTTATTCACTTTGCTGCCAGAACATTAATCTATTGAAAAGATTTTATTATAATTAATATAACAGCTTTATTTCTTTATATGGTATTTATGTGGGTGGAATGCAGTGGATAAATAGGATTTGAATAAAGGAAAGAGCTGCAAATTTCATTTGACTTTTTCCATACCAGGTATACAATTAGAATGAATAGCTTTCTAGTCTGCTGTCAGAGAAACATTGATAAGCAGACTTTAATGCGGATCAGCTGCAGCACTTGCATTCAAATTAATTTACCACCATCCATAATATATCCCTAAATATGGCCTTTTCAGGTTTCATTTTCTCTCATGTTCTTGTAAAGCTGAGCAGTTTGAGTATGTGTGTGTATGTATATATATAATATATATACACACTGCATTATAAATACACACATTTGAAATGTGAACAGAGAGAATTCATTCTTCATAGCTGTGAAGAGTGAAGGTCTTTGTAGTGGTTTAACCTCAGCTGGCAACTGAGCACCACCCAGCTGCTCCCTCACTACCTCCCTCCATCGAGACAGGAGTGAGAATTGGAAGAGTAAAAGTGAGAAAGATCATGAGTTGAAATAAGAACAGTTTAATAATTACAATAAAATAAAATAAAATAAAATAAAATAAAATTTCAAAACAACAATTACAATAATAATAACTTGTAATGAAAAGGAAATATCAAAAAGAGAGAAATAGGATCCAAGAAAAACAAGTGATGCAAATGAAAACAATTGCTCACCACCTGCCAACTGATGCCCAGCCAGTCCCTGAGCAGCAGCTGCTGCCCCCCAGCCAACTCCCCCCACTTTATATGCTGAGTATGATGTCGTATGGTATAGAATATCTATTTGCTCAGTTTGGACCAGCTGCCCTGACTGTGCCCCCTTCCAACTTCTTGTGCACCTCCATCTTTCTTGCTGACAGGGCATGAGAAGCTGAAAAGTCCTTGACTTAGTGTAAGCACTAAATATTTGCCACCTTCTCTTTCTTCCTATCTTATTTTATTCAACACTAAAAATAAGGTAAAAAGAAAAGGGAAGATAAAAGCACAATTAAAATAACAGAAAAGTATTCCTCTGAAAATGTGCATGAAATGTCAAAAGACAATATCTTTTTACTGACATTTCACCTGCTTCGCTTTTGTATGTGCAGAAGTAAATAATTTCAATTCACTTCTGACAGATATTCTCACAGCTGTTTGGGAGAGGGAGGTTGGAACTGAAATGATAATTAATTTGCTTAATTTCACTTATTCACTTTACAGTCTTTTTTTCATTGTCACTTTTGCTTAACTTATTAGGATGATAAATGAACTACAGTTGCTGAGCTCATTTTGGATCTAGAGCATCCATTGAAACAATGTTAGGAAAATGACAACTGTCTGTCTTGCTGTTATGTTGAATTTAGGAGGAAGCAATGCATAATTCTGACTTGCTGCTTTTTTTTTCCCTACTGGTTATTAAAAGACTGAATTTTTGCTTAGTTATGTCATTTTTAGTGACATTTTCCTATCATCAACTTGATTGCTAAATTAGGATGGGTAGAGACTGATTGAGATAACAATTCTGGAGCAAAGAAAGTTTCACATTATCATGTTTTTGTACCTATAAATCCAGAAGGTTGACTAGAAGAGAGCATAGGAGGGTGTTCACTTCCAATGAGTTGTGCTGGACTTTAGGATTTAGAAAATTCAGAAACAACCACAAAAAAAAAAATAGATACCCATACAAGCGGGAGCCTCAAAATTCCATCCATTCCTTGTGCAGGTTAGTTGCTCTTCTCCTTGCAATTGAAATCCATATTGACAGGAATAAGTCACTGTAGATTTTCCAAATTCTGAACAATATACAAAATCACCATTTTCCACACTCTTTGGTGTTCCACACATTTCCTCTACAAATAAAAAACCTGTATTACAAGCTCTTAAAAAATTACCATCTTGCCTGGGAAAATGGACATTATTATCCATTACTTGTATAAATTAACTTCAGTGAAATTATTCACATGCTTAAGGTGATCAAGAGTTTAATTTTTAATACCTGAACAAGAATTTATATGTAATACCTCAGGTTTGACTTATAATCCTTGAAAAATTAGTGTTATCTTCTAACAGTATGTTCTTCACAGTTCTTAGTTAATATTTTCTATATGTCTAAGAACTCCTGCCCCAATTGCTATAATGTCTGGATAACTCACAAGCCATTCATGTTATCAGAGTGGAATTGGGAAACACTGTCTTTTTTTACAGAGGAAGTTGAGAAAGAAGGAGAGAGAGGCCTAGATCCAATTTCTAAGTGACAGAAATACCAAAGATCTAGTGCAAACCAGGAACTCAAGACCTGCCATAACCAAGGTTAATGCTGTAAGTGCTGACTAATCTCCCCCATCAGAAAAGACTGGTAATTACCAGATTACCTTCCTGATAGAATTCTTGCCACGCTTCTAAATTCATCCCAGGTATGTTGTCACAATGCTTAAAATCCTGTGGAAACTTCCCAAGTTGAAAGGCATCTGCTGGCACTTGAGAAATCCCTGTATTGTCACAAATCACGCGGGACAATGAGTGTTTTTTGAGTTCATGCTTTTGAGCTTCTGTGAAAACATTATCATTTTCCCACCAAAATCTGGAAAGATTGATAGAAATGTTTGGGGAGAGGAAGAAAAAAAAAATAATTACAGTAAATGTAGCTTGAAACAATAACAAAAACCCCATGATCTGCAGACCTACATACCCAGCTCGAAAGTTGTGAAAAGACTACTGTGAATTTGATGTACTTGTCAGCTCAGCTGGTGTGTTTAAGTCACATAGTTAAAATTATTAATTATTTACATATGCAGAATTGCTTTTCCTTGAGGATGCATGGCCACAAAAAAAGTCAGAATCCTGAGGGAAAAGCTTGGAACTAATTTGTTTGAACTGGATGCACAGTAACATTCACTGTGCACTATTAAATTGTTTTAAGTATAAATTACAGGAGATTTACAGGAGTAGCCACAGCAGATTTCCCTATACAGTAACTTTTGAATTCTGCTTGCCATTACAAAATGGTTGCTATGAAAACAAATATTGCTCAGTACTTCTCTGTTTAATATGGAGTTCTTAATTTGCTATGAAAGCTATAGATATGCAGATAGTAAGACAGTAATTGTGCTTTTGATTATACAGAAAGGTAAGTTAAGAGGACTGGCTGGAACAGAGAGGGGCTACGTCTTCCATTTTATCAGATTGGGAGTGAGGTGGCAGAACAGAAGAACCCCTTGGTGCTACAAAGGTGTATCTGTTAAATGATATATATTATATATAATATAAATATACGTATGTATTTAAAGATAAAAAGAAAGGGAAATAAAACACTGGGTGAAAAAGAAAACATAAACATTTTATACATAAAACCATGTCATGAATGGCAAAAAAATATTTCTGGAGAGTTTGATCGCACATCTGCGTTACAGAATCACAGAATCACAGAACCACAGAATCACAGATTGGTGGGGTTGAAAAGGACCTCTAGACATCATCGAATCCAACCCCCATCACCTCGAGTACTGTGTCCAGTTTTGGGCCCCTCAACATAAGAAGGACATTGAGCTACTGGAGCGTGTCCAGAGAAGGGCAACAAAACTGGTGAAGGGACTGGATAGCAAATCTTATGGGAAGCGACTGAGGGAACTGGAGCTCTTTAGCCTGGAGAAGAGGAGGCTGAGGGGAGACCTGATCGCTCTCCACAACTAAGTGAAAGGAGGTTATAGTGAGGAGGGTGTCGGTCTCTTCTCCCAAGTGGCTAGCGACAGGATGAGAGGGAATGGCCTCAAGTTGCGTCAGGGCAGGTTCTGATTGGATATTAGGAAGAACTTCTTCACGGAAAGAGTAGTGAGGCATTGGAACAGGCTCCCCAGAGAGGTGGTTGAGTCGTCATCCCTGGAGATCTTAAAAAAACGCATAGATGCGGCACTCCAGGACATGTCTAGTAGGCACGGTGGTGTTAGGTTCATGGTTGGACTTGATGATCTCAGAGGTCCTTTCCAACCTTAGTGATTCTATGATTCTATGAAAGCAGGTACCCTACACTAGGCTGCACAGGTAGGCATCCAGATGGGTCTTGAATATCTCCAGCGAAGGAGACTCCACAACCTCGCTGGACAGCCTGTTCCAGTGCTCCATCACCCTCACCGTGAAGAAGTTCTTTCTCATGTTTGAGTTGAACTTCCTGTGTTCCAGTTTTTGGCCACTGTCCCTTGTTCTCTCACCACCTAGTACATTAAACAGTGTTAACTGCTAAACTGCTAAGAGAGATCCCTGTGGTACTCAGGCCATTAGGATTTTCCCAAATGCTAAGGTGGGATTTGTGGTAACATGTCCTAGGACCATTAGAAGTAGAGTATGGATGTGACCACACTGTACAGATTGATCTCAGGTTTAACACGGGACTTGAGCATCCATAAAACTAGAGGAACAAGGTTAGGGTTTCCAGAAAGATCTGTGGGTTTTGTGTTCACAGTTTTCTGATCAGAAGGGAACAGCAATGTTGACTGTTGACCCTGTGCAAACCTGGCACGTATGCAGTCTGTTAGGGTTTTTGTGAGGCCCTGAAATGGTACCAGGCAAATGAGAAGCCTGATAGTCCTGTTTATGTTCTGGGGAACATAAGGGCGGCTAGCATGCTCTCAGGAGGCCTTTCAGGGCAAATTGGACTCTGCTGCCAACAGGAGTATACTCAGAAGCCCAGAGACACTCATAGCCATAAAACCCCATTAAGTAAGGTAAGTGCATGTGAAGTTTTGGAGTTTACTTATCGGCAAATAGCTATCTACATCAGGACAAAATGGAGAAAGGGCAGAAACCTGTTCCACTTTGCCTGTGTTGTAAGAGGAGGCAATCCATAGGACCAGGGATGGGGTGAATGTGCAATACCTTATCAGCACTGCACTGTGACAATAAGTGCATGAGACATGGAGGGGCCTGAGAGGGAGAAAAATACTACCTCCTACCCCTCACCTACCCACTGTCCCTAAACTTCTCAGAGCGTCCTGAGGACTCACTGACCATGCCCAGGCCCCTTTCCATAACTGAAGCCATGAAACACTTTGCTTCACTCAGCTCTCCTACACTTTTCATTCTGTCTTTCACATACGTTAAAACCTACTCTACTCTCATTGCAAAATTCAGTTTTATCTACACTTGTGAGAAGGCTTGAGCAGTTCATTATTTTTTAATCTACCCAGGAGACAGGTGTTTGCTCTAACAAAGTTTGCTCCAACAGATCTGTATCAGGTGACCAAAATTTTACAGGTGAATATCACAGTGTTAGAGTAAAAAAATAAAAAAAAAAAAGAGGCACAAACCTTCCTATGCAAAGAATGACAAATTCAGCTGTAAATCCTGAGATCACAAAAAGATTCAGAGTAGGAAGAGACAGAAAAAGAATGTAAAGTCTGATGGAACAAAACAATTTGTTCCAGGTGATTTGGCTGAGGATAAGACAGTCCTTGAGTTTAGTGTGCTGGAAAAAGAAATCCCTTCATATTTTGTCAGATTTCTGACAAAAGATTGTAAGGCTATCAGGATGAAGTTCAGTCAGTCAAATATTCCACTTAGTCCTGATTTCTGAACTTAAACGAGAATGTTACAAGAGATGTTTTGAAATCCCTACTTACTGACATGTCAATTAAGGTATCTAGTAAGCATGTAGCACACCTAGCATGGATATAGATAACACCCAGTACTCTATCTGACGAGGCACTGCAATGAATGTTAGACTTTTCCATTCTCACACTTAGTGTGTGACAGCTATAACATGCTGTTATGTACTTCTAACTTCTCTCAGTTCTTCATCACATTATTAATGACAGAATACCATTTCACATTTAAGTTAGCAGACATAAACTTTGTGGCAGAAACTTGGGGAATTCTTTTATTACTAGAACTCTCTTTTTCTCAAAGTGGAGTTAACGTTAAATTATGCTTAAGTTTAATTAATGCTACTAATATCATAAGGCACTGAGTAATGGAAACAAGGCTGGAAGGCCCTCAATAGATCATCCTTCCCCAGACAGGGTCAAGTATGTCTGTATGATTCAGAAGACTTTCAACCATATTTTTAACACAGCTGAGTGAAATGTTTGTTGTCTATACAGTTTGTGCTAATAAGATACCACATTTATGATTAATATCACTTTTTCCTGTAAGCTAATTAATTGACATTTTTTAAAGTTCAGATTTAAATTCTACCTTGGATGCTTATTTACATAATGGTTTCTTTCCACAACAGTGACTTATGAGAGGAGCTTAAAGGTGAGCATGAGCACCAGATGTACTTAAAACACCACTGGCAGCATGGTGTGAGCAGTTTAAAATTAGTCTTCTCATAAGATTCAAAATTACTGCCACAAGTACATGACAGAAATGAAAAAAAAAGTTGGCTTTATAATTGCTTCAGGAGCAGAAGCAAGATATAAACTGCATCTTGCACCCCTTTGTGACCTGAAGCTGTATTTCTCCTGCCTTCCTGGTGTGGAAGATTGAACTGGCACAAGACTCTGGTGGTGGTTGTGCAGGGTTGTGTGAAGGAACATCCTATGCTGTGTCCAGTGAGACAGTTCTGGGAGCATTCTTCACTGACAGTCCACAAAAGACCAGGTACGTGACGTTTTTATTATCCCATGTAGGAAGCCTGAGTTACAGATCTCTGCCTGTCCCTTCAGACTTTGCTGTGGTTGCCATGGAAAATGGCAGAGACTGCTAAAGCCTGCACAGTCCTACATCCATCCACACAGAGATTACCTGTCCCTGGCACAATTAACTGCTGGTGGCACCTTGCATTTCCACCAGAAGTGCAAAGTAGGGCATCTCAATAGCAATCGCCATGTCATCTGGAATTAGGACTATATATAGACTAAAGAAGAATAAGCAAAATCTCACTGAACAAAACTGAAGGAGTTAAGATGAAAATGTGGAAGTGACCGGAATAATTTTTTTAAAGCATGTTTAAGTGTCATGTGTTCTTATGTTCTGGGAGCTATCTTCATGCATCTGTAAATTCTCCATTGCTTCTGCTTTTTTACACAGATGATTCAACAGTATGAACAAACTCACCGGTCACCATCCCTTAGCGCTTTCATTTGCTTTCCAATTATACATGCAAACAGGGGACCAGTTCTAGCACCTGGAAGAAAGTCCTCTACCAGACCACCAAGCCAAACATCAATATTGCTAGGATTATGGTACAACTCCATGATTTTTTCAGTGACGTTGTGATTGGTTATTACTGTATTCAGGTCTGTTTGAGTTTCCAGTTTTGGTAAGCCACAGAATTCTCGCCAGTCATTATAACCTGCAAATATTATGTTAAAAAGAAGATTAGACTTGACTGTTAAGGATGATATATGAAATTAATAAATTCATAAGCACTGGATTCTGACAACCTTAATCATAGTCACAGACAGTTATATTTAAAAATAGGCCTATTGTTCTTGTTTAAATTGATCGGGGAAATGACAGCAGGATCTTAAACTACAGGATTTGCAACTATTACATCAATTCCATGAAGGAAAACAAAGGTTTAAAACAATTCTCCCATATTTAAGAAATGAAAACATGACAATGGATAATAGGAGCACCCACTGTATCTTGAGATTTCCAGACTAGCAATGCAGGAGTTAGAAGAAGAGTGGGTAAGAAAAAACCTGAATGAAGTTATTAACTAAAGCACTGTACTAAGACGACTGTTGTGGGGCACAACAACATCTTTCACATCATTGTGATTAACCCCCCTCACCTTCCAACAGAACTTTTCTGGTCTGGGAGAAAAAAACCTTCATTTGTACCCTTGTGTAGCTGAGAGTTTTAAACTCCAGGTCAGAGTCAGACTTCATTCCTACTGTCCAGGGCCAACAACTTGTATATTCCTAGCTGTGGAGTCTCATAGGAGGAATGGAGAGCGTTGTCACCCAGGGATGTTATATCCTTTGACAATTAGTCAATGGGTGGTACACTGGGCTCAGACCGTAGAAAGGCAGCCAGGTTTGTTCCTTATTCATGAAGACAAGTGATCTGATCAGTCAGAGAGTCCTCAGGCATAGTTTTAGAAATTAAAAAGAAAGATGCCCTGTCTGCCATGCTGAAGGTTGCTGCCCCTGCTCTCAGAAGCTGTGGCATGCTTGTAAAAGGTTTTTACAGAGGACTGGGAATCTACTGTATATTTTAACAACTGATGCAATCAAATTGAACTAAGCTCCAGTATAGTCTTCCTCTAAGCTGGTACACCCATGACCTAATGGACTAATGCTCCTTGACTGTTGAATCTTACCCTGGGCTGACTAGAGTAAGAAATCTAGTGCAAAAACCAGGCACAAACATGTAATATTTCTCAAAATGAGATGTACATCTAATTAAGCCATCTACACCACCACTGCAGACATCTCAATACCTTCTGTGGTCAGTAGGAACAATAAAGTTGTGTCTAAGTCAACCTGTCCAGCAGGCTGGGGGCAGTCTTCTGATAACAAGTAGCTGCTGCAGGCAAAAAACCCACTCCTTGGTACCTACATCGAGCATATGCAGCTCTATTCATCAGTACTGTCCTTCCAGACTCCAGACTTAACAGGTTATTTTAATTTCAAATGCTGGGAAAAATTTTGTTTCCATAAAAATTAAAAACATTGGAAACTTACATTTTTAAAGGGACTTAAATTACTCTTCTGATTACCAAAGCTATTACTTAAAACTATCAATTTCATCCCAAACATAAGTAATAATAGTTCAGTTACCAGTTGGAAGAAAATTCAAGAAAAATGAATAGACCTGGGAGTCCATGATCACGACCACGCTGTAAATTTAACGATGCTAAATCAAGTGAACCATTATTGGACAACACAAACAGTTTTTCTGTTAACTCCTCATTCAGCAGCTGATCTTGCACCTGCAGTTTTGCTGAATGTGCTAGAAGACCCCTTAGTAAAGGATCCAAGCCACCTTTAAACACAAAAATAATATAGTGTTATATATATAAACCATTATAACTTTCTTAACAACTGTGAATGCAAGTATGTTTCTATGTTTTTTGAACTTTGGCCACATAGGTTTTATATTCAAATACATGCAAAAATCTGCTTCAGGTTGAAATAGAAGTAATAGTACTATGAAAAGGATTCATCTACTTCTTCAGGTGTAAAGAAAATTTACAACCTAATAAAACACTCATCCACAGGAAAAAAAAAAGATATGAAATATCTTCACCATCAACCATTGATAATCAATCTATTGTTAATCTACCAGACCAATTTAATCTGGAGAGTAACTTTTGTCTGATTCAGACAACTATTCAAATCAGAATTCCACTTTATGTTGGTTTTCTGGAACCCATTCAACAACTTTAATCAGTGATGCAATTAAATAAACGTTCCTATTCCTAATTCAAGATAGGTAACTCTGAAAAAAGTTACAATACTCTGGAAAACAATCCAGTTTAAATAAAACTATACCTTCTTTAATGAGCCTCCAAGGACTAAAGAAAACTTCATGCAAATGAAGATTTGGGAGTTCTGGATCATCTAAATACTGTGCATTCAATCGCCTTACTATTGGTTGGATTGTTGCATGACCAAAACGAAAAGCAGCTGTTGAAAATACATTAGAAACTGTAGGATTCATTGTGGGATCGTAACCTGTATAAAGGCCAATATACAGATTAAAAGCATCTGGACCAATGATTTTGGGAATGTAATCTCTTAAAGTAATAATCTGAAAGAAAAGAAAAAGAAACATTTATCATTCGATGTTTTTATAGATCAGTAGTAATGATTCCCGTGTGCTGAATGCCTTTTTCTTCACTCACCTATCCCCAAGCATTTGGCATGGCTGAGAGCAGTATTAGCCAGTAAACAATATTGTTCTTATTTTTGCACTAAGGAGACAAATGACTGGAAAGAATCAGTGGCACAGCTCAGTGCAGTACAACAGCCAGGCCCGTGTTAGCTCCTACCATAAATGCTAGTCCAAAGGCTCCTGAGTAGAGATTACCACTGTTGCTCACTTCCAGTCCATGGGGGTAATCTAGCTCACAGGAGGTGTCCTGAGATTTAAAGCCCTGATTGTCATGGTGTAATTACTATGCCCTTAAGAATGGCAATGAAAGCATTAATTACTATCAAATCTTTCAAGAATGGTTGTTGAGATGAACAGATTCTGTTTTCAGACACATATTTGTGACACAAATCCTCTATACTGAATATTTGAAATGACCAGGCTTTGAAATGACCAGGCCCAGCATCCCTTCATAGACATTTTATGCTAAACTCAAGCCAGTTTATAGACTAAACTACACACTAAACTACTAAAAAACACACATCAAAAATGGAAATGCTGATAAACACCTTATGTCAAATGCTTTTATAACGTAGTAGCATTACAGTCTCATGAAAAAAGCACTTGAGTAATCATGGCCAAAAAAAAGGGGGGGGAATGATCTAATCTACCAAATAAAATTGAAGTTCATTGTAGGTTAAAGATTACACTGAACTCAATAAAGCATAATGGAATGAATACGAAGCATGATGAACTCAGTAAAATACCTTATAGATTCAATATACTGTGCAGTAAAATATACAGACAAATGTATTTTGAAGTTGATATATTGCATATTGAAAAGCTAGTTAGCATAAAATGACCTTATGAAAAACTTGTATCTTTGTTTTAGGCATGGCACAGAGACAAGCAAACCCTCCAGAATTTGCTCACTTCTCTCAGAAGTGAACAAAATATTTGAAAGGCAATAAGTTAGACAATAGGATCTTACAGATCCTTTAATACAACATATTAAGAACATAAAATAATTGCTAGAAATTAATACTGACACTGTCATTTGAGAAGTTAACCTTTCTGTTACATGCACAAAGATTTTGCAAGACAACGCTTCTTTCTAATTTTAGATTTAAAGGTAGCTTTTACAGCCAAAGACTTTAAATAGGACTAGGTTAGCCATGGACACAAACATCCTGACTGTCATTTTTTGGCTCATTGTAAATTAAATCCTAAACTAAGCTACTCATAAAGGCCAGATTCCCTGAAGGAAAGAGTAATTCAGATTTTTCATTTGCTACAGACAGAGTTTAGATCTTCATTTCTTGGTGGGGTAACAGTGGTTGCTGTTTCAAGACATGAAAATTAGACCGCTAAGGTAGAAGGGGTCTTATGCCTGCCTTGAGCTAGGAAAGGCATCCTTTTGATCAAAACTTCCGATGGCTAAATGAGGGTCAATGAAGTGGAGGTGATTTACAGACAATACAGACTAAGAAGATGTTACTAATACAGCAGATGGTGATGCTGCCAGAAAGAATCTGGAGTCTGACAGAGCCATATCTAAAGTACATCAGCATGTTGCATCCAGTCTTTGTGTACTCTCTGAACATACCTTGCCTGAATTTGTCTGTGTGAAGCCAAGGAGAGGCTCGCTACAAGTTCTCAAAACTGATGCATATATAAGTTTTAAAGAAGGCATAAACAGCTGACAAACATCAAAATTATTTTTGTTAACATATTTTTTTGCATGCACTCCTTGCTCTGAGAGAATGATTTGAAAGATTTATTTTCTTTCATATTTGGCATGAATAAGCATAATATTTTCTTTCGATACAGTGTTCTTTCAACAACTGAGTTTCTTCTGTGGAAACAAAGGAATATTTTTGTCTAAAAATACTTCAAAATCAGAGCCAGAAAGGGACTAGATGGAAAAGAAATTGCAAACAAATACAATGAACTGCTCTGCCATTTATTACTTACTTTGAGTCTATTTATTAATAAGAAGTTAACTTTCAGGTGTTTGCAGCAGCATAAGGATTTATGGATATGTGGATATAATGAGTCTGAATCTGCAAGGTACTGGGTGGTCTCAGCTCCTTGTGACATTTATGAGATTAGTGGTAATCCAAGCTCCTTTTAGGAGACATTTAGCACCTCATAGCATCAACTCCAAGCTCCACAGAAGTCTCAAGAAGAAAGTGTTTTTAATCAGTACTGTAAATTTTTCTACTGTTCCATGGCAGTCATTGTTTCAATAGTATAATTCAATGAAAAATGATGACAAATGGGCACTGTTTTTTAAACAGAAGCCCCTATGCTCAATGTTACATGACTTTAGTGGTCTATATGACCAGATAGCAACAGGTACTGAGAGCATTTAAATGTTATTAATTTGGTCATGTCAGAGAAAATAAAATTCTGATTTCCTAACAATTTAACCAATCATTTCATATGTATTCAGTCAGAAACAGAATCTGAGTCTGACTAGATTGTCAGAAAAGGCTTTGTACAGATTTTACATCACATGAATCACGTATGTAGTGTTTATAGAGAAGGAACTGAACCCTGACCTGCAAACACAATAATACTTCAAGTTAAACAGGTTGATAGTGTGAAAGGCAGCATCCCTCTCATTCAGAAAGTAGAATTACAACAAGGGTTCCTAAGTGTCCTTATGAACTCAGAGAGTATCCTGGCTGGGTTTGCCTCCAGGCTAGGCCACCTCCAGCAGAAGTCAGCCACACATTAGATATCTGGAAATAGGTTCCATAATTTCAGATTGCTTTTGAGACTTTTTTTTAATATTAAAATTTATTTCAAATTACGTGCAAAAGATACAGAAGTTCTCATTACTTCTTATAAGGTTCAGCAGACTTTCCTTGCCAAATCCCCTCCAGCATTTTCCAAAGTAGGTGTGAAGGGGACGCAATGGATGGAAAAGGAAAATAATAAAAAAAAAAGGCTGGAAGGAGAATACAAAAATATGTGAACTATCATAAGAATAAGTAAGGCCAAATGTGCAACTTTTCTTTGCCACTAGCCAGAGGTAACTGCAAAGGAATAGTATCTCACTGAGATAGTGAAGAGCCAATTAAATGAAGCTTCTGCACTTAGGAAAGATTGCAGAAATAATAGAGATCAACCAAACATAGCAATGATGTTTAATTCATTAAAGTGCTAAGCACAGTTGGTTTGAAGTTCTTACTGTAGACTTTGAAGGATTTACAGATGATGTTGAAATCCTAAACCTGTCTATAAAGAATGATTGCATGACAGTTCAATTTTTAATAAATGATTAATACATTATTATAATTCTGTTAATAGTCTCAACTATACTCTATAAACATGTATGCAACACATTTTTTATAATATTTATTATTTATCAATTTATCTTTTATAACTTCATAGCCTTTAAGCTCTGAAAGAAGTTATCTAATCGTCTAATTTCACAAACAAGTTTCATTCATTAGCCATGTTGAACCCAATAATTGTAGTTAAGTTAAAGTATGTCAGCCTCAGAAGACACCCACTTTCAACCCATGCCTCAGATCACAGCAGAGAAGTAGGGATGCAAGATGTTCAGAGAACACAAACAGATGCAGAAGTCATTAAAAAAGGCACCTATATACACACACTGAAAACTAAGGGCGGTTGTCAGCTACAATTGGGATCAACTGGCAGTAACACCATTAATTCAGAGATGGTTCTCCGAATCTGTAATAAATCAAAGAGAATTTGATTCAGATTGATCTGCAAAACTCCTGTTTCACTCTGGCTTGTGCCACATCATCTGGCTTTCACAATCCAAATGACACATCACGGGAAATGGTCTCTGGGAGGAGCAGCACATGTGTGTGCAATTGCATCCTGCAAACCACGTATGTATGAAAAAGCCATGTTAAGACTGCAGTTGCATAACTGAGCATTTTCTTCTGTTTTGTCTACACTTTTTGTTTAAAGGAAAACAAATTTAAGTTATTTTCTTGAGAATAGCTTAAAAGGAAGAATTCTTCTTTTTCTATTTTCTCAGTTCAAAACAGGAATAAGCAAAACAAGCAGATAGTTTCATTTCAGTTAGTAAGTGACAATGAAAAAGTCTTTTTGACAAAACACTAGGTAAATCAAGGTATATATTTTTACCACTGTATACTGCAGTGTTAACTTCAGAGTCAAGTATGTGCCATTCCCGTAAAATACAAGGGGAGAAAAACATGCCTACAATGCAATAAAAAAAATCTGTTTTGTTCAGGATATCAACAGGCAATTGTTATGTTTGGTAAATTTGTCGGGTTTCTATTTTTAAATGCTTGACACTAGAGATATTTATGCTGCCAAAAAAGCATCTTGGAGGAAAAGTACGGTCTACAGAGATATTTTTTTCACTATCCTTATTCTAGAAAGAAAGGAAGGATTTTTGTTCAATTCTCTATAATTATACACCCACAGGCAAAAATTACACCTGAAAGTATTCATTCCAAAAAGAGAGAATTTTAGAAATATGTAGCAACTGAAACTAAATTTTAGAGCGGAAATCTCAGGTAACTTCAACTAGAGCTGTCGTTAGTGTGCTGGTTAGAATATCACATTAATAGAGACACTCCAATTATCTCTCTTGAATGAATGTCTGTGAACCAGCCGGATATAACTCAAACACATTTCTAATGAGCCATAGGCAAATCTCATTAGTCTGTGATACTGGTAGAGATAATGAGTAGCCCAGATTCATGCAGCCTATTGCCTTACACAAAGTATTTTCTTTCAGGCCATAATGTTACTGGGCATAATCCAAAGTGTATGAACACACAGAGGCCTAGTTTAGATTTGCACTTTTCTTCTAACAAGTATTAACAACAATTCTGACTTGTCAGTGCCAATTTTTTAACAGCACATTTATGGCAGAAGAGCTGACATGGTCAGCTCAGGAGACCTGAAGGGCAATGAAGCTGGTGAAAGGTCTGGAGAACGGGTCTTATGATGAGTGACTCAGGGAACTGGGATTGTTCAGTCTGGAGAAGAGAAGGGTGAGGGGAGACCTCATCACTCTCTACAACTACCTGAAAGGAGCTTGTAGTGAGGTGGGTGTTGGTCTCCCAAGTAACAAGTGATAGGATGAGAGGAAACGGCCTCGAGTTGTGTCAGGTGATGTTTAGATTGGATATTAGGAAAAACTTGTTCACCGAAAGAGTGGTCAGGCATTGGAACAGGCTCCCCAGAGAGTTGATGGAGTCACCATCCCTGGAGGTGTTCAAAAAACCTGTAGATTTGGCACTTCAGGACATGGTTTAGTAGACATGGTGGTGTTGGGTTGATGGTTGGCCTTAATGATCTCAGAGGTCTTTTCCATCCTTAATATTCTAAGATTCTATGGTTAATGTAACCAAAATATCTACATAAAAAAGCTAAAGTTTTCAAAAGGACTGACTAAATACAATTAATTAAATTATGTTATTTTTCAGAAGTTATCTGGCTTTAAGTGCAAATAAAAAGATGTCAGAGAATGCAGATGGTTTCTTAAAAGAAAATTGTGGCAGAAGAAAGGAAAAGTGTTTTATCAGTTAAATTTTCCTCCCTTCTTAACCAAATAATCTCGAAGAAGGTCTCCTTTTGGTACTAAAAACATCTAAGAATCAGAAAGTGCATGAAAGTCTTCTAGCCTTCAGATTATTTGGGTCCTGATATTACTCATCTGGTATCACAGATTATAACAGACAGGATGAATCATTGTGCCTTATGTTGTCTGATTAAAGGTGAATCTCTGCAAACGCAAAGGCTCTGATGAGGCTTGGAGGAGTAACTTGAGTAACCAAACCATTGCAAATAGACTTGCAGTGTTGTCTGTTCCCTGAGGCTGCCAGAGAGAGTGGTCAGATCATGAGCCCAAGTGTGCAAACCCCCAAGATGAGCTAATGAAAGAAACTGTCCCCTGGACACCATGCAAGCTAAAGAGGTGGCTGCCTGCAGGTGTAGGAGTTGTGAGTTACAGGAAGGAGAGGACTTGGGGAGACTGTGTAAAAACTTGGCAATGTTTTAAGGGGATTGTGGTTGTCTGTGAAACACTATGGGTACTCAGGGAAAGGACTAAAGGTGGGGAAAAGGAGAGGTCAAGGTGGAGGAAGAAGCATGGGGAAATAGAGGGAAAAGGGGATAAAAGGGAATGTCTGAGTGTAAAGAGTTAGATGATTGATGTGCTTGTCTGACTGACCTCTCTGCTTGACCTCTGCAGTTGAAGCTATATTCTTCTGAAATCCTGCTTCTCACTACCACCTCTGAGACTGTAATCTCTACTCTTGAGTGTGCGTATGTGATCACTAGTTTCCAGCCTGACCAAAGATGATAAGCAGCATAGGGAACTTGAGGACCCGCAAAGAGAGTGAGTGAGATCCTGAGCCTCAGGGGCATTTGGGTCCAGATATCATGAGCTGGACCAGCTCTGGGGCCAGCCACTGTGCAGGCTGTCCAGGAGACCCCTGCCTCACCTGTCTGCATTCTTCGCTAATGGGCTTCAATCCTGAGCAGGCACAGAGAACAGTGGTGAGGCCGCCTGTGCTGTTCACATTCGTGTGAGTGCCAGCAAAGGTGCTGCTTTTGGTGTGTGCTGGTTGGTGTGGTCTGCCGTGCACATGCGTGTGTGTGTGTGCGTACGCACACGTGCATCCACATGCATGCCTACTGGGCACAAGTTCTTGGCTTTGTTCTGGCTGGACGTGAGGACAGGGAGCTAAAAGATTCTCCCATCTATCAGGCTAGCACTGGAGGAATCCATGTGGGACCTGACGCGATCCAACTTTGAATGCCTCTAACTCTAGGAACAAGTAGGTTATATTTTGTGCAAGCAAAATCCTGTTCAATGTTTTAATTTTGTTTCATTTATGAAAGGGTCATGTAAAGGTCTGTAGGACCAGAAGCTGTCCACATGGAATACCAGAACTCTGAGGAAAAACAGAAGTTAAAGACTGCATAGCTACTTCTGGGGTGGGGGGAAGAGGAAGAAAAAGGTAAAGTACTGAGTAGAAATACGTTTTCCTATTCTCAGGTCTAACACAAACATTTTAGGCATTTTTCTTCTGTGTTTTCCCATATTTATTTCTCCTGCTATCTCCTATCAAGAGTAGCCCTTGAGATTTATGCATTACTGCATCATTAAGAACTTCATGGTCATTTTTATACAGTGATGTTATTAATTTATATAATTCCTATGAGAAAGTAAGCATTTTAAATGCTATGCACATACTGAGACATTACTTTTTAATTGTTTCCTTTACCAAAAAAGCACTACAAAGAAATCCATCCGAAAAGGCCTCTTCTTCAATAGACAAAACAGACACAGACACTGGAGTAGCCTTCAGAAAGATGTAGCAGAGTAGAAACTGCCATCAAAATCAGAGCACTGAGGGATCTGGACAGACTAAGAATAAATACATTGCATTCAGGCAAGTGGAAAACAGAACAAACTTTGAACATGTCAAATTTGAAGCGCAGAAATAGGTGGCAAAGAAAAGGTAACACCATCTCCAAAGACACTCACAATTCTGCTCTAAGATATTCACTGCAACGAACCAACCTGATGCAGAGCACCAACAATCTTTCGTGCTTCTTGGTAGACTGTCTCAGCGGTCCAGTGGCTGTTGATGTTTTTGAGGGCTCTGGCCAGGCGGTTGTGCTCTCTCAGCCACAGCGTGTGCATAGCTGCCAGAGATGTGACCTCGCTGGATCGGCTGTCCCCAGCCATAAAGCATTCAATCCTCTCACCTTCACTCGCATTCAAGTCCTGTGCACAAGGTGATGGGATCCGGTCTGTAAAAGGCAGGTATTCCCGACTGTTATCATAATATTTATTGTTTACTCGAAGAAGGCCTTCTTTACTTGTTAAATTCCTCAGCTTGTTTTCAATGGCAGGAGTACTGCCATAGACAGTAGATGCATCTAGGAAAGAAGTCAAGCCATTGATCTGCTGTCTTGGATTTGGCGCTGATAGATTTCCAAAGAGAATACCATGACCACCAGTGCCGCACACAGGAGATGAGCGGTAGAAGGGCAGGCAGTCCATCCCTGCAGATAACGTATCATTGGTGGTCACCTGCATTAAAAAAACCCAAAAAACTGACAGGTAATTTATAAGATGAAGGTAACAGTTGTGGATGTTAAATTAAGGCTTGTGTAAATATTTCCGTCCTTTGTCTCAGTTTTCAATTGTTCATATCTCATTTACTGGAGTGACATATTCTAAGTCGGTAGAGATTGTTTTCCTTCCCGTCAGATTTAAGCAAAAAGATGATTCAACCATTTTTAAGCAAAGACAGAAATAAAACCCGAAAGCTTTACTCTGTCATAAGAGCAAGCTGCTGCTGTAACCCCTTTTGCATAGATCTACACCTAAATTAGTCTGCTTCACAATCAAAATTCATCATGAAACGTAACACAGTGAAGACACGAACATCTGGTCAAATTATGTTCAACTGAACAGCAAGTGAAACAGCAGGTTTACATGTATATATAAAATGTAATTAAGAATTTCAGTGCTGCAGCAGCACGCTGTAAAAGCTTTGTTTCGATACTTAATCCAGTTCCCCAACTAAAAAAGGCATATGCAATTATTCACTCTGCTTTCTGCCAATCCCCCCCCAGTCCTTCTCCCACATTACTTTCCAGTGACAGGTGTCTACAAGTATTAAATTCTGACTGTCTTTTAAAAAAGCGAAGGCTGCACTTAGCCTTTGTCAAATGAAAGACTTCCTAGTCCTTTATTGGTTTGACCTACACACAGCTGAGAGATCGAGGTCAAACGCTGATGCAGCATTTGTGTGCTAGTCAGCATGGATATAGTCTGAACCAGCCTGTCGTTCGGTGAGCTATTCCAGACGTAGGTAAAGGGTGTGAGAGAGACATGTGGGAGTTATCAAATGAGATCTTTGGGGACAGGTAAGAGAAATAGGAGAGAACAGAGGCAAAACAGGCAGCTAGAAGTTTTGTCATAGGAGAGCACTGAAAATGGTATGTGAATAACTTAACAGATGTGTGGAAGGCAGCAGAGATGGTGGAGGAGAGAAAGGAAGAGGGAGAAAGGTTTTATTCACATTATAGGATATCCAAAGATAAGCTCAGATCATCAATTCTATTTCAAAGAACAGAGTCCATCACTAAAAAAACCTAAACCTTGCCAAGTTTCAAAATTACTAAGGTCTCTCTGCATTGTTTAATGCAGATTTGGCTTTACAAACTCTGTTTTTCTGAAAAGCACATTATTTCCAACTTCTAACAGTACTGCATTATGCACCAACAACGAGCCAGAACAACTAGTCAGTTCCCAGAGTTTAGAAAAGATTAGCCTCAATTAAAACTTGTTGCAACAATCATGGAGTTTGAATTTCAGGGAAAATAAATCTAAGGTTTTCTTATCAATTGGTCAACATGAAGTAGCACAGATAACACTTACTAAAGCTGCTGAAATATCGCCCCCAAAATAATCTTCAAACATTTGACTAAGAGAAAATGTTTTGTATAGACACCTGAGCTAACCCTTATTTGTATTCTATCTGCTTGCTTTTCATTTTTCAAAACTCTTTGGCAGAAGACAGTGAATAGTGCAGATGTTACAAAAAAAAAAAGTAATTTCTTCTTCATTCTTCTAATAATAGCAAGATCAGTCTGTGAAGATAGAATAATCATTAAATTGGGGGTAAAAATAACAAGGCAACTTTGGAATGGAATTCAAGATCTTCATATAATAACATCATTACCTCATTTATTATAACAAGTAAAATTTTCTTACTACTAAGAACTCATGTCAGTAGGCGTTGATACCATAAAGCATTTAAGTTAAGAAAGGGGTTTGTTTGTTTTCCAAGCTTTGTTTGCTAAAGACATTCTATCAATATTTCTTCACTACCTAGGTTTTAGCAAATCAGAGTAGGTTATTTTTGAAGGGAATATGACATTTCCTTTTTCTTTCTTTCACTGATTTCTGAAATCAGTGATTTCTCTACCTTGGGTTTCCTATTTAGATTTTGCCTCTATTATTAAGTCTCTTGCTATTAGCGTGGCTTATTTTTCCTTTCAGCTGGCAATGTAAGCAGGAAGCTCATCTCACTCTACAAATACCTAAACTTGACACACACAGAATTGCATGTGTTTGAGTGCCTCCTGATTGTCGTTATCAGGAAAGCCTGGAAGGATTCAGGTATCACTGGGAAAAAAATTGAGAGATGCCTTTAAGTTGTTAAACAGCAAGGCTCAGAACAAAACACAACAGCAGCGAATGAAGTTCATACTGAATAATCTTTAGTTAACTGCTTCTACAATTTCAATTCAAACCGTTCTGTGCCCCCATGGAGAAAAACAGCAGTAATGAACGTTAAGGGACTGGCAGAACTGCATAATGCAGCCCTTTCCCTTTTCATGGGATAAGTAGTGTGCAGCCAGCAGCTGAATGTGCAAATGAGAGGTTCCATAGGCTATTATTCAAATAACATAAAAAACAATGAGAGAAAAAAAAAAAGACCCTTTACTGCTGAAATGGGTACAGAATCACATCTTTTCCAAAACTAATGAAGAATATCCATATCATTTTTTCCTCTACCTTGCATAATTCTGGAGGGAAAAAACCACAAAACCCTCTCTCTCTGGCCACAATAATTTTCCTAGTATACCTGCATGTTGATTTAAAGTGTTATTACGTATGCATGGTCGAACCTGTTTATGGTGAAATTCTTTTATGTGTAGGAAAATGAAAAGCACTAATTGTTTCAGTGTGCTACAATGCCTAACCTGTTATTTCAGTGAAAGAAAAGTGTTATTGTGATTTTTTTTCTGTGGGAAATGACCTTGTAAAAAGATTTTTGCTGTCGACTTACAAGAAAACCTAGCTTATGGTCTATGAAAGTTTGCCAGTAAGGAAAATACAAATGTTTATTTGTGGTCATGAAACTCAGAGGAGAGTCAATGGCCCCATCCGACAGCGAGCTGCTACCTCTGAAACACAGAAGGCAGTGGCAGGGGCTCACTCTGACGGTGGTTGAGCGCACACAGACTGATCCATTTGTAGCTGAGACAGTAACCTGACATGTTTCGTGTCACCTTTTGTGAATCACCTCACTTTTCTGTGACTGTTTCTTTTCAACTTCTTGTATCTGAACTGTCTGTGGGCTTTTCAGGATTGTATCTTACCATGTGTATGTACCTTGCCTAACATTGTCAGCAATGTAATTAATATTGAATAACGTCAGTAGCTCTCCTACGAAAGTCTTTCTAATGCCTCGTTATGTCTCAGCCCTAACCTGAAATAATCATCTGACAAATGACAGGTTGTCTCTGCATCCCTGTTCCATGTGTCAGGCTGCTGTAAAAGAGGTATAAACTACAGCTAGTAATTTTTTTTTTTTTTTCTCCACACTGTGGGATTCTAAAGAGAGACAGAAAAAGGAAGTTCAGGCTCTACCAGAAGCTCAGTGTGAGAATCACTGGGTGAAATTCTATAGCCTTTATTATGAAAATGTCCAGAATAGAAAATCATAATGATTCCTGCTAACCTATGAATAATTTACCTTCACTTGTTATTAATATTAATGCACTACCGCAGCTTTCAGTCCTTCATTGAATTGCACTAAATCAGAACATTTGGCAAACAGCTTCCCTAACCTGCACATTCAGGAGCTCCCTTTCCCTGGTGAAACCTTCAGAGAGAGCGTGTAGCTGTAAGCACGGATGTCCTTTTCCATGGGTGGATTCTTCCTTGGGTGCTGATGTTCTAGGAACACAGCAAGAGTGCAGACTGCAGCCTCTATGTTTAAACTGTCAGATAATACGCTATTAATTTCACTGTCTTTGGAAATCAGACACAGTTTCTTCATATACAAAATGTATGTATAAAACTTAACTGTGGCTGTTTTCCAAGTATTTCATAGGTGTATATTAGCTTTAGTTAAGATTTGAGGAAGAAATTCAGTTCTAGGGGAAAATATCATTTTGCTTCAATGTTGAAAAAATAGTTCCTCTGGTCATGCTAATAACTACAACCCCGCTTCTTTATTTATTTTTTTTTTTATTCTTTGCCCTTAACAAAAGCACACAGAAAATATGAGACATATAATGAAAGGAAAAGAACAACCATCTTTATATCTGTCCTTCTTGAATCTGTGAATAACAAAATAATAACAAAACAGAGCTGAGAAATTCACAGGACTGTCATCATGCATTACATGATCCACAGGCTGGGAAACTTAATACTTACAAGGCTGTGTCTGAATTTCTTTGCATGTCCCCTTCATGACCATTCTGAGTATCAGACACCAATTCCCAAAGGCAGTCATGGGCACGCCTTGACCCTGTTCCCCTGCTAGGCTACACTGCTGAGCAGGAGCAGCTCCTAGGCTACATTCGGGGCTAGATTCAGTACATGTACATGTAACTTGCCTTCCAGAGCATCCTTGAAACATGCTCTGTGATGAATCTCTTCACAGTTCCAAGACAGAAATCTGAAATATGTCCTTTGCTTAGAGAACTGAAGGATGCACTTGTGGGTCTCTGCTATGGTAATCTGTGCAGCTTTTTTCTCTCTGCACCATAATGTCTCTGCTACATGAATAGTGTTACCCTTGAAGTACTTTTCAGAAGTTCCTTTAAATTGCCTCCTTTTTAAGCAGGCAGGATTTCTAGGCTTGAACTAGTCAGGGTTCAGTGATTAGAATTCTATGGTCCCTGTGATCCACATTTGATTCAAGTTAAGGGCAACAGTATTAGTCTGTTCTCAATTTAAAAATCTATTTAGTAATAAAAAATATGGGTGTTTTGCACTGAAAGATCAATACTAATTGCACTATTTCAAAGAATATGTCATGAGCACAAAAGCTTTCAAACACTTTTGCAGTTTTATATCTACAGCAAACTGACTTTTAAAAAATGGGAGTCAACACATCTTGTGTTATATAGTGAAGACACAGTCCATCGCCTTTAAATTATCACAGAATCACAGAATATTAGAGGTTGGAAGGGACCTCGAAAGATCATCTAATCCAACCCCCTTGCCAAGGCAGGACCACCAAGGTAAATTAGCATGTGAAGCTGTCAGAGACAGGACCTCTGCCCTAGTCTGTCCTGATAAGACTTTGGGAATGGGACTATTGCTAAGGCTATTACTTAAAAACATAAACAAAGTAAATAATTTCTTACTCCAGATGGAAGTTTGAGACAAAAAGTAAACTAGAGATTTTTGTCAGAACTATGGAAGAATCACTGTAATTAGGGCCATTGTGACTAAACCAGGTTATTCAGACGTTTAAAGGGATGGTACTTCAAATGTCTCCTGAGAATGTGATTCTTTCAAAAGTCTGTGCTTTTTCTGAGTGCTCTCAGGCTATGCTTGCAAACTTTTGAAAGTCTGTATCTGCTAGTGAGAGAATAAATTGCATGCGGTCATTTATTTGACTTTAACTTCCCTGTACTTTAGATTCTTTCACCAAATGGGATATGAACCATCTTTCAACACAAGACCTGATTCCATTCCCATTACAGTTAGCAGAATATTTTTCTTTATGTTTAATGGAAGTGGAATGAGGCACTTAAGGCAAATGGAGTCTATTTCATAGTTATCAATTACAGTTTGTTGAGAGGAAAAGAGTTTCTATTCTGATGGAACTTATTCCCTACATCTGTTTCAGTGCATAGAGAGGCTGGTCAACAATCAAATCCCAACTCTAAGGAAAGTAGTTTAGGTTGCTTTGGACAGACACAAGGGCATCAGTCCAAGGGCTGTAATGGGCATGGAATTCTCCTGCAGCATGAGGAGAAGGACAGATGAATTCTGAGAAACAGAAAAATAGTTTGACTTTGCTACTTAATTTTTTGAGTGTGAGAATGACTATACTTATAAATTAATGAGACAAGAACACAGGACCATATATTTATACCAACTTATGTTTCTTCTAATCCTGTAAAAAGCCTTGAATTAATGTTTTCCGTCTACACAAAGCGAAGAGGTGATGTATCTAAGTTTCAGCAGCTCCCCAAAGATCATTTTACATAGACATTGAAAAGATAGCTCTCTTCAAAAGTTTGCATTGGCTGCTGGAAATATCTTTGCTTTCACTGGGTAAAGTTGAGATCCTTTCACTTTATCTGGCTGGCAATTTAAAAACAGAATTATTTATGACTACTTCCCTATTTTTCCCAATGGAACGCAAAACCTTGAAGCATGAGAACAATAACATTGGGGCAGGGGTACTAGTAAGGTTTCTCTGCAACATAAACCTGAGAGGTAGAAAAATTTGGTTTTTGTACTAAGTACTTTAGCTGTAGCTTGTTATCTCTACAAAACAATTTAAATATCCACCTATTTCATTTAATAGCTGCCTTGGGTTTCAATTTTTCTATCACTCCTTGCTCTAATATTTCTGGATGATCTATCAATTTGCTTTATAATTATTTCAATGTATGTGTATCACTAACGTGTTTTATGTTACTCATCTGTTTAGAGCCTAGAAATTCTCTTGAAGAAATTAATTTAGAATCTTACCTTTATTGGAAAACATGGATTTTGTTTTTCACATGTCGTCTGGCACTCTATTCCAGTTAGGAAGGTTGTTCTGCTTGTGCTCTGGGGTGTGAATGCAATGTCATGGTCTATGTATTGTCCCCACACCATAATAATATCAGAATACAGGTTGTCTTCAGTAACAGCCTCATTAGATGCGTAAATAATTTTTCTTGTCACTTCACGAACCTGGGAAGAGAACTAATTTACCTTGAGTGCCAAGTAGTATTTACTTCTCACAAAATGATAAAATACTAAGAATCAGGGGGGAACAGTGATAAAAGCTAACTTTTTTTCCCTTTTAGAATACTTTATGTTGTAGAGCACTTTTAATGGTTTGCTTAAAAACAAAACTGAAATAAGCCCAACAACAACAACAAACCCAACGTCTGACAGACTCTTATTTCTGTTCAAGAGCTGAGACACCAGTGCCACAAGCAGATTCAAAGATATTTCAGCTGATTTTTTTACATTTATTTGCCAAATGAGCAAGGTATCTTTGATCTGATCCTTTCTAGAGAATTTTGAAAACTACACAGTTCTTTTAGACTGTCTAAAAATTTTCTTTCCATTTATTTGGTTTTCTGCTCCTGTAACAAATGGATACTGTTCTCTGTGCAACCTCAAATCAGTGTGGGTACACAGAAGCTCTGGGCTACTCTGTACATGAATGGAGCAGCTTACGCAGCCCAGGAGACAAGCTAAGTTGCAAATACATGGTAGCTGAAAGCTCTGCTTCATTTTCACAGGAAGGGAGAAGCGGAAACATATTGCTGAGGCACTTCTGTGAAAGCTGCATAGAGATACAGATGCTCTGAGGGGGAGCACATGGAGACACCTATGTTACATGTCCAGCCTATACTAATAACGAAGCAAAACCATCACAGCAATATCAGCAGTCAGTTTGTGATGATTAGGGTATTGTTATTATTCACAGATTCCTCCCTCGTGCTGCAAAATACTCCCTCACATACAGTAGCTACCTTAGAAGTCAAGCAATTAAAAGGGCATCACATGAAATAAAGTCACAGCATCTGTAATAAATGTAAGGGCTATATAATGAATGTGTAAGGCAAATGCAGTTAAATAGAATTGGTAAGGACAAGAGGCAACATGGGACTTGTTAGGAACATCAGACATTACATTGAAATAGTCAGGAGCAGTGATACATAGAGCTCATCAGGAATACAAGTCCTTATATCAGTATTTTAATAGCTTTGGTGGCCACAAAGCACAAACTTTTTTTCTTGCAGTTAGTAAGATTTTCTTATCACTGTTACCTAGCAAAGCTACGCTGTGTTTTAATATTGCTTTATGGTAATCGTCACACTTATCTCTCACCTTCACATTATTTGCGTTTTGCTTTTTAAAGGATATAGTCTGATAGCTAGAAGTACAAAAAAGACAATTATGCAAATAAGGAAAATATCTATGGCACTAGTTTTATCCTATCTTACTTCAAAATAAAGCAGAGAACCTTGCTGATGGTCAGGTACAATCAGATTTGGTGCAGGCACGCAGTTTTGTTTTAGTGTGTTTCAGTTCACAAGCATGTACCCTAATGAATCTAGAAAAAGGCAGCTTGTACCATCTACTGGAAATTTACCTGTGTAAATGTCAGGTTTCATCTTTAAGCTCTAAATTGTGCAGCTTAGAGACAATGTTATTTAATTAGTAACACGAGCTGCAGGTGACATTAACACTAAATTCTCTTGCTCATCCTTATTAAACATACAGTGGTTAAAATAACAAGACTTTGAGTCCATTAAAAGTCAGGTTTCAAAGCAATGATGACAAACCAGAAATAGTAAATCCAGCCCAAATCACGGCATGCTGCACTGGGGAATTTTTCACCCAGTCCTCCATGCAAATATTTTTTTGTTCGAACTTCCCTCTTTAGCAGCTCAGCGATTTTTTTAAGTATATAAGCTGCTAAAATCTATAAATATTGCAATGTCTTCTTAGTTCAGGAACTTTGTCTGCCTAAAAAATGAAGTTATGATTTGACAGTAATGCTTGTTCAGTTAAGGTATGCTAACCTAGGAGAAATTATATACATGGGTATACACAAAGCATGGTAGCACATCTATGTGCTTTATGTTTATTGAATTAACACTCAACCCTGTTTTCCCCCTTCTCCTTCCCTGAATAAAGGCACCATTATTTAAATGAAGAATCATTAAATCGCTGGAAAGTCTAGGCTGGAAGGAACCTCTGGAGACCATATGGTACAGCTTTCTACTGAAAGCAGGGATCAGGTTATTCAGAGCCTCATCAAGCCAAGTCTTGGGTATTGCCCATGAGGGATATTCCAGCAGTTGTCTAGGCAGCCTATTACAACATTTAATTGCTCTCACAACATGTTTGTTTTCTTGTAGCAAGACAAACTTTCCCCTGGAGCAACTTGTGACCTTTGCGACTTGCTGTGTCAGTGTTCATTCTTGTGAGCACTCCCTCATCTCTGTAACAACCTTTTCAGCACACAAGGGATGTGGTTAGACCCACCCTGTCCCTCCTTCTCTCTAGGCTGAGGAATCATCGCCCTGAGTCTGCTGGCTGCCCTGACCCAGGTGCAAGCTGGGCCAGGCACGTGGCTGGCTCATGCCCTGCCTGCTCTGCACGATGGTCCTTTGTGGCAGAGCTGCACCCCAGGCAGTCAGAGCCCCCTTGCACTGCTCCTTGGGCTTGCCCCAGCCAGAGACAGGCGACCTCTCGCTATTTGGCTGACTGAACTTCTGCCTTCAGCAAAGCTAGGGGCTCCTTCACTGAGCTCAACAGTTTCTATAGCTATTTGTTTTACTGATGCAAATGGAGGTCTGTGGTGGTAGGTATGGTTATGGCCCAGTGTAAGCGTTTCAAGTGATCTCATGGTGCACTTTCTAACCAAGGGTAGCTGGACTCCGTTGTATCGGACACTGGGATCCCATCCTCGAGGTTGGCTGAGTCCATCTTCATAGGCTGGTGGAAGCCACCTAGACAAGGCTGTATTGGATGCTCCCCATCTAGGATGTTCCCTGGGAAAAGAGAAAAAAAATAATCCAAAAAACAAGAGCTACAAAGAAGAAAAAAACCCCACACCTCTGTATAATTATGAATATTATCGTATCCTGAATACTCTTGTATTCTGAATAATACAATATCTTGGGCAACATCAAAGGAGGCATGACCAGCAAGTCAAGGGAGGTGATTCTGCCCTTCTACTCCACTCTTGTGAGACACCACCTGGAGTACTGTGTTCAGCTTCCTGGAGCTGTGTTCAAGTTCCATAAGAACATAGACCTGTTGGAGCGAGTCCAGAGGAGGGCCACAAAGATGATCAGAGGGCTGGAGCACCACTCCTATGAAGACAGGCTGAGGGAGTCGGGCTTGTTCAGCCTTGAGAAAAGGCTCAGTGGAGACCTTGTAGCACCCTTTCAGTACCTAAAGGGGGTCTGCAGGAAAGCTGGAAAGGGGCTGTTTACAAGGGTATGTAGTGATAGGACATGTGTAATGGTTTTAAACTGAAGGAAGGGAGATTTAGATTAGATATAAGAAAGAAATGCTTCACTGTGAGTGTGGTGAGGCAGTGGTACAGGTTACCTAGAGAAGCTGTGGAGGCCCCATCCCTGGCAGTGTTCAAGGCCAGGTTGGATGGGGCTTTGGACAACCTGGTCTAGTGGAGGGTGTCCCTGCCCATGGCAGGGAGGGTGGAACTAGATAATCTTTGAGGTCCCTTCCAACCCAAAGGATTCTATGGTTCTATTCTGTGATATAAAAAAGTCTTCAGCCATGGGGCAATATCAAGATCTTCGAAAAAGCATCAAATATTCGTCTTCATGTATGACAGCATCAGTCTGACTCAAAAGGAAAAATTAAATTGCTAATAAAATATTACTAACTGACTTATGTTTATGATGTCAGTTTGACTTTGAAATAGTTGCAACAATGGTGATTTACTGATAGTGTCCTCATTCCCCATAAAGTCAGATCAATCTTAAGTGCCTTTGCTGGCATTTTTTAAAATCTATTTGTTTAGAAGTTGAGATTTAGGAAAATAAAAAGAAACCCTGGATTAAAAATGAAGAAAGCTGAAAAGAAAAATTGTTACTACTCATACAGAAGCATCATTTAGCAAGACTTAAGGAGAAAGGACTGAGGAAAGGGGAACAATGCCTGAAGCTGATTAATTCAGGGGCAATGTTTCCTCTGGTTGCATCTACACGAACTACTTGGGCACAGCTTTGGGAAGGCCTACGCACAAGCCCAGGCACTGGTCTGCATTTAACTATGCTTTTAGGTTGTTAACAGTAACTGCAGTGTGGTTTTGGCTCACACTGACTAGCATTTCTCTGAATGACACCTGGCTGGGCACACCTTCGGATTGTTTCATGCCAGTTTGCAGTCTTGCAGCCTGCCTGCTTGGAAGAGAGCAGGGGAATAAAAAAGTTTAGTCAAAAGTCTAAGAGTAAAAGGATGGCAGGAGGCAGGTCAGACTTGATTTGAAAGCCAGGAAATGATTCCTGGTGATTTTTGTTTCTTAGTATAGTCAGTGAATCTTGGCCTTAACCCAATTAATTTTGCTTCTATGAACATTTCTAATACATTTTTCCTAAGAGAATATTTTGGGTATTTGTTGTTGTTTGGTTGTTGGTTTTTTTTTAACATGGCCTGTTCAATGTATTTTATAACTGTTAAGTATACATAGTCATTAAAAAGAAGAAATAAAATGTTTGCAGTGTACCCAGTTGATCAAAATTGTAAAGTAAGCCACAAAGAAATAAGAATATTCCCAGACATTTAGTAGAACTACATGGTGTTAAAACATACATTAATATGTCTATTGGGATGGTAAATAGGGAGCAATTATTTTATTAATACTTCATTGATCTCCGGCACACAAAAGTGGCTCAATTTGCCAAGTTATATGGTACAGTAATACACTTAATTATCCACAATAATTCACACTTGAAGGTTGAAGTATGCTTTAATAAAGCATTCAAATTAGTTACAGTTGATTTGCCTTTATTGAAATTGCATAAAATACTGCACATAGTGTAGTGCTATTTCACTCAATTAAAAATAATGAAATGTTAATTTAACTGCTTAACCAGTGATTTTTCTCCTGATTGCTTTTATATTTTAGCAGATCACTGGAATGCTGCTTTAGTAAAACCCTTCTCACATGTCTTTTTATTATTGCATTAAACATGATAATGTCTTGGAATCTTGCTTTAGTTAAAAAGGTTGAAATAATGAGGGCAGTTGAAATAATGAGATTTTGGTACCATACAGCTTTATAGAGTAGTCAAATTTGATTACTATACATTCTGTTTATGCAAAGTGGGACTTCTCATTCACTTGTGAAATACTGGAATTGCACAGTTTGTATTTTGTTTCGTCTCCCTTAGAAGGAACCTGGAGTTTTACGAAGCAAAGTTGTTTAAGAATGACATCTTTTGAATGTTATTTTAATGTCCTCACTAGTTTCATGTGGAAAGAACTATCTGAATGAATGCCATATGGCCATTTAATACTTGGATTTTGTTATGTTTTACATTGCTCTGAGCTACCATGGACATAACTTCTGGTGAATATTGAAAACTTCTGAAAAATAAGCCTGCCACTAAACTGAACACTTTACTTGTATTGAAGTGAAGCAGCTGTCCTAAAGGAAATATCTCAATTCCTTCTTGTAGTCAGTGGATTCACTCAGGAGTGTTCATATTCATGAATATTATAGCTGTATTCATACCTCTGATTCTGATGGTGTAAGAGGTCCAGACTAAGCTATTCAGACTATTGAGAGCAACCCCATGGAGAAGGGCTCAGTGGTACTGGTGGATGAAAAGCTGGGCATGTGCCGGCAATGTGTGCTCGCAGCCCAGAAAGCCAACCACGTCCTAGGCCTCATCAAAAGAAGTGTGACCAGTAGGTCAAGGGAGGTGACCTGCCCGCTCTACTCCACTCTCATGAGACACCACCTGGAGTACTGCATCCACCTCTGGGGTCCTCAGCACAGGAAAGACATTGAACTGTTGGAGTGGGTCCGAAGGAGGGCCACAGAAATTATCAGAGGGCTGGAGCACCTCTCCTGTGAAGACAGGCTGAGACAATTGGGGTTGTTCAGCCTGGAGAAGAGAAGACTCCTGGTAGACCTTATTGCAGCCTTTCAATACTTACAGGGAGCTTATAAGAAAGGTATGGACAAACAGCTCTAGGTACCATCCTGTCATTCCATCCCATTAATAACAGCCAAAGCTTCTGCCTTGCAGTAGCCATCTAACTATCTTGGAAAGCTAAGATTAGGTGAGGTTAATTGCACTGTGAGATTCCATTCCTTTAGTAGCTGTAATTCCTTCACCTTTTAATCTCTGTCACTGCACTCAAGACTAAAAATTACACAGATCAATGCAAGTTAGTTGGGATAAAAAATAGGGAGAAAAATAGCTCTTTGGACATGCCTTGTCTCCCTTATTCTTCATTATAAAATAACGTAAATTTAATTTGGTTATTATCCACACATATACCTTCAGGCAGAAAGAAAAGTAAAATCTGTTGATACTTATTACTACTAAATGTGGATAATGACACTGCTGACAATGTCTGATATCATGTTCATATTCTCCACAGAAGGCCATGTTTATGCTATTCTGTTATGCCTTTGTCCTAGGAAGTTCACACTAAAATAAAGTAATCTCAGTGCTGTGGAATAAATACTTCGTAATCTATCTGTTTTATTCCCAAATACGTGAACTGATTAAATTAAACATCTGTAAAGAAATTCCATTCTCTCTCCACATGGACGTGATCCCATGCAACCTGCTCTAGGTGAACCTGCTATAGCAGGGGATTGGACTAGATGATCTTCAGAAGTCCCTTCCAACTCCTACTATTTTGTTACTCTGTGATATAAATGGATTTTTCTTATAGGTAAACAATGACCTCCACTGGGAAATTTGTTTTAAAATTTCACCTATGAAATGCAGCATTTACTGCAGAGCTGCACATTCCTACTGGGTGACTAAAATTTCAAATACAACATAGGTCCTGATATATTTTCTGCCTGAAAGTGGCAGCTGTAAAGGAAGGAAAAGTACAGTCTGGTACTTCATTTAATGTTTGAAGTCTGTGAAGCTGGCTTAAATCATAGAATATGTTGTTTACATTACAGTATAATGGGCCTTTTAAGCTGATGTATTTCAGTAAAGCTTGAGGTATTGCAAGGGGCTCACAAAGTTTTAGACTTAGTTAAGATCTGACTTGCTGGTTTCAAAGTCTTTGGTTTTGTTTTTTTGCTGTCTTGCACCTTTTACAAATGTTTAGAGCAAAGAGCATAAAATACCACCAAATATGAGTGATGCGTTTAAACTATGATTTTGTGCAAGCATAAAACTATACGAAGTAGAACACAGTGACTAAAGACTAAGCAGGCTCAATGGATCATATTTACCCTACCCAGCTTTAGAAATCAGACTGAAATGTCTATATACATCCTGGCATTACCAGAGTCACTGAAGAGAAAAAGATATTTTATCTTACCCACGGTAGCGTATATTTCTCTCCATCTCTGGAGAGAAAGACTACAGCAGCCATATCTGCAAATTAAGAGCTTCAGCCATGTGCTTACATTCAGCTGCATGAATCTTGGTCTAAGTGTTCAAGCCCTGATGCAGTTGTCAGTGCAAATATTGTAGCAGCTGCTAGTTCAGATTCCAAGCAACTCTGTAAGTGCCTGGGGGAAATTATGGATATCCACACAGTTAGATTTATAACATCGATGGGTATCAGGTAGTGGCCTTTCAACTAAGAGCCTATCAGGCATGTTCCTTGAAAATTACTTGTGATGTAGCAAAACAGATTCATCTCGTAAAAACAGACTGATTGAATAATAAAACTGTAGAATTTTACTGCTGTTCATTCACCATGTTGCAGAGTGCCTCAACCTGTGCAGCGCTAATGGCCTTCCATTTACGGCTCTGCAGCCCTTCGCTTGTAACGCTACAGCCTGCCTTTCAGCCTGTGACCTTAACACCTACGTATCCAGAGGCTGTGGAGTATAAATACTGTTTACTGCAGTACTCAGAAGGGCTCCCGTTATCAGGTTTGCACCCTCATTGCATTGGAGGATTCTGAAGATACAGTTATATCTGTTATGTCGGGTTTTGCAGGAAATGATTGCCACATGTTTTAGTAGATAACAGTAGTAAATAATACTTGTTCAGGTAGCCAATAAGCAAATATTTATATAAAGAGATATATAAAAATAAATATATCACCTAGAATTTTTAGATGCATGGTTGCTAAATGTTAAGGTTATGGGAAAATACAAAAACAAGAATCTACTGGATTTTCTCATTGCTCCTCATGAAGTAATTATATTTTCCTGCTCAATATCATTTTATCCCATGCAATCAAAAATGAATGCTAGGTTAGAATTCAGACTGTTAAATTTCTATAGAAAAAGGCATCTGCTGAATCAGTCCTCCCTAAATTTAAAGTCCTTAACATAAACTTAGAAGCCTTCTTAGGGAAAGGCTGTCCACAAAAATTAGTGTACCAAAGTTTAGATTAAGAGGTTCTTCCTCTGGGAGCTTTCAGAGGCACCTCATTTAGGCACACATTGATGCCAAAGTTAGCTGATTGTGGTCACACCTCCAATTTTTCTAGGAAAAAGTAAACACAACTCCTTGAGTTTAAAGAATAAGAAAGAAGGGTTTTTTTTTTCAGGGCACAATTCTTATCATACATACCTGTTATTGCAGGCACCGGTGATGAGTCGATATTTATTAGCTAAGCAATTGTTTGGACATTTTGGTGGCAACATATAAGGCAGACATCCAGAAATATTAGCAATCATAGTGAGCAGATCAGCTGATAAAAGATCTGAAAGGAAGAACCCAAACAAGCAATTTGCTGTATTGCTCTACAGCTGCTACAGGAGAAAAGGCATTACTCTCAGCTACAACTACAGCATCCCATCTCTTCTTCCTAGGAAAGAGCACTTAGTGAGAAGTGCTGCAGGAGGCAGTCTCAGAGACTCAGAGGAGAGTGAAAGGGGAGAACTGGTTTTATTATCTCATGCATAGAGAATGAGAGGGATGTAGTCCAGCCATAGCTGAGAACTGAGGTTGATCTGCTCCTTTTTCTCTTTCTTCAATCTGCTCTCTGCTTTCTTCTTTCACTGCATTTTTGTCACATGGTTTGTCTGGTCCCTGTTCTTACAAAAAAGTTTAAAAAATGCCATTCAAGAACAGAAGTATATACTAAGGAGGAAAAGCGTGGGACTGGAAAGATGCAGAAATTTAAAGATACTATGGCTGACTATATAATTAGGTGTGGAGTGGAAAAGGCACAGAATGATTAGCTGGAATTTGGAAGCTCAGGAAAATCAGGGAGCTATATACCAGTAGAGAGCATGCTACTAATATATTTCTAAAAGGATCCCAGATGGATCTCCCAGTGAGCATTCTGCTGACGAGGGACAAAGTCACAGTGTTTGGTAACGTCCAGAGTGCTGGCACCCTCTTCTATTCATGCATGTATGTAAATGCAAGTGCGGCACGTTGGAGATAGAGGTGCACATGAAAGCGGAGCAATACTCTCTGAACTCAGAGAACTCTTGCCATTCAAAGTGACTGTAACCATGACATGCTGAAAGAAAATGGTAGAGGCAGCATCTAACTCTTGTCCTTGTCACCCCACTGGCTACTGCAGGTTACCCAGTCCCATCCAACTCTGAACTAAGATGCTGTAGTTCATTAATCAAGACAAAAAGGTAAGCCAGAAAACCAAACACAAAAAAGGTTCAAGAGCCAAATTGGTTCAAAACATGTTCTGCTGAGCTGTCAGAACCTGGGCAAGGTTGATGTGAGAAGAGAGAAAGAATGGTTTGGCTACGTAACCTTGTCATCACGTACTAGTTACTCATGCCAAATTTGTGTGTACACCTGTATTTCCATGTTCATTCAGGTTCAAAGTTATGCTCAGAGCCCAGTTCTCCAGTTGTATGGTGTCTATTCATCTTCCATTAAAGTTGTTTCAGTTTTGAAAATTAACAAGAATTTTGTGCATCTGTTCTACAGTTTAAAAATGTGATTTCTTTTGAACCTGCACCAGCAGAAAAATAATTGTATCTCTGTGTGTATATACATAGAGTGTGTATATATATATACACACATATATACACATACACGCACATACAGATATAGATGTATTTTTAGTTCTACAGATGTCCCATTAGTTTAGTAAGACAGATGTTTCCACAAGGGAAAAAAACAGTAGAATACCTATGGACCTTTATGTTTGTGTACAGCACTCTAATGCTTCCTTCTCTTGAAAAATAATGTCAAGTTATAATATTAAGACAGAGAATACAGATTATAATTCTTCAGTTCATACTGCTTTAAGGACAAAATTAAATTACAAGGGGAAAAAAAGTCAATATTTCTGAATTTTTGAACCTTCCAGACACCACACAGGCACCTTGAAATTCATCTCTAATTAATGGCAACAACTATTTGACATTACTTAGACAATTATACATCATTGAACTTTCTGGATTATATCTCTTTCTGCACCTAACATAAAAACCTCCAGTTAAAATAGAAACAAAGTAGAAATAAATGTCTAACAGTGATGCATTATAAAATTAGACCTGGAAATAAAAAAGTATTTGCTTAAAAGAGGGATATTAATAAGGCCATCAATGTTTAGAGGAAGTGTATTTGAAAATGTCAGTGCCACAGAGTGGTAGAAATTGTATTATTTTATCTGTAGACTCTAGACCCTAGAAACACTAAGCTCAAAGTGCTGGGGAAGACAGAAATTTCACTGTAAACACGAAGCTTTCAGCACTGCAGATATGCAAGCTGATTTATAGGCAATACAAATATACAGTCACGAGTTCACAGGATGCCAATAATAAAGTGCTGCTCTCCTCAACTGAAGGAACACAGCCCACGCTCCAGCAAAGAAAAATGTAAGACAGTGACTATGTGAGATGCTTTTAAGAACAAAAGAGAGGGCATCCTAGCCCCAGGGTGAGGACAAGGTATGTATTCCCAATGAAGATAAAACAAAAGTGAAGGTAATCCAACTTTAATCTAAGGACAACATTCAAGAAATCAACAGGGTGTTTTGCCAATGTCAATATATTATATTTACCAGTTGGATGCAATGAACGTTTGTGCTTCTGGCAAACTTCTTGTTTCAGCACTTGAACTGACATTTCCATTCTTTCAGCAGCTTGGGAAATATCCTGACTCTCTTGTTCAGGAAATTTTGAGAAAGCCAGCAGCAAGGCAGGAGTTGTTATTTCCCTTTCTTGGGTATTTCTAGAATTGAGAAAAAATACAGAAGTTTCTGTAACGTATAACCTTTTAGAACTTATTCATAGTTGTATTTGTCTATGTTGGATATGTACTGAGTTAAAGGTATATTTTGATTGAAGGGTATGTAGCATTTAATATCAAGGACCACTTCAATCCTTGCAGGTGGATTCATGAATGCCTTAACACCTAGGAGTCAAGCAACTGGTCCACAGTTGATGATAGATACATGTCCAAATGCCATCTGCAGTTGATGATAGAGACATGAATCTTCTCAGAGACCGTCCAAGCACCTATCTGACACTGACTAGTTATATAGTTTCAGCAATGTAGTTTAGTAGGGCTTCTTTTGATGATTATATGGCTATATATCATAGAATCATAGAATCATTAAGATTGGAAGAGACCTCAAGGATCATCTAGTCCAGCCGTCCCCCCACCACCTATTCCCCACTAAACCATGTCCTTCAGTACCACATCCAACCTTTCCTTAAACACCCGCAGGGACGGTGACTCCACCACCTCCCTGGGCAACCTGTTCCAATGCCCGACCACCATTTCCGAGAAGAAATTTCTCCTCATCTCCAACCTGAACCTCCCCTGGCGCAACTTGCAGCCGTTCCCCCTGGTCCTGTCACTAGTTATCTGCGAGAAGAGACCGACCCCCAGCTCGCCACAACTTCCTTTCAGGTAGCTGTAGAGGGAAATAAAGTCTCCCCTGATATGTTAGTTTACAGCCCACCTTACCTCTAACTTTAAGGAGCTCAGGTTTGATGAGATAACTTCTGTAACATAAAGTTAAACACTTAAACATAAGAAAAATCCTTTTTACTGTGAGGGTAGTCAGACACCGCAACAGGCTGCCCAGAAAGGTTGTGGAGTCACTATTTTTTGAGATATTCAAAATCAAAATCAATTGAGCAACCTGCTCTAGCTGGCCCTGCTCTCAACATAGAATTGGCCTAGATGGTCCCCAGATCTCTCACAACCGTTCTGTGATTCACTGCAAGATTTATTATTCACTCAGCATGGGCTGTCTTACCACTATCCTTTTATTGGAAGAGGAGTCTTGGGAAAAGTCCATCAAGGAGAATTTCCTTTTTTAGTTGGAAGTCCCAAGTCCTAAACTGACTCCTACTGCTTAGAAAAAATCACTCCTGTCTATTCTGTTTTCAGACATGGTCATAGGTTGCAGACATCCCCGAGGGCTTCTCTGCAGCACCGATTTACCTGGATATGCAATTTTTGTGAAAATGTTGTGCTGTCCTTTTCACTTAGATTTCTTTAAAGCACAGACAACTTCAAAAATGGAAATAGCAGTTTTGATTTGGGCAAAGCAAAAAGTTAAATTTCTGTTTACAAAATTAGACACGTGCTTACATAAAAGGCATTAAGTAAGAAAATACAATTCCAAGGGCTTTTCTAGATCCTAAACTTGTCTTTAATTGATCCAAAAGAGCCTTAGCCTGCTCATATATTTGTTTTACAGAAACTATTCCTTTCCTTTCAAGAGCAAAACTCAAGAACTCGTGCAACTATGAAAGAGCTATCATGCTTCTCCGCACCATGTTTTTCAGGATTTCCATGGACAACTAAGAATTTGGTGGGGAATCTGGAGTATTAAAACACCTGAACTGTGTCCCAGTTAAAAAGAAAAGAAAGATGATATAATAAATACTCAGGTTTAATAAGTATAACTTATTAAATAATTAAACTCAGGTTTAATAATTTAATGCCCATGTCAGGATAATATTGTTTATGTATCATTTAAAAAAATGTACATGAACAGGCAAACAAATGACTTAAATAAGAACATTTCTACAAGTTAGCTAGGAGCTAAGAATAAAAATAACCCACAACTGCAAAAAAGCCCCAAAATTGAACCACCATCACCCTTAAAGGCAATCTATGTTCCATTTGGAGATATTTCCTCTTTTGTCTAATTTCACAGATACTGCAAGATTATCACAGCAGTTATCAGTTTGCCACACTTCATTCCACCTCCTGCCCTTATTCAATGTACGCATGATAGTTCCTTCTAGTTCTTACCTCCACTCCTGAAGCTGAACACTGTGTACGTTACAAACCATCTCAATATTTTGTAATGCAGAAATAGCCCCGTAAAGCTAATAGAATGACTCATGATAGTATCATTTTTGGGAACATGAAATCAGGCATGAAGTCTCTTTCATACATGTTTAAGAATATAAATCCTAGTGTAGACTGTGGTGTTTGCACAGAAGGTTCTTTGTGCTTGCCAGCCCCTCAGTTAGAGTCTTATTAAAGACTATAATTAAAAACATATGTACCTAAAAAACCCCACCAAACCCTAAAATAGGGTTTCTGTTTCATCTTCAGATATTTTGAATCAGAGATTTCTTTCTGTCTTAGTATATTTCTAGAATACCTTGTTTAGAGATTTCTGGCCTGAATTAATGCTTTAGATATTTGTCACCATTCAGGAGATCTCTCAAAACAGTGACATTGTGCAGAATGTAAAATGATAAAGTTATAAAGTTATACAGAATATAACTACTTCTTTTCTGTAATATGTATGTAACATGGCCAGTCTGCTTTAAGACCAGACTGACACTGAATATCTGATAATGCTTAGTGAGTTTCTGCAACTGTATCTTCTTATCTGGAACATCAAAAATTATTTTCCACTTCCCTGTGCATACAGATGACCCCATGATGGTCCCTTCTGCAGATGGTCCTTTTGAGTTTGCATAGATAGGGGCCAATAAAAAAAGCATCTTAAATTGTGGAGTTTACAATTTAGAGTCTTTAAAAACATGAAATGCACTGGTTTAAATGGAGTATACACTAAATAAAAGTAGTTTTACTAAAATTAAGATCGTGAGAAATATCATTAATCTGCTCTGAAAGCTTCAAATTTTTTTGGGGTTGTCATGTACACTTTTAATCTGTAACGAGCACTGCATCTTCAGCTAAAGTATATGTTAAAATATGTTCAGAAATTTCAATCATTTCTTTCTTTAAATAGGCTGAGAAAAACCCTTGTGTTTGTATAAGAATTGTACTTACCTTCAATCTATTAGTGTAAGTTCAAACAGGAGTCTAAAAATATGTCTTACCTAAAACTTACTCAAACCAAATATCTAGAACCACCTGACCTACCAACATGAGTCACATCTCACTTATACATAACTGGGTCATCAGTCCTTTTCAGTTAATTACCAAGTTCTAACAGGAGAAATACATGATCACTTGCAGCTGTATGCAACATAACCCAAAGAGAACATCACTTTGCACACCTTGCCCATGCTGGAGTTATCCTTAGTCTCTTCTACACCTTAAAATTCAGAAAAAGCAGAGACTCAGCAGAGTATAAAAAGAATGCACAATTGGAATCGACAGCCCTCCTAGCAGTGCTGAGATTCACTAGTTAAAGATAGTACAAGTTTCATAATTTGTACTAGTTGTTATAATAACAAGATTTCCTGTAACTACAGTTTACTCTTGCAAGTCACATACTACTTTCAAAACGTATTTTATAATGCACCTGGTGGTAAATTAGCAATGTGTTTGCGCATACCACTGGATAAGCATCATAACCCCACAGGTGACATATGGCTCTGAAAGCCCTATCCAAGCTGCCTAGATTCCCACTGGCATGGCCACTGTAATACAGATAATATGTTTTAACGATGATGCCATTGTGTTCCTTCTATGCTATGTTAATAATATTATGAATGTTTATATTCCAATGACAAACACAAACACCTACTCTTAAAGCCTAACAAACCCAGAAGATAATTGGAGAAGCAGGCAGGTACTACCAAACAATCATGAGAAGTGCTTGGCAAGGGGAGACAATCAGGACAGTAGATTATGAAGACTGCGGCCTCTGTGACCTTAAAACCTGGGAAGTAATTTCTAACTCAACTACATTTCTAAAATACAAACAAAATTCAAGAATTTAAGTGATAATATTAAACAGCTGAGGTGAAGAAATGTACTTGCTCATTTTAATCACAATTCAAGGTCAGACTGAGGTCTCAGGAGAAAGCCAGTTACTTTGACTCAGTTTGCAGTTCAGACTCCTAGATCAGACTCCTAGTCCAAACATCAGGTTGGACTATTGTACATGGAACAACTAAGAATTTTCCTATCCTAACCTGAAAAGGGAGCTGTGTTTTCATCTCAGAACTGGCTTTTCAGTCTCAAAGGCAGCACTGAGCTCATCTATATTGCACTGTAGTTTCCTTCAATTACTTATAGGCCAAAGTAAAACAAATTTTCACAGTACTATGACCTCCATAACTTCCAGAAGCTCAAATATGTAGCCACAAGCATTCCTTTCTTTTTTTTAGACTATGAACTGACCAAATCTGGCCACTACTGTAAGGGACAATAAGAAGTGCTTTTATAAATACATTAACAACAAAAAGAGAGCTAAGGAGACTCTCCCTCACTTATTAGGCGTGGAAGGGAACATGGCCACTAAGGATGAGAAAAAGGCTGAGGTACTTAATGCCTTTTTTGCCTCAGTCTTTAGTAGCCACACCAGCAGCCCCCAAGGCACTTGCCCTCTTGTGCTGGAAGATGCAGAAGGACAGGACGTACCCCCTATAATCCAGGAGGAAGCAGTTTATGACCTGCTACTTCACCGGGACTCGAACAAGTCCATGGGGCTGGATGGGATCCACCCAAGAGTGTTGTGGGAGCTGGCGGAGCAGCTT